>JAQJVL010000457.1:680000-710364 GCA_035578905.1 Stictocephala bisonia | reverse complement strand
ATATAAGGCTTGTCTGAAACACAACTCTGCAGTACACCTTCAGCTGGTAATATGCTGTCGATGACAACATTTTTTTTTTTTTTTAGTAGTTCTATTTGTGACCACGTAACGAAACTAATTTTATAGGACAGAAACTGCCATCACGAGACCTAAATAGGGCGAGCGAGCAGTCTTTTTATTTCTTTAGTCAGTGTTATATTTAGACCAAGGCGTATGGCGTATGATGTTTTTAAATTGAGCATATTGTTATCTATATTATACAGAAAATACGATAGGTAATGTTTTTTTTTTCGTTATAAAAATCATCACATGCAACTTCATTCTTATTTTAGACATACAATCTCCTCTAAATTAGATCAAAATAAGAAACTATCTTAATTAATTAGCTGTGCATTTTTCATGCAACTGTTAATAAAACATATAGTAGTGAATATTGATAGACATTATTTGTCAGTGATTAGGGTTTTGAATTGAAATAAAGTCCCAAAATCCTTTTTAAATGTATTTATAATTATCTTTTCAATAGCCATCTGTTTGAAAACTATGATAATTTAAATTACAAAACTGTATAGTGAAACTTATCAATAGTGATACGGAGGGTATACAGCTGGACTAGGGTAAAAATGTATAATTGTTAAGTTTTAAAATAAATCAGAATGTTATATAAGGTTTGAAAGTCAAATTACGTTATTCAAAACACGAAATTATTGGAACTTGACGATGTGGACTAAAGGTAAAATATCCCTAGGTTAGGTTATACATAACATTTATAAAATAAATATTAGTTTTTTTATACATTATAATCAAAATAAAGACAAATAAAAATTGTATTTTAGGCCACATTATTAGTTTTTTTTACCTGAGGAACTCACTCACGGGTAAAAGAGCAAGAGTACTGAACATCCCTCCTACATTCTCCCTCATGTTAGGAACAACGACTTCCGCTTGTTGTACATCGCAAGGTAATTTGAAAGGGCTTCCGTTTTGGAGATCCGGGTTTGGTTAGGATCTTCTTTGCAGACTGTTCTTACAGTATTCTGACATCTTATGTTCTATAATGGGTTGTTTTACCATAAAAGAAAACATTTAAGACATGTTTAATTTATTATCAGGTGGAGAAATAAACTTTATTTGAATAGTTTTGAAAAGTAGACAAGAGACCTTTTGTAGTTTGACGACCCAAATGAAATTTAGATTACAAATAATTAAGTACTATATAACATTGCAGTTTAAGTTTAAAAATCAAGACAATTAGTTGATCACAAAAACCTTTTTTTACTTTTAAATTGGTGATTTGGAGTCATGTTTTGATTTAAATATTCGATAAAAAAATATTAAAGTAGCTAGATTTTAATAATTAAATAATATATTTTTAGAAAATTACCTAGGGCCTAGTTTGGTTAATGATTTTAGTAATACAACATATAAAAACCATATATTTATAAGATTTTTGACACAAATTATTACAAATTAGCTATCGCAAAGTGTTTGACGTAATTTTCAAATATAATATGTCCCTGTTTAATTATATTTAACTATAAAGGTACATATTGTCCTAAGATAATACAGAAATTTAGTTTAATTCTAATTTACTAGTTTAATTTATTTACTGGAGTGATTGTTACATCTTATAACATTTAATTATATATCCAGTAAGAAACGAGATCGAAGAATGGTACAGAAAATTAGTGTAAAAAAGTTGTTCAGTAAATAAGAAATAACATCATCTTTAAACTTACAATCCTTCTACTGTGCCCTAGATAGTGTTATATAATTGTGACGTAACCAAGATTTTTGAGAATTCGTTACTCATTAGTCATTGATAAGTCAATGTGTATTTTGCTAAAAATAATATGACAATGTTTTTAATCTATATGTAAACCTTTATTCATAGCTATAGCTATATATATTGCTGCAAATTACGAACAATTACTATCAAACTGAAATATATTCATATTATATAAAATAATTCTTTTAGGTTGAACCATTTTGTACAAAGAAGGAATTAATGTGTTGTTAAAAGCTTATTTACTCATGTTAGGCTCTCTCTAATTCTCAATTCAAACGGTAGTAGATAAGAAAATAGTATAACTGAATAGGGCTATGTTATGCTTTTTCAATATATACTTTATACGCCAAAGTATACTATATACGCCAAAGTATACTTGGCGACTCAGTTGTTTAGGCTTTCGATTGTTGATGGCAATGTCCAAGGTTCGAATCCCCTCCTGAGCTGCCTGTCGGTACTTCACTCAATGAATAAAGTTCACACAGTCTTGCAGGCCTATGTGAACTGGCGAGTAAAGATGAACGAATTTAAATATACTTTCAAGTATACAAAGCTTTACTTACTTTTTTTACTAAGTTTATAGTCAAATTTGTTCAGTAATGTCTAGTTGACGTTAGTAAAAGTATAAATAAGAACATGATATTTTTTCATTAATGGTTTGTAGTATAATAATTAAATTGTACGGCCTGTCGATGTATTTTAAGTATCAAATATTAGTAAGAAGTACTGTAACTCAGCTAATTGGGGACTAAGTGTCGTGAAGATTGTGATAGAATTATTTTCTTAGATGTCTTATTAACAAATCAGTGATCACGGATCGGCTGCCATTAACGAGGACACTACAAGAGAAGTTTGGGGTGTCCGTGTGGGGAGTTAGTTATGTTGCGGATATTGGGCAGGGAAGACAATTTTGCATCAGGCTTGTCATTAGAAAATGAGAATAATACAACGTGCCTCGAAATTCTCGTCAAGCTGAAGAGTGAAGGTCCATTAACTGCCCTGAATATTGGGCTATCAATAAATGTATATTTCTTAAATATTATTATCAATAAATGGATAAGGGAACAGTTCATCTTACAAAGTATCAAGATTACACAAATAATCCCCCCTCATGCACTTTTCATAAAATAGTTATTTAATTTTACCTTAAAGTACTTAAAAGCTTTTTTTGGAATACATTAAAAAAAGTATTCTTGCATTCTTTGAACAAGTAACATTGTTAAAGCAGTTCTACTGATAAATATGTAAACATTATTTAATATAATATTCCTCTGATATCGGTCTTAACATAAATACTTCATTAAATTAGCTTCAATTACCAATATATTTTAAGTGGCCGGGATTACGTTATAAGAATGATGTCCAGAGAAGGATCGTAGGCATTAAAAACTTCCTTGACTCTCCGACTTAGTTCTGAGCTTGCTGGTCTTACTCAGCGACTTCACTTCACAATGAACGTTCCAATTAAAGATTTTCCTTAGCAATAACCTACTTACTGAAAATATGATCACTCAAAGGAGCGTCAAAATCGACATTTATTTGTAAAACCTATAAAAAGATGTAATAATAATAACACACAGTAACTTTACTTCCGTGGTAAATATAGTATGAAGTATACAAATTAATAAGGACTATACAGCCCTTTTAAGGAAGGTCTGATGTAAAATAAATCAATTTTGTTTACTAAATTTGAAAGTTATATATGTATATATATATATATATATATATATATATATATATATAACACATATCAATTCTTTGAAAGTGGATATTTTTTTATTTAAACTTTATTACATCAAATAATTGTTCCAAGTTCATTAAATTTGTGTTCCAAATTATAACTAAGTCCGTGTAGTTATAAAATGTCCTATGCTATGATGAAAATCATATTTCAAACATATATCAGCATAACAAACTTTATTTGTTAAGTAACATAGTTACTTCGCGTGTGTTCGGGTTATACAGTCCTAACAGCTGATTGTGAATTGGAGGCAATAACGGTTAGTCAGTAGTCTTTTAAGTTGATGTCAAATGAGTTTTGTGAAGTGCTAAGGAGTAAAAAATATTATTGGTAAGCATAAATTAATAGAATACCACATTAAATGTTTGAAAATAGTTAATATAATTATTACTACGGTTTGTTCATTCACGAGTAAAATTCTAAAAATAAATTTAATGGGGAGTATGATTCGCAAATGCATAGTATGTGTGTATAGTACTGTTATAATATGTTCATAATTAAAATTACGAATTAAATTTAATTTTTTAAATCGATTAGTTCAAGTTATCCCTATAAGGCACCATTTATTCGTAGTCAAAATGCTAAAAAATAACGAATCTACAGCTAAATATGTAGGGTTGTCTTATTTTTGGTTAACTGGCAAACCTGTTACTCAGTCCTCACTCATTGGAGGGATACTTGAATATTATTTCATAGCTTCCACACTGATAGCAACCATTGAGCGGAGGGTATGAACATCTACACCCTGAAGACAATTTGTACGGACTCCAAATATACTTTCATAGCTTCTAAACTGATAGTAACCATTGAGCGGAGGGTATGAACATCTACAACCTGAAGACAATTTGAACGGACTCCAAATATACTTTCATAGCTTCTACACTGATAGTAACCATTGAGCGGAGGGTATGAACATCTACAACCTGAAGACAATTTGAACGGACTCCAAATATACTTTAATAGCTTCTACACTGATATCAACCATTGAGCGGAGGGTATGAACATCTACAACCTGAAGACAATTTGAACGGACTCCAAATATACTTTAATAGCTTCTACACTGATATCAACCATTGAGCGGAGGGTATGAACATCTACACCCTGAAGACAATTTGAACGGACTCCAAATATACTTTCATATCTTCTACACTGATAGTAACCATTGAGGGTATAAACCCTGAAGACAACTTGAACGAACTCCAAATATTCTTTCATACCTTCCACACTGATAGTAACTATTGAGGGTATAAACCCTGAAGTCAACTTGAATGGACTCCAAATAATCTTTCATAGCTTCCACACTGATAGTAACCATTGAGGGTATAAATCCTGAAGTCAACTTGAATGGACTCCAAATATTCTTTCATAGCTTCCACACTGATAGCAACTATTGAGGGTATAAACCCTGAAGTCAACTTGAATGGACTCCAAATAATCTTTCATAGCTTCCACACTGATAGTAACCATTGAGGGTATAAACCCTGAAGACAACTTGAATGGACTCCAAATATTCTTTCATAGCTTCCACACTGATAGCAACTATTGAGGGTATAAACCCTGAGGTCAACTTGAATGGACTCCAAATAATCTTTCATAGCTTCCACACTGATAGTAACCATTGAGGGTATAAACCCTGAAGACAACTTGAATGGACTCCAAATATTCTTTCATAGCTTCCACACTGATAGCAACTATTGAGGGTATAAACCCTGAAGTCAACTTGAAAGGACTCCAAATATTATTTTGTTTACTCGGCACTAATTGCAATCAATCAACAAAAACTTTGGTATTGGGATAAATGTGAAGAACAATCTGCACAAGACTTTGCTCTTAAGCACCTGGGGTTATAGAGCACTACACTGTGACTGTTATGTGGTGGCTTAATCAGTGGGCACAATCTACCTTAACCATTAGCTAGGTTTCAGGCATTACACATAAATTGCCTAGGACTTTGCTGACTATTTTTAAAAGTAAAAACACTGTAAAAACTATAAAATATGTCATATACAGTACCTAATCAAACGACAGTTGAATTTAATTGCGTTTCAATAATTTATGGAAAATAGTTTACTTTATTTGATACTGTTATTTTTACAGTTCTTTTCTAAACACTTATATGAATCAGACAATATTTATGATATAAAATAGTTTTAGTTTTGTTTTCTATTCTAAAAGTTTGTCTTTCTTTAAATTTAATTTCATTTGAAACTCATAACGCAAATGTAACATATTTATGTACTAAATAACCTTATTTTAATTATGGTGTATTAAAATATAGCTAAAAGCTCTAGATTATATAAAAATAATATTAATTAATTTATGGGGCTGTAATAAGATTATAAAAGGAATAAAATAACTGCCATGATGTTACTGCGTTACTGCACATCATACGTGTACTCATAAACTACGTTATCATGAAATGAGATCCATCCTACAGGAAACAACTCAGGCAAGTTGATGTGATCATGGATTAATCTCCAGGATAACTTTTCATCCGTAAACAACAAACAACAGAAAGCTGCTGACGCCGAGGTGATACATCAATTTCAGGAGATCCCAAGAACAATGGTTATGTTTCGAAGTCATTTTATCATGTGTAAAGGCTATGATAAGTCCAAGCTTGAAGAAACTGTTTTCATGAATCAAGAAATTTGAAAGTATAATATATGTTTATGATAACAAGTACATTATCATAATCAATACAAGTGCATTAAAAAAAACATTATATTTAATGAATATTGAATTCTACTTGACAAAAGATTATTAATGTTACATTTTTATTAACCGTAGTATTAAGTTCATTTACTATTATTTAAAAACAAAACGCAGTTTTAAGTAGTTAGTGATATCAGATTAAACCATATTTTTTATATGAATTTTAAATAAACATTAGAGTAATTTTTTATTCGAAAATATAAAAAGTAAACAAGATTTGTCACTGCAAGCTCATAAAAGGTTTCTTAAAAGTTTCATGTTGCATAGTTGTATAAAAGGCTGGGTTCAAAAGTTTCCATAAGACCCGTACTGCTGCAGAAGAGTGATGAATCACTGGTCGAAATCACACTCATTCGAAATCCGTATTGGCTCATATCTTGACGATCGGTGTCTTAAGAATAAACAAAAATAAGCAAATAAATTGTCCAGCCGTAATTATAATAACGCCTAACGTAGTACATGATTGTTAAATTTAATTCTTTACTAACACTTGTCCAATAAAGAATTACTACCTAAGTTATTTATCCAATGTATTTATCTTAAAAACTTAGTAGTACAGGCGGTATGTCTTTTAACTTAAATGTTCTTGTAACAAATTTACTATTGTATTTTGGCTTAGGGACAATGATTTTCTTTTCAGGATTAGTGAAGGAAAATGGTTACTTATAAATGTATAAACAATGTATGTAATTATAAATACCATTTATAAAACTCTAAAGTAACTAACTGGGAGAACCTCCATATGTTACTGCCCAGACACTTCTTGTACACATGTCCTCTTTGTTTGCAACAGCAGTCACTGGGTAATGAATAGTTATGAGTGTTTTTAAATAAGTCAAAAGAAGCTCTACTAAAGCTACTACTAAAAAGCTAAAACTAAAGACTTCATCTTACCTAATAAACTAAGGCAATACTATTCTAAATATAAATATAATTATAATTTTTGGTTTCGTTATTTGGTACTTGGTGGAATTTCGATGGATTTAAATGAAACATTTTTACTAATTCCACAGTTTTTAATTTTAGATTAATGCATTTTCGCCAGTTACGGCATCTTCAGATCATAATAAGTAATGATTATAATAATCATAATCTTTATTATGATCTGAAGATGCCGTAACTGGCGAAAATGCATTAATCTAAAATTAAAAACTGTGGAATTAGTAAAAATGTTTCATTTATAATTTTTCGAATGTTCCAAAATGGTATTAAATTTATACAATCATATAAATGTTTAAAATCCCAAACTCGTAAGTTAATTGTTTCATATACGAGTATCTAAATTTGTACTTGATATAAAATATTTATTTAAAAAATGCTATATTCTAATTGGTTTGAAAAAATAAATAAAATTGTTTTCAAACCAATTAGAACATAGGATTCATACATCGTATTTTAGAAATTTGAATTATTGTACACCAACACGTTATAATCTGAAATAATTCCTAATTAGTGAAGATTTAGTAACTAAGTAATCCATACTAATCTATTGATTCATTGAAAATTTAAACTAACAGTCTAACAATTCTAACATTTGTCTTACATTTGTGAACGGTTACACTATAATATATAAAGTAAAACAACATTCCCTCCTCCATGGCACTGAAGGAGTGGTTGTCGGTGGATTCGTGGGGGTTGTAAGGCGTTGGCCGTGCTGTTAATGTTGGACTGAGTGTATGTGTGATGTGTGGTTGTGGTGATTAGTTCATAAAATTATATTTATTTATTTTTTTTCATGTAATTTTTGTTTTCTTCTTTATTTTATTTTCTTTCACGCTTGATTCTTAATTTGTTTAGTTTTAATTATCTTAAAACTCTAATTTTGTATTGTTGTTTAGTTTGTAAATAATGTGCTCAGCAGCAGTGAACACTTATGAACTCTTTAGATATACTCATTGTAGTTATGTATTAATTTTTATTTATGAGGTTAAGTGTAAGAGAGTGCCTAAATTTGCCTCACAAAATAAAACTTTTTCATTTCATTTTAAATAAGATGTTTCAAGAGGGTAATTGTGGTAGAGCACTAAAAGGAAAGGGAAAATCATAATGTCAAGTACGAGTGACGAATTCCTGTAATACATGGAAATACAAGAAAATAGCTAAATCTCAATTCAGAAAATGTATCCACTAACACCTAATGATGTCAATATAGACAGTTACCCACAAATAAATGTATATTCAACTAAAATAGTACAAAATATAATTTGTCGCGTTATTAAAGTTAAAGTTACTCTAACATACAAACTATACAAAAGTACAATGTCAAAAACTCAGGATATCAAATAACAAAACATTATAAGAGTACAAAAAAATTTACATGATATGAAACCTTACCTTACGATTTGGAATTTCAGATAGTTTTTTTAACTAAAGTGTTCTAACAATAATCTTCTTATTGTATATCATGTATTATCTACATAATTGTAATATATAAAAGAGCAGTAAACAAAATCTATCTATCTAATTAGAACAACCACTTTATATTTAAAAGGTATCAAGCATTTTTTATTTTTAAAAATGAATCACATAAAATTATTTCCATTGCAAAAACGAAAATTGTTCGTTATTGTTTTGTGGATCAAGTACGAAATGTGGGTTGAATACTGACAAGAAATGTTGCAAAACCAAGCATTCTTATTAACTAACCAACTATCTTAGAGGAAAAGTGTCTATGAACGATTATAAAAATGTTTAGTCACAAAATATTTTCGTTTACCACATCGTAGTATTTGCAATGGAATAATCAAAATCTCATTGAAGAGTTGTAAAATTTTTTTTTATAATAGCAAAAATGTTTAAATTATTGACCATGAAATGTTTCAGAAAAATCGATTGTGTTATATATGATTTTATTTAAAACTTTAGTATAGTCAAAAACGAAAACACTAAAATTATTGGTCTATTAAATTGAACTTAAAATAGTTAAATTTAAGTAGTTAAACTGTAAAATAATGTATTAATACAAACACCTAATGAAGATGAAGAATTATTGGTATTGGGACTGTACTTAGTGTACTAGGGCGGGAGCCTTTGAGCCTGTAATTCCTCGGCCTTAACAGAGGCTGCTGACAGAGCCAATAACAGTTTATGTACTTCATTAAACCAACGTTTTATATTCTGCATATAATTGGATTTTTTTCAGATTCGTTGGACATTCTTATACCACCAATTAGTTAATGTTCTATAATAGCTACAAGCATTGTACTATCTAATATACTACGTTATTATAAGGCACGTTTGAACAGGCATATACCATTATGAATTAACAAACAATTCCCTAACTTTTATTATAGTTATGATTACTAAAAACGTAATCAATACCACTATACGTGTACGGGTGGGTCAATACCACTATAAGTGTACGGGTGGGTCAATATCATTGTACGTGTACGGGTGTTTTAAAACCACTGTACGTGTACGGGTGGGTCAAGCTATGTACTAAATTTACCTTGTTAATAACTAAATTGTTAATCTTGTGACTTAGTTAATTAAAAAAAAGAAATAAGAAAGAACATGTCAAGAATAGTTTTAATAGCAAGAAATTCTGAAGTGACTGTTTACTTTCTGCAGTTACGCGTCCACAACTATAATAGAAACACTTATCCCGTCCATTCATTCATAGAACGTCCCCAACGACGCCTGTCATTCATGGAACGTCCTCCCAGACCAGTGTCTTTATACATTTAAAAGAAAAATTTTAGGTGTGAACTGGATTCAGTCTCTCAATCTTTGGCTTTCCACTTAGTTACAGCAAAATAGTGCTAGTGGTATGTAGTGTAGTTTATGACAAATAATATAAACACAATTTATGTCTTATAATTTAGATCTTTGCAAAACTAAAAATTAAAAAATAAAAACAAAAGTTTTTTTCTGTGCATGTTCTCTAGTATCATACGTTATTTTCACAGTTATTGTAATAAAGTAATATTAAGTATGAGACTTTGGAATTTTTAGCCCACGAAAAAATTAAATTTTTACGTATTCCAGAAAACGTCATCAGTACCGTACTTATTATAGGATTATAAAAAGATTATTTAGTTTATTCTTATTCAACCTTTATCGTATTATTATTATCCTACAAAAACTATATGATATTTTCCTGTCGTTAACCATGTACACATAAGCATAGTGTAATTTCTATATACTTCTAGCCATCGTTTTATATGTGATATGTAAGCCTTATATAAAAACTATAATTTTCAACCATTGGTACAAAAATAAGTAAGCTAAATTTATATTTTTCGACTTTTTAATTTTATTTTTTTTAATAAGAATAATTCAGAAATGAGTAATGATCACAAATGTTCCTTACCTTATGTTACTTCTTCATTTTATTGGACCTATATAAACATGCATGTTGATTGAGCCCATTTATTCAAAATTTAATTTTTTTACTATACTGAGTAATTTTTTTGAATATTATAATAATATACGTGATTACATAGAATAGTAGTTTAATCAATTCAAATGAACAAATATGGATGTATCACATTGTTTTCAGAAGACAACGTAAAGATTTCATTTGGTTAAATGTTCATAATCATTGAAACAAACACTAAAATATTAGTGCTTCATGGTATGAAATTTCTTATAATTTATAAGTTCATTTCATAAGTTATAATTTCTTCGTAGTCAAATTGAACAATTCATTTTATATCAATGTCATGATTAATTATATTTCTCACATAATAATTTTAATAACCTTGATCAGCCAATGACATGGCAAGCTGACCACTGTGGTAACGGTGTCAAAGTGAACGCTTTGGGCTATCAAAATGTAATTAACATGCAAAGCTGTTCTTAACACCTTACAAGCTAACTGGTTAATGGCGTTAAGTGATTTTTACGTACTTCTTAATAAACATATCACATGTTTTAACAATTCAATTTAGTTTTTTTTTATATTATTTCAGTTTTTTAATAAATTATTTTTTGATCCTTTAACATCATTATTGATTACTACAATCTGTTTTGGACATCAAGAATTTTTAAATACAGTTTAGTTTATCTTTTAATCTCACGCTTCACTGACTATAATCACAGAACGAATATATATTTTGATTATATAATCAAAATGTGCAGCAAGCTTACAGTTTACACTGTCTCAAATGTATATCCAATATAGAACAGCTGATTATATGTATAATATGCTACTGCACGCAATTATTTTCAATTTTAAAAGTTTAGCCCACCTAAATGTTATTCAATTTGTTTTTATTTAAAATCTGTTGTTTTTATTAAATTGTTTTTATTTTGTTGTTAAATTTTTTTTAATTTTATATCAAATAAATAAATTACTATAGCTCTATAGGATTACCATTGGAATTTTGGAGGTCAATGAGATGGAATCCTGAGGTCAATGAGGGAAAATCCTTTATAAGTGAGTCTCCAGGAGCAAGATAAACCTATGTACAAAATTTCAAGTCGATTGGACATAAGAGTTTTTCAGAAATAGTGATGAGTGGTAAATGACTTTTATATAATTATTACAGTAAAACAATGTAAGCTTACTTTGAGAGGGAGCAAAGTGGGGTATTTATGGATTGTATACAAATTATTATTGTAATCTTGCTATTTAAATCAGACGTTTCTTGTAGTTTGCAAACTGCAAAATGGTCTAAAAAAATCTGAAAGTCTACTTTTAGAGGCCGTAAAGTACGGCAGTTGACTCTAAGTCAATGAAATATCGGGGTTCTCGCCATGTTTAGCTAGGTTCGATGAACTGGCTATATATGTATTAAAATTAAATTTATCATTTTCTTCTCTTAGATATGAAGAAATCAGTTTGTTCTCTTACATAAAAAAGTATCAAAGTCTCGACAAATCTGTCAGTCTATTTTTAGAGGTTAAAAATTACTGTAGTTGACTCTAAATCAGTTAAATATTGGATTTCTTACCATTCATGTCCTGTGAACTGGCTGTGCATTAGGTTAAACTAAATTACAAATTTTCCGATTAAAATCAGATTTTTGTTTTAGATAAAAAAGTTTCAAAGTTTAGAGAAATCTGTAAGTCTACTTATAGACGGCATAAAATTACTATATTTGACTCTAATCAATAAAATATTGTGTTTTACGCCAAGTTTAGCCATGTCCTATCATCTGGATATGCATGTTTTGAAACTAAATTGCTAATTTTCCGATTGCTAACTCCTAGATAACAAAGTTTCATGGTCTAGACAAATCTGTAAGTCTACTCTTAGAGGCCATAAATTAACTAATTTGATTTACACGCACAAATTGAAAATCTAACTCTACCTAAGGACGAAGGAGGTGAGATAGAGCAAAAAGTCATAGGGCCAAGGTTATAGATCGTCTCAAATCA
This sequence comes from Stictocephala bisonia, assembly GCA_035578905.1. Lineage (NCBI taxonomy): Eukaryota > Metazoa > Arthropoda > Insecta > Hemiptera > Membracidae > Stictocephala > Stictocephala bisonia. The sequence goes on along the minus strand of JAQJVL010000457.1, from coordinate 697,795 downwards.
GGCACAGACAATGGTGTTAGTTTTGCTGTAGAACCACCATAGTCCAAATAGAGAAAGGCTGTTTTTGGAATTTAACAGTGTTGGCACTAAAAAGCTGCCATCTTCGATTTCCTAAGAATTTTTCAAAATCCATTCTTATTACACATCTACAACATAACTCTTTGATATTATAAAATTTCAGCCTCGTAGGCTTAGTACTTTTTTTAGTTACAACGATGAGTGAGTGAGTCAGTGGTACTTGCCTTTTATAGGTATAGATTGATACCTAGTTGCAATATACAAATTCAGCTTAATTGTGGATCCAAATTGACATAATTGATCTTTTCTAAGGTGTAGATGGAATTTTAATAAAGCACACTGGGAGGCCTTTACTACTAGGCTTGATGATAGCATTAGGTTTATTTATCCTATAATAAGAAATTGCGATCGTTTTACAAGTCTCTTCTAGTCCATTACTAAAGCTTGCATACAAAGAAGAAAGAATGGATACCAGGATGGAGTAAGAAATCAGATGACCTTAACAAAGAGTTTTATATTACTGAAAACTCCAACACGGAGAGTCTGAACTGCACTCTCTTGACAATAACATAAAAGAAATATTTAGTTAAAATTGTTGAAGATATAAACTTTCATACAGCGGTAGGAAAATGTGGTCTCTTTTAAGAAAACTCTCTACTGGTATATCTCCAAACTAAAGAAAAGTGCTCCACCCGAAGGCCTCTAATATAGCTAAATGGATAGTCAGCTTTTAACGTCAACCCACCATCATTCTGACAAACATGTGATTTAAAAGATGAATGAAATAAAAAAGAGGGGGTTTGAAAAGAAAGTTGAAAACATCTGCAGCTAATATAGATATTACAGCAGCTTATGACACAGTATGAAGCAAGCTGTTTAAGTTCTACTGCCTACTTACCTGTCCCTTTCTATTAGACTTTTGGAGTCAATGATTATTGCCAGGTTAATATAAGTGTATCTCGGTAATGAAGAAAGTTCTTATAGACAGCTGAAGGATGGTTATCTCAGGGATCTGTACTTGCTCCAATGTTATTTAACATATATACCGCTAAAATCTCAATCATAAAGTATAGAAAATGTATGCAAAAATATTTCTTTAGCTTACCAACATAAGACTTCAAAACTACTGAAGAAACAATGACAAGTGACTTTGCAAACCTCGAAGAATATTTTAGAACCTAGAAGCTAAATCCTATCCCATCAAAAACTGAAGTAGGCTGCTTCCACTTAAGTAACAGACTGACCAATCGAAAACTGAACTTCTTTTTAACTGCATCATAATGATCAACCACAGTACGTGGGAGTAACGTTAGATCGAACGTTGTCTTTAAAAAGCTATCTTCAAAAAACAGCAGCTAAAATTAAAGCCAAGGCAAATGTATTACATCATATTGCCGGTACACCTCGGGGTACACCTCGCATATGTTCTGCGTACAACTGATTTGTCACTGGTCCATTCAGCTGCTGAATACAGTGGTCCCGTATTGCTAAATAGTGTTCAAACTAAATACATTAATGTCTAGCTTAATTGGGTCATGTGAGTAATAGTGGCACTCCAATGTAAACTCCACTTCCTTGGCTCCTGGTGTTTTGCAAAAAGCTCTTGTAGAGATAAGACTTCAGGAAGCACATCTGTTAAGGTTGTTTGGTCAAAATAAATTTTCGATTTTTTTTTTATTCCAATGACTTAATATCAGCTATTAAACGCCTCCCAAGTAGTTATTTCATTAAACTACTGTTTATAGTACAAAAATACATCAACTTAAAGATGCGAATTGGGATACCAAACATGCCGAATAATTGAGAAACTATTTTTCCGATTGTTCCCAAATTTTAAAAACAGATCCTCACCGGAATAGTCCTGCTTCACTTATTTAATATTACGTAAATTTATTGCAAATAAGCAAATTAGGTTTTAAATATTTAATGTTATATGTTTGTTTTAATTTTATTATGACGAGAAATACAATGTCGTGTTTGGCATCTTAGGCTATGCTTTTTAATATCACATAATTTACTAAATTGACTAACATTATATACTCAATTTTGGTTGTACTTTTACCCGCATGTTATGTTACAATTGAATCACTACGCACACGAACAGTGAGAAGCAGCACCCTAACCTACAGGATCTCGCTTCAACGACTTCCCGCAATTATATAGACGGGGACCGGAAGAGGTCGAGTGTGTATGTGTGTGTGTGTCTCGTGGTTAGACATACATCCAGTGCTCCAAGTGGAATTTAGTTGTCTCTAGTGCCGGCCGAACCACCTTAAATTATTCAATAAGATGCCCCAACCTCCCCATTACACAGGATATCCCACGTCAGAACGGTCACTTAAAGTCTTAAAAACCACCTCTATGTACTGCTTTTCTGTTGAGAAGATCAAATTTTTCGCCTTATAATAGCTGGGCTGTAGCGTTTTGATGGACGAAATAAGTTCCATATTGTTCCATAATATCCGATCTGTCAATACTTGTTGGTGGGATGAACATCTCTCGTAGGGATTGAACATTGTTGAGTGATACAGACAGCCCTCTTGTTCCTTTACGTAAGGATTAACCAGCATGAACATAATTAGTAAGGAGGTTTTTAAATGAGAGATTTAGCCTTGTGACAGGAAATCACATTACGTTTTTATTTAAATAATTATATTTGAATTTGGATCTTTATCAAAGTTATACATATCAGCTTTTTAAAATAAACAAATAGTAGCTGACAATTGTTTAAAAAGAGGTTTTTATGGTTTACGAGAAATCTATATTTTTTAAAAGTATAATGTAAAAGTAAATTTAATGTACAGCATATCTAAAAGTTAGTATTAAAATTGTAAATACATTAAATTTTACTTTTATTATTGAACACAAAATTAGCCTGCCACATCATTACATTATCTACGGGCAAAGATATCTAATGTGGCCTCAGCCTCCCACTTCCTGTCACCAGGACTCTCCCTCTCCTAAGGATCTATTTATTACCGATAATGATATTGTAATAGCAGCATTCGACCCTTAATGGCTACTTTATTGCCGAATATGTGCTATAAGCAACAGTAACAATGCCCCTGATACTTCACCAAATTGATTCAGTTGATAAATAAATTACTTATTAATTGAAAATGAGAATAATTGTATCATATCGAACATAAATGTTAGATAATAGTTTTTCATATTTCCAAGCTGAATTTAGTTTTGAAACTATCTATTATGTGAACCTAATAACTAATCTAATATGTAATACAAGAAAAGTATTATAGCTCACATGACGACCATCTTGCTAAAATGTTTAGAAAACAAGTTAATGTTGGATTTATCTTCCTAAAATAACATAATGTAAAATGTTGTCTTTGTAATAAACAATTTCAAAAATGTACATAGTTATTACAGTTAATTTATGTTATTAAAAATAATATTTTTCTTGATATAATGTTTATATCAAATTTTGGGTTTGATTCATTCATTGACCACATTAAAATTCTTATATATTTAAGGTTACTTTCAACTAAACAGTACTAATACAAACTGCCATACAATATAACACTTTCAAACCATAAATAAATTATATATTTTGCTTTAACCATTACCTATATTAAATGCCAAAGAACAAATATTTTAAATACATCAGGCTTTTACTTTATATATATATTTTCATAACATTATAACGACAATTTATAGCTAAAATGTTTCATACTTATGTAATCATATTTGTTCGTTATTATCACTATTAAAAACTCTAATCTGGGTTTATCGAAGTGAAACTGTTTTATTTATATTAACATAAAAATAATATTTTACCTGTTAATTAAAATTATTTCATGTCAATGAAAAAAATACACGTGGACTTAATTTGTTTAAAAGTGTTTTGATAAAAAAAATCGTGAAATATTATATACGATGGCTTAAAAACCAAAAATTAGTTTGCTTGCTTGTATGTCATTGTTATATTAGAGCATAAGGTTAGAGATTAGAAACTATTTAATTGGGAGTCATTGTTTGTCCATATGTACATACATACTTTTAAAATGTATATATCTAAACTATATCATATATTATTGCAAGCAAGGAAATATAATCTGAAATAACACGCAGCTTGGTGCTTAAAAATTTATCTATTCAAATAACTACAAAACAGAGAGTATATTTTATTTACATTTGAAATTAAGTCCACTAGTATAATTCTAGTCTCAAAGCCTGATATAAGAATAGACTTTATATATGTGAAAATATAATATCAATAAATTTATATAGATATATAAGAGCTTAATACTATTGACTGACTGACTTGACTGAACAGTTTCAGAAAAACTATAAAGATTTGAAACATAAAACTTGGCAGTTTTTTCTCTTAATGTATATTTAGAGAGGATTCTTAAACATTTTCTCTCAAAGAATTAAAATAAGGTAAATAAAAATCCCACTAGCTAGTATGGGGTGTTGTTAGTATTTACCTTACAAATGATGTAGCTTAGGTCGTAGGATTTATCATTATAGGTATGTAAACAATACAGTTCAAAAAGTGTGAAATTGTGAGAAAAATAACAAAATTATGAATATGGTAAATAACTTCTGCAATCTCGTAGCAAAACCGGTACTTTCTCTTAGATATATTTTTTTTATTTTTCTTATAATTTATCTATATTCTATGTATTTTATAATTTTAAGGAACTAAACATTTTATTATACATAACAAATCCCCTAACTGAAAATTGCTATAAGCTACTCAAAGAGACCTACGAGTTGAAATAAAACACGAACTCTGAACAATGTGCCTTAAGTCAAGATCATTGATCACTACTCAAGGTATATTTGTAATTTACCTCCTCTCTAGTTAAACAAACCATTTAGACTTCTTATAATTGGCTAGTTAATTTATATATGTTTTAATATATAGGATTGTTTATTGTAAGATCCATAATCACACATTGTTTATTGTAAGTTATCAATATATTCTCACAGTCATTCCTTAAAGCATTCATTCTAGGTTATCAATAAATACGTTGTAAAATCTGATATTAAGAAAATTTACTTTTACTCCGGAAATATTGTCTTTAAGAGACATTATTGAATATTACCAGTAAATTACCTACATAACCATTCAAATAAAATAAATTTGTATCTTAAATCCTAATACTTAAACGGTCATGTTCAGTCGAGCAATCTAGTAGTGTGCTTAATTATAATAGTTACACATTTAATAATTGCTAGACACAACTAAAAACGTTATTATTCCTAGTTATCAATAGTTACATAGCTTAACACTTTTCCAATAGTGATAACATAGATGGCTGTAGTACGGTTTATACTTTTTTCACTAATAGTAATATGAACTCTTCATAAATTGTATTTGAATTTATTTTTTTTTAATTTTTTAATGCACACTTACTAGTAATCATTTATATCACAAGAAATACCATTTAAATTGTTTGTTTGGAAAAATACATCATATAGGGAAAATATTACGATAATAGTGATAGATTATTACTGATAATAAAATACGAAACCGGCCTTTGAAGTGTTAAATTGTGTTTCATTAAAGTTTTTTTTGTTGGATTGCCTGTGTGAAGTCAATGTGCTTTCACGTCCCACACAACACAGCCTATAGGCATTGAACTAATTTGAGAATAGATAGATAGAATAGATTGTTAGTTGTAGAAACATTCCGTTTAATTATTATTGAAAGTGTATTCATCCCAAAAAAAGGAAAATGCAAAATTAATATCTAGTTTTGGATATAAGTTTGTTTGTGAAAAATCTTCAACATTTGTTTTTCAAACAACTTTATATGAAAATAAATGTCATACTTTAAATAACTATAGTAATATCTTTTAATAAAATACTTAACAATATAAAATCAATTTTAAACTAATTTACAATTGCTATATACAACATTGTTTATTACCAACTTTAATGAATAATTAAGTCCTACTATGCTACCAGTATGTACATTACTTATAAATAACTTTTAGACAACAGTACGAATTGTTTTATTGTTATGGTAAACAAGGCGTTTATTAAGTCAGTTTATGAAAATGTAGAGTATAATTCGTCACATAAAATTAAGTATTTATTTTCCCAAATACAAGTCTTAGTGTTAAACATAACTATTTTAACCGAATCTATTAATCTCTAAAAGTATCAATGAACACTTATGGTGACTAATCTGACAATTTATAAACAAATTTACGTTACAAAATATGTCACATTAAAGTTGTTTGTTAAAAATGCTCATTTTAATACAATGATGAGTCTGTTAATTTGTTAAGTACAAAGCTAACGTAAAATGTCATAACATATCTAACAAAACCTTTTTCATACAAATATAATATTTTACTATACTTATAAATGTCTACTTTGCTACTTTTAGGTTGCTAAATTACGTGGACAGTAGGCGATCTGCGTTTAATATTAAGCTCTCATTTGGGTTAAGCAATGGAAGAGAATCGTTCCACCACTTCACGTCGTACACCAAGGCCACCTATTATTTACACCTATTTCTCCACTTGCAACACTTTCTTATTTTTTGAAAAACAAAAAAAAAAAGTAATAACTGTGCAACTATACAATACTATTGATTACAATACAATTTCACCTGACACTATTAGTTGTAATATGAATAAGAAATAATGTTATGGTTTTGTAGTACTACGTTTGTTTTGTTAGTATTTGTTTGTACCACCACCAGTAGTACAAAAAGTACGTTAAGTTTTGTAGTAACCTAGTAGCCTAGCCAGTAGTAACTTATACTGATTGCTACTGCACAGATATCTCACGATCTTCTTCCTACTCTAGTTTCCATGACAACGATTAAATTGAGCGACACAGAGGAGGAAGAGAAGTTCTCCCTCACTATGACTGTGCATCTCTCACGCACCAGTGATTATGTCACAATCCAATCAGCTTATCAATGACTGGGATATCATAATTATAACATTAGCATGCCTTTTATTAGTGAAAATAAGCCTATAATTTAGTTTGGATGGTTACTGAAAAATTAGGAATAGAAAATATATTCTACTATAAATAAGTTTTTTATAAAGTTTAAAATTATAAATTTGAAAAGATGAAATACTTATAAATAAATTTTTTCGTATTATTATTATTGTAATAGTTGTATTCTGTTTATCATACAAAATATGTTTAATGTTTCTATGATTACATTCTTCAATTTATAGAAATACTTTGTTATTTATACTTATTAAACTAGTTGTAGCCAAACACAATCAAAATGTGACATATAATAATTTGTATTTATTTAAAAAAGTGTATACCGTAGTTTTATATTGGAAAGTGATATCTTAACGTTTAATAAATAAATAAATATTATAACACTGAAAACCATAAAAACCGTTTAAAAATGTATATAATTGAACAATATAAATTTATTCAAATACATTAATTTAATAAAATACATCAAACTACAATAAAACTAAATAATAATGATGACAAGAAAATAAAACAGTGATTTCATATAACCCATGTATTGTGTCCATTCATAATTGTCCTTTATAATAGTCTACCTCCAGTATTATTCTCACCTTACAGTGTGAATCTCACCCCATCTGTAATCTGACCCCAGCTGGACGACATTTACGGCATATTACATTGCCTCAGCTGTCCACACTAGAAAGGGGGTTCTGGCAAACTGTTGTTTTTCATTGCATTTTTAAAAATACCGTATTAGGCACGGTCTAACATTTTCTATTATATTTGAGAATGAATTTAAAATATTTAAAATAATTTCTAAAAAATCTGTTTAGAAACTCAATACATTTATACAATTTAAATGTCTTACGAAATATTAACGTTACTATTTGGTTAAGAAAGCTTATTTGAACCTATTTTTCACAGGCTATTGGTTTTCCATCCCTTTACGTCATTTAAATGAAAGGTATAACACTTATCATATAGTCAAATAGTAAAGTAGTATAAATAGTTAATATGAATAAAAATCTTTGTAAAATGTTACTTGTAAAAAAAGGGACACAAAAAAATGGTTGGATAATTCTTGAAACATCTTAAGAAAATGAATCTACTTGTATTTAAGCATAAAAACCCAATTTGGGTAGTTAACTTCGAATAGTTTTCCTGGTAACAATTGTTTAAGAAAACCTTTAAAATGTCTTTTTCACCCGGGGGTGGGGTAAAATGAACCACTATGTTATTCATATGGAAAATATTATTTATTTAAAATTTACCTAAAAACATTAAAATAACATTAAAATAAAGTCATCCATTTGCGTACTATGACTAAACGAGTGATTAAGAATAAAAAATAAATCAGCCCTTTAAAATTTATTAATTATTGGCTTAAAAAATACCAGATATTTTAAGAGTTTTTCTTTAAGAGAAGAAATAACTTTCATTGTTATTCAAGCTTATCATTGTTGCAACCTAAAACATTTATTTAACATATAAACAAAGGTCACAAATCAAGTCATTAGAATAAAATGCATGCCTCTTCATTTTCATTTTTGTATGTGTCCACGTCAACTTCATCTTCTTTTTATTAGTAGGATCTTTTTCATTGTTGACTGCTTTTAAAGGAAGCCTCCTTTTTGGATTTTTATGTGGTTTCACTCTCCTATTCCCACGTCCGATCAGCTCTGTCGTGGGGACATTCCCTTGTAATCTAGCACCATGTCTGGAAAAACACATTTACATAGTACAGCTGTATTTCTTTGTATTTTAACCATGTTATAGTTTTATTTTTTATTAATTTTAATTATAATATATATTTTTTTATTATTTTGAGTATGTTAATTTTTTTAAATTGTATGACATAAGAATTCTAATGTGTGTTATACTTATTATATCGTATGTAAAAAATAAAGGTTAAATTTAAATTTGTATTACAATTGAAATAAAAAATATTACATATCTCTAATAGAATCGATCTTGGACGATGACAGTTGTTTTTTATCAAATTTATCAAACTGTAAGATTTATTTTGATTGTAAAATGTGATTAGGATCAAGGTAATGATTCCCCGGAGATCATTTTTCAACAGAAAAGACATTTTCAGAGTTTGCCAAAGTAATATTTCATCACACACGTAGCAAAAATATCATTTTATCATTTTCTCTTGCTAAAGTTTAGACCTATTTATATTTTGTCAGGAAAACATTTAAAAATTAAGTAACATTATAATTTTCTGCAATTTGAATAAAATAATAATTAATTATTACAAATAAATATAGACCAGCAGTAATTTATAATAAGTTAAACAAAGATTTAGTTACATGTGCGGGGCAAATCGGACCTGGTTACGTTTCGCCCCGCACTTAAGCGACCGTTTTGCCTCACAGTACATTCTAAAATAAACATGGCGACTGCAAACGAAAAACAAATTACTAAGTTATGATTGTTATATGCCTACAGATAGCCTAAATCATGAGCTGAACTTACAAAAAATTTACCCAACAAAGATAGATGAGTAGACTGGAACACACCAGATTGAAATTTCAAACGAAATTTGGCCGTTGAATCTAAATAGAATCACAAAACATAAACGCCCATGAGTACAGTGCTGAAACCAAGGTGCACTTGCGAGGTATTTTTAAAAAAGGGAAAACTATTCACAAATCTGTTATAGTGTGTTACTTTTACATATATATCATTATCTGTTAGATAAAAACAATTACACTTTTTTAAATAGGCTAAAATAGCATTAATTACATTAAATAAAATATTAGTCTTAAGATGGTGTTGATAACTAATATACAGTAAACAGTAATACTGTAGGTTATAAGTGCAGGTAATATAAATATTTAATTACTAATTGTTTATTGTGGTATATTTGGGGGCAACATGATAATAACACACAAAGACCAGCGTTGATATTTATACGTCCCGTGGGTTCACTGGTGTATTTGAAGATCTCTTTGAATTGTTGTATCTTGATCCTGTTTCATTGGAATACAGCTAATTGATAAATACAATGTTTTGAAATTGTAATTCAATGGACTCATCAGCTAATAACGGCCTTAATAGCTTATATCATCGATTATTTGGTATACAATTAATTATGTATTTCAACATTATTTATTTAATTGTTTGATTTATTAAAAATAAATAACGGAAAAATTTATTGTTTTTATTACCACAAAAACAAATAACCTAATGGTATTGGAATTCAAACAGTTTTCAAAGGATCATTTCACAAGTTTACGTTCATTATATACCAAACAATCTACATTTCACAGTTATAACATTATTTTTAGATTATCATAATTTTAAATTTGAGCCTTTTAAAAAGTTAATCTGAAATAATATAATATTGAAATACAAATTAGTAATATTATTGATATTGATAGTTTTACTAATATGTATAACTTGTATGACTACGGCTTACAGTATAAGTCTTAGTTATTGTGCAAATGAGTTTTTTGAAAAAGCATGAAATAAAAATATATTTTAACGATTTTTATAACAACAATTTACTTAAAAATGTCAAATAATGCTTAATTAAAATGTTACTAAAAATTACTAACAGATTGTATTATATTATGTACTTAAAACCAATGTAAAATGTTGAGTATAAAATATATAATTAAATTGATATAAATATATCAATACATAAGTAAATATTAAGTAAAACTTAATAATAATAATTAGATAATAAATATATTGTTATATACTTTGATATAAAAGAGTAGTACAAACTGTTTCATAAATACACTTTTTTCACAAGAAGTTTTTCAGTTTAGCTAATGATTAAAATAATCATGAAGTTAAACTATCATTTCTATTAAAATATTATTCAAGTCAATTTATATTGTGGCCATTACAGTAGAATCTCGGTTATCCGAGCCCCGAATAACCAAGCCTCCAGGTTAATTAACCAAGCTAGTCATCAGACGATGAAAAATAAACATAAAGCTAACTATAAAAGTAAAACTATAGCGCCACACATCATATAGTCATTTGACAAGTAATCAGTGTCTCTATTGGCTGTTGGTGCTCGGTTAAGGTGCTTCAAGGCTGTCACGAGACATATTTATGAAAGTGTACCCTACTATAGGAATAATTGTCTCACCCAAATGCATTCAGTATTCACTCAAGACACATCACAACCTTGCACCATCGGCATGGTTAGTCGACTTCTCTCGCAATATATGTGGTTTTTTTAGTGTGTTTTACGATACAGTATTGGAAATATTGTCGTAATTTATTTTTGAGACTATTTATTGTTGTAATTTGTTGTACAATATTATATTCAGTGCTTTGATATGAGTATTAAACGGTTGACAGTTGCTTATAAAGAAATTGAAATGAGAATCAATCAGTGTTTTCGTCACCAATGTGCACGACAAATATGGAATTGATATGATCATTTTGTTCCGTTTAAATGTTGATTGGATCACTGCACTATTAAGAGAGTAATGCAGATTGCGTTAAAAAAAAACTTGATAAATATGATAATTTCGTTTGGTAAATGGGCTAAACGGTGCCCTGCACTTAAAACCAAGACGCGAATACTACCATGGACCGTAGTTAGATGAAATACGAAACGTTTCGTTGTCAACAAATGTAAAATCAGAGGACATTTCCCATCTAAAATACTGCAAATGGACATTACATTAGCTTTGTTCTATTAAATTATGTTATTGTAGTGTTTTACCAACTGTTGTAAGTTTTAAAACGGAATACTTATTCCCAACTTCTTGTCATCCTGCGGTAATTCAACTTTTAAAAGACGTAACCTAATCTTCTTACATTTTATAGGAAAAACTTCATGTACACTATTTTGTATTTTGTCCCGTAATAGACTAGTTTTGTAATTTTTTCAAGGCTTTTATAATATTTTTACCATAACTTCCGTATTTTCTGAGTTTTTACATATCCGAAGTGGTCTCGGCCCCAATTATCTCGGACAGGCGTAACCGAGAGTCTACTGTATCACACTACTGTTCATGTGTTTTCCCTGATGATGTGCGTTTTATATTATGAATAGTGCCAATTCAAGATTGTGTATCTGTTATGCTCATTTAATTGTAATACCGTAAAACAATGAAACGAACGAAACTTTCCTCACATCTATCTTTAACTTTGATTAGATAACAGCTTAAGTTATACGTTCTTCATAAAGTATTAGAAAATTAAAAGCAGATATTTTAGTGTTTATTAAAAACCATACAACAGAAAACATAATCGTAAATTGTATATTTTTAGTTTCAAAACTGATCAAACAAAACACTTATTTAATTTCAGGATACATACTAAGGTAACATTTATTAGAAATGTCACCGTAACTAGGTCTTAATATCACCAGTGTATTGGTTGTATGACGTTAATATTGGTTCAATGTTTAGTAGGTTATGTCAGAGCCAGTAGCCATGCTTAGCAATACATCGACTAATCAGAATATATAGGATACGCCACTATTACGTCTATTGTTGTGTATGTGAGCTCACATATAGTAGGTTATGTTATAACTTTTGGCCATGCATAGCTATACATTGACAATCAGAATATATAGGACATGCCACTATTACGTCTATTGTGGTCTATGTGAGCTGACATATAGCAGGTTATGTCAGAGCCAGTGGCCATGCCATGTAGATCTGATAACATCGACAATCAGAATATATAGGACATGCCACTATAACGTTTATTGTGGTCAATGTGAGCTAACATATAGTAGGTTATGTCAGAGCCAGTAGCCATGCTTAGCTATACATCGACCAATCAGAATATATAGGACATGCCTCTATAACGTCTATTGTGGTCAATGTGAGCTCACATATAGTAGGTTATGTTATAGCCTTTAGCCATGACCAATCAGAATATATAGGACATGCCACTATAACGTCTATTGTGGTCAATGTGAGCTCACATATAGTAGGTTATGTTATAGCCTTTGGCCATGCTTAGCTATACATCGACCAATCAGATTATATAGGACATGCCACTATTACGTCTATTGTAGTCTATGTGAGCGCACATATAGTAGGTTATGTTATAACCTGTAGCTTTATAAAGCACTGGCCAGTCTTAGCTAGTCGTATAATCAATCTGAAAATACAAGACATGTCAATATCAACGCGTCCTCAGTGTATGTTTATCATACTATATGTCCACTGCATTGACCGACATGTTTTCTAAGTTTGTGTTCGTTTGTGTATTTGGTGTGTCAGATATGTTTATAATCTTAGTTCATTATCCATACGAAGCGACACAATGTTGATAACGGTGTAGTGTATTGTTATTGATAAACATTTAAGAAATATTCACGCAAACTATTTACATTCTATTCATTATCCTTCATGTTCATTGTGTTATTTAATCATTTTGTTTTCGGAGTCATCAGTTGATGTCAATCGCCCACCGGCAAATGTGTTGTACTCGTGTTTTAATATGTTTCAATGTTTAGATTTTTTACAATTTTAGCCTTTAATGTTTTAAGCAGTAACGTTTTTTTGAATCCTGGTGTAATAAATTCATTTGTATGCTTTGAAATTTACATAGCAGTAATGTAATTGAAGAAGTGTAAGGACAAAAAAAGGGAATCGAAACCAGTATTATTTCTAGTGTTATTTTGCCTTAAAAATGTATGATTAACCTTTTAAAAAAGAAATCAGTGTCACTGTAAGCAGTTAATAAAACAATAAATGAACTGGAGAAGTTATTCAATTAAGTTTTCTGGGTAAAAGATGTAACGGATGTTTTACATCTCATGTAAGAATTTGAGCTCTACGTTCAAACTTTATTTAAGTACTTAGGTAATAAAATCCCTAAAAAGAATATTTACTTTGATTTTATAATTCTGGCCTTGTAAAGGCAATTATTTAGATAACTATCATAAAGGTTTATTGTTCCACTAATTACATGTACTACATTATTTGAAATACTATCAATACCAGATCATATAAAGCATGATATGTTTATTACTTAAATATACACCTAAGTTTTTGTAAAAAAACTAGAAATAAACAGGATGTTTGAACTAATTAGAATAAAATTAGTTCAAACATCCTGTTTATTTCTATATGTTTAATTAAATAGAATATGTCTTTAATCCCTTCATATGATTTTAAAACATATACAAGATCTTAATTCAATATTCCTTTAGAATTTGCAGGCCCTCCTCTAAAAATCGGACCAACCGGACTAGAGGTGAAATTATAAAAGTAAAAAAAATCTGTGTATTTTGATAAATACTTTCATATATCTCTCGTTTTTCTAATATCGAAAATATTTATGAAATGTACTACCCCACACCATTAAAGTTATTAATAACAATATCCAACTAGTTGAGCTCAATTTGGTTTCCATCACTAGAACACTCATAATATGATGTAATTTTGAAGATTTCAAATAAAGTTTGATTATATTCAGAGGTTTCTATGATTCGGGAAGGTTTAGATATTTCAACAAAGTTATGACTTCCTTGCATTATCGATATACGTACTTTGTTTTATCTACAACGTGCATGTCTACTAATTGACTGTAAAATATGCGATTCACTGACAATTCGTCATTGGCGAGCATAATAGACAGTATTGTTCTAAGAATAGATTCTATGAAGTTTCTGTAATTTAAATTTTTCAGGAGGTTAGGGTAGGCTGAATTTTATTGATAGTTAGTTTCATAAGTTATGATTAATTGTGAATTTTTTTAAAGCATCGATAAATCGAATAAAATTGAATAACGATCTTTAAAACAAAAACTATCCAATAGTATACTATAAATTATATTAATGTAATCACAATGAAACACCATAGTAAATTTTCAAATTGTATTAATTTTTTAATATTAGTAATATAGTTAGTGTTATAAAAAATATATATTAACTAATAAAAAAAAAACGTTTAACATTATGAATTGTTTATGGAAAATAATATCTAATGTGTTATAAGCCCCTATTTCATGTAATTAGGACCTTCCCTCTCTCTCTAAGATCTCTTGATTATTGTAACAGCATCATCCGGCCCTTAAGGGCCACAATATTGCCGCCTCCGTGCTATGAGCAATACTATTTATTTCCCTAATCAGAATAAATCACTTGTCTTAGTTTAATAGTAAAACACTATTTGTAGATATACAATTTATATAATACAGTGAAATAGAATCCATTTCATTAAACGAGTTAATATAATAATCTGAAACTATAATTAATAACTAACTAAACTGGTACTTTTGAGATTAAGTTCAAATTATTTAAAGGCAACATTACAGTAAAACTGGAAACGTTGTCAAATATCCTAATGGTCTATGTAATTGTATAAGGCATTTTGTAATAATATTGAACCACTCAAATGTTATACGAGACAACAAAACGTTTAAATACTGTTTTAAATTACATTTAATGCAGGGTATATTAAATTTATAGGGTGTAAAAGCATACATTACTATGTAACATATCTCAAAACGTGAAAAAAAGTTTAAAATGTATTTTGTTTACCGTAACTGCTTGGTTTCACCTGTTAATATTGTACCGGGATTTGACCGGTACATTTCGTTTTTTTCGTCGTGGTCTGCCAGGCTGCCTGAGATTCGCTTGTGCTCTGCGTTTCGCTTACTTTGGTGGCCGTTGGCCCGGATTCGTTCGTTCCGTGTTCCAGCTTTGGTCTGTCGGGTTGGCCGTCTGTTGGATTGTTCTAGTAGTTTCTCTGCGGCCGAACGACCTTACCATGCGAGGCTAGAGGCTCCTAAAACGTAAGTGTTCATTTTGTAATTTCTAATATTTAATCACCCTTTTGGTGAAAATACTTTTGTTTGAAGGATAATATTTATCGGGCTTACTTGTGTTTTCAGTGTTTTGTTCAATTTATGTTCTTTGTCTAGATATGTGTTAACCTAGGTTCGAGCCACGTGCTCAATGTTAACTTTTTACCATTAATTGCTTTTTATATCGGGTTTTATATTTAATAGTAGTTCTGTATAATGTTTTGTTGAGCTTTTTTCCAGTTGGAGTTACCGATATATCATATTTTTGTTCATTGACAATAACCTAGCCTATCTGTTTAGTCTGATATTCGTTTTATTACCTATTGCTCCTGTAGCTATAGCCTAGTTTTCAGTTTGTCATTTTTTTTGTTCCATACGTCTTTTATATTTTGTTAAATTGTAATTTGGTTTAAATTATTCATAGCCTTAAGTTAATCTTTCACTGTCTTGTTTGCTCCACTCATGTTCTTGTTTGTATCTTCATGTTCGGTTTTGTGAAATCATGCACCCTTATATTTAGTTGTTATGTGTAATATTTTTGTTGTTGGGGCTGGACTGTTTTTAATTGCTGTGTGTGGCCTTGCAGTCCAGGGTCCTTGAGCAGGACGTTTTCATCCCTCAGCCTGCCGTCCGGGGATGGTCAACCATCTGCACTGCTAGCCTGGCCTGAGGACCATGTTGGAGCCTGGAGTCGACCGCTACCGCTCTACATCTTTGGGGTAGAAGTCTTCTGTTCTCAGGTCAGTGTGTTCCATTTTGTTTCCCGGTGGCTGAGCTGGGGGTTTTGATAGTGAAATATATATATAAAAAATGGAAGAAAAAAATGTTTGTGGAACAATGGATTATTAGGCCTAGGCCTAGGAACTGGCTATGAACTTGAACAGTGATTTTTGAAACAGCCAGGGGGACCTTGCTATATATATATTTGAAATTTAAGAAAAATAGAAAACTTATGTTAATATTTGTTGTTATTTATTTTAGTTAGTTTTATTTGTTATGGTTAATCTTTACGTAGTTTATTTTTGTTATAGTTTTTACATTTTTATATTGGTTAGGCCCTATGGTTAAAAACGTTTTTTGCATAATTGGAATCAGTGTTTATTTTGGATGCTTAAATCTTTTATTTACTGTTTAAATTAAGGAATTGTCCAAATTATGGTTTAGGCCTAGTGCTTTAGTTAGGGTTAGTTATTCATTTCTTCGTGTAGTGTATTAGTGATGTCAGGGGATAATAGAACGGTACCGTGTTATATATTTTTTTTAAATTGTTTAATTTTTAGGCTTTCACCAAAAGGGGATTCTTGTACTTTTACTTAACTTCTAATTCGGAGCTGCCCAGGGATTCCGGCTTACTCCCTGGCCTCGGTGGAATCATGGGATGTGGGGCTAAATTGCCAGGGGTTATTTGGGGTTATCAAAATTGTTCCTAAATTGGTCACTTATAAATTGTTAAAAATTTTGTCTTACGTTTTGGGTGTCTCAGGCTAAACTGCAGATAGGCCATGTAGTTGTTAATTGTTAATTTTGGTATTTGTAGCGTTAAGTGTTTTTGTGGTTTTTGTATTAGCTTGGTTATGTTAGTGTTGCTTGTTAGTTATTTATGTGCATTCGATATTGTGGCCGTCTGCCTGCCCGTTTTTGCATTTTCGGCTTTGATAATAAAATTAGTTTTGCTCAGCTGCTGAGTTTTATTTTGACACTCCAACTGCCACCCGTGATCCCATCGCTTGACTTGTTTTGGGCCATCCCCCAGTTGGCACGCTTTCCAGCTTTGGTGGGGGGGGATGGGTCTCAATATTTGTTTTCAGTAATTGATTTCTTTAAGTCTTGATCTTTATCACTACATGTGAAACCATGTAGCGTTAAAGATCAAGACTGATAACATGTGAGAGTTATCAGTTATAATTTTCTGACATAAAGGGACAAAGAAAGTTTTCTAACCATTATTTTAAAACAGTTTTTTCTTTACATTTGACTAATAATGAGCCTTCCATACGAAATATGTTTTTTACTGCCTAGAAAATCACCGGTTAGTTTTTACAGATTTAATAAAATAAATTAATAATTTATTTAACTAATTGATTATTTAATGTTAAATAATTTGAAAC
>JAQJVL010000457.1:622500-675000 GCA_035578905.1 Stictocephala bisonia | reverse complement strand
CTCGTTAAATTAATTTTAAAAGAGTAATTACTTATTAAAAAATAAATAAATAATGCCGAAAACACACAAACACATTTTTTATCTTTAATTAATCCCTTTAAATAGTCAAAAAGGGTGCATTTTAACATAGTTGAACTTGTTGATCAAGTTCAACTATTTTTAACTACAGTTAAAACATTTTAATCCTAATATTTTATGAATGTACTTTGTTTAAATATTCATACCTTAAGCACGTACCTATCAGTTTAGTCAAAACTATGGTTGGTATTAATTAAAATCATATACTTAAATGTTTATTTATTTATTTATTTTTATAAGAAAAGGAAAACTTAGTTGATAGAGAAAGGGAAAACCTACTCTTATAGTGTAAATTTTCTATCAATTTTTTTATTTATTTATTTATTCATAAGACGCCGATCGTCAAGATATGGGCGAATATAGATTTCGAATGACTGTGATGAGTGTAGATGAGCGAATGTAGTCATTGTTACAAACTAAGGCCGACTATTCCTTAGAAAGACAAACGAACAGCCGGTGATAATCAGCTGATCCTTCTCAAAATGTATTATGACTCTGATTGGGATCGAACTGAGAACCTTTAGCACATGAAATTGGGATTGAACCAACTACAATCAAAATTCATAACATGACAGGGGCATCTAACAATTAGGTCAGTGTAGTTATTACATTATGTATATTAAAGTATGATTTAATCATAACATTTTACTCTTATTTCTGTTCTGGGTTGAATTTAAGTGGCGTTTTCATAGAGTAGTTATTTCTAATTAGGACACTCTGCTTAGACGAGCCTATTTTGTTTTGTAGGCACATTGGACTAACGGCTTAACGTGAATTTCAAGCCACGACACAGAAAAGCACAATAAACGAATTGTAAAATGCATAACTGAAACAAATGAAAAATGTTTGTTTACAAATGTACATGTTATATCACTTTATATTTTAAACCTCCTTTTGTCAAAGTTTAGTATTTTTTTAAAGTGTTACTTTACGAAAATGTAATAAATGGTTCTTGGTATTAAATTCATAACTAATTTTAACACATTCATTACATGAATAACCAGCGATTTTATTAATTTTATTAAATCTTGATATCAGTTATTTTCGTAAAATTACAAATAATAAGATTAAGAATGCTTAGTTTTGTAGGGCAAATCAGACAAGATTTTAAAGATTACGAGTATTAATATTCATAAATAAGACTATTTAAAGACAAATAAAAAACTACTTTAACAAAAAATACAGCCATATAAAGCGATCATTTTTATAATTATTTTTTAAAAGATTTTTTCTAAAGTGAGAACTGACAAGAGTCACATAAAGTATGTTACTTCTAAAGTTATATGATTTAATTTTAACGTATCTCATCTGTAAATAATGGGCATTCATGTAAAATATAAGTTTGTGTAGCCTAATTTTGAACTTTTTTAAATGTAAAAATTGAATTAAATGATTGTACCAATATCTAATGTATTCATTGAAATGTAAATATCATAAATAACATTTTAGGTTTGATATATATACTATGATTGTAAATTACGAGAGTTTCAGGTAAATTATTTGGTAATAGTTGTATTACATTCTATCACCTTTTGTTTCTAAACTTCCAGTCATATGAGAGAGGCAATACATTTGTTAAACATTTATATATTACTTATTCATAAAATATCACTATCATAACGCTCTATTTTAGTAATTTAACCCAAGTTAATTTTGATTTAGACATGTTAATTTTTTTAAACTGTTTTATAAATTATTGTCGTTGATTTTAGGTTATTATTTGATGGATCGTATTTAAATATTGTAATTCTCTTCATTTAATTCTTGTTTTCTAATATTAGTCGATATTTCATTATATTACTTATTCCAACTTAGTCTCATTAATGTTGTATATATTATTGTTGTAACTTGTAAGTGTTTATACTCTTTGTTCTTTTTTGTATTATAATGTTTTGTTTTGTTTTCCCAATCAGCAAAAGGAGTTATCACTAATATGTACAAACAAATATATCACATTAAATATTGGGACGAATATAGTGAAGAAAGTTCTTTCTTCACTATATTCGTCCCAAGGAAGAGAATTCTTCCTTATAGTGAAGAAAGTTAGTTTTTTTCTAGATCCATACAAACACCACAATCTGTTTGGAAGATTGTAGGCGATAGGTTGGATGCTCGGTCGTCTTAATACCGACATGGCGTCCGCTCAATGGTTGCTATCGGCGTGGACACTACTAGAGAGGTCTGGGGTGTCCATGTTGGGTGCTAATCATTGTGCGGATGTTGTGTGGGGGAGATAACTGAGTATCAGGCTTGTCAATTAGCTGAAAATCAGACCAGCACTACGTGGATCGGATTCCACGTAAAGTTGTAGGTCCCTTAGTTGCCCTGGCTGTTGGGCTATTAATAAATTGCCCTTTCTGAGGAACAGTTAAACTCAGTTAGTAACCAGACTACACTCATCCACACTCATCTTACACTCATATAACCATTCATATTCGCCTTAAAATACCAACAACGTTGTGTCGGTGTCTCATATGTAAGAATATATAAGATAATTAATGAAGTCGGTGAAAAATGAAATCTATTTGAAGGGATATGGTTTCTTGATTGATTCTTAATGAATATCTATTATTACCCGTCATTTTATCAGTTTCATTTTGTCAGGATTAATCCTTCAAAATCAGTTTATTTTGATTGTGAAATGTTTGCAAATAATAACACATAAGCCCTCGACCAATAGAAGAACGAAGAAAGTTTCAGAAGTCACCTTTTTTCTTATTCCAAGCCAGGATTTTCTCGGCCTTAAAATGTTAGGTTTGTAAGCAGCCTTAGCTGGACACTAGTTTCATTATTTTGTATCTATTGTCAGTGGATGGTAAGTAAGTATGGTTTATTGAACAAGATTGCCAAAACACCTGTACATTTGTTAGTTACATTATTCTATTTGAGACCTTTAATATTCATTTGTGATGTTAAAGTATGTTATCATAAAGCTTTTACAAACTACTTCCTATACAGAAATACTTTTTAGTAAATAACGATATTAATTTATCAAAGCATAATTTTTATACTGTACGAACAGTTTTAGTTCTATTTAAATAAATATTTCTTATCCAATTAATTTTGTTAGTCTACTTCAATAATATATTACCCTCATTTTACAGTCAAGACCTCACCCCTATCTGTAATCTGACCCTAGCTGGGTGACATTTATGGCATATTACATTACCTCAGGTGTACAGAGGGAGTAAAAGTCCTTCTTCTCTTACAATACTAACATAAATAGTATAATAAACCACATTATGTACTGTGTTACATATTTTATTAATTACGCCTGCAAATCATGTGTCGTTTGCTTATGAAATCGAACATTGTTGTTTTTATGTTTACAGAATGAATGTTTCTTGAAATTCAGAATGTTTGTGTTTAATATCTTCTTATTAATTTACATAATATTTTAAATATATTAAAGTGTTGACGAGGAAAATGGTAAAACCAAAAGAGAATATTAAAAACTTAAGAACACTTGAACTGTGGCTAAAAATGAAACAGTGAAGAATGATAAACATGTAACTGAACTATCTTATGAAAGTTGTACAGGTTTTAAGAAGAAAATAACTGATATATGGATAGATATTGAAACTTTACAATCAGAAATTAAGTTATCTAACAAGAGGTTGGAAGATGAATTGGAAGTGAGATGGTACATAGAAGATATTTACGAGTCTACAAAGCTGTACCTTGAAACAGAAATTAAAAAGTATGTAAATTACACGCAGACAGCGGAAGATCCTCAACGTTTTACTTCAAATTTTCCTTTTCAACCGTATACACCAGATAAGAGTTTTCAGAGTTTTACAAGACCTTTAGAAAACTACATTGGTTTAAGCGGAGACATTAGCTCAACTGTTAAGGTAAGTTTGTTTTTACAAAGAATTACTCCACGATTGCAGAAAAAACGTTATGATGCTTGTATTCCGGACCTTCCACAGAAAAAACCTACTAGAAACTTATTCAGTTGTTAATAACCAAAGTAGAGCCAAAACCTAATATTTGGGCTCGTTAACACAAATTCATAACACGAACGGAATTGAAACAAGAATCTATTCAGGTATGTGCTACCGCCCTTAAAAAAATAAGTTCCGACAGCCAATTTACTTGTACAAAATGCAATGAATCAGTTTCTTACACACAACTACGCATGCAGTTTGTAAGGGTATTAAAATACGATATCTGCGTTTTGTTACTTCAAGATACTTTACTGCAAAAATTTAGTAAAGTGATAGAAAAGGCAACAACATTGCAATGAGCAAAACATGAAAGTCTTTAATCAACCATCAAGACGAAATTAACCAAATAAGGAAGAAGAAAATTCAGTCCAAGAACGACGTCAGAACAATGCAATGGTAAATCAACATATTTTTCCAGATTATCAATTACGATTTAAGAATCTTCAAAACAATTGTTACAGATGTGAAGATGCTTTACATAGAGCTCATCAGTGTAGATTTAAATCTACTAATTGTAATTACTGCAAAATAATTGAACACTTATCTCGAGTTTGTAGAGAAATAAAACAATCTGAAGAAACTTGTGAAGATTAAGATGATACATATGAAATGTTTCAGCTGAACTAAAAAACAAACGAGAAATGTTTGTTGTAGAAGGAAGATTAAAATCAATGCAACTGAATACTGGATACTGGAGCAGCACTCGGTGTTATATAATACGATATGTTCAAACTTCTGAATATAGCAAAACGAATTTTTATTACCAATGTTCACTTCCGACCCTATACGAATGAAATATTTAAGCCGAAAGGAGTAATATTGTTGAATATTGATTATCGTAATCAGTCCCTAATTGACAAACTTGACATCGTGGACAAACAGGTATTTTCAATAATTAGAAGAGACCGGATAACAAAAATTCAGCTCGATCCAGCAGATAATTGTACACTGAAAATAGAAATCAAGGAAAACAGTGTTCCTGAACTAGAATCTTTAATGATTTATTACAACGAGAATTTTAAAGGAGTTGGAAAAATACCAAATGAACCAGGCTATTTCAAGATGAATGATGCGATTCTACTAATTTAAATGAAACCTAGACACATGATATACGCTTTAAAATAAGGTAGGTAAGGTAAAAACAGAGTAGAAAATAAGGTAAAGAGGCTAGAGCTTTGTCTTTTGATATTTACAGAATAATTTTTTCCTAAAATACAGAATGTCTGTGTTAAATAGCTGCTTTTTAATTTACTAATAATTTTAAATATATGAAATACTGTTTTGTTTTTCAAGTATCTTATTTAACAATTTAAGAGGACATAAGATTCAAAATAATGGACTGAATGTAGAAATATTTTTTACAAACTCAGTGGTAATGCATAATTAATAATTGTTTACTCAGACTAATTTAATTTTAATTCGTATCCGTTTTTATATTAAAATTTAAAACTCTAAATTGTCATGTTTTATGCCAATTTTTATTAAATTTTCCAAATAATTATAGATAAACAATTTATACTCAACAAATTTATTTATTTATTTAGTTTTATTTATTGTTTAATGTGTTTGCATTTACAATATCTTTTTCTTATACAGTTCACTTATTTATCCCTCTTTATTAAAGCTAATTGAGAGATATACAAATTATATTTATTTTATTTCTAGTAATAATAATAATATATACAAAAAAGTAAAAGCTTAGCAACCAACAATACTATAGTGTATGATTACAAGTACATTGTATATAATAATTTAAAATTTTTATGATGTTTATTTTACCAGTCATTTTCTTGCATTAAATTTTTTTAGTATTACAATCATATTATTTTTCTTATCTTACCTTCATTTATGTTTGTTGATAGGAGATATAAATAATTGAGAAAAACAGACGTTTCAGAATGTCAATATCTAAAATAAAATATGTATCAGATATAAATTAATGATTCAACTTTATATTGATTTAACGGATTTTTGTGTAATATTCCATAACAATGGAATATAAATAGTTACATATGATATAAATTTTTCAAAAACAATAGTTAAATATAATTTTTTTATGATAAAATTGAACATAAAAAAACATAAAATTATTAAAATATAAGTAAATAATGAAGATATAATGTGGTGATTGATTACGATAAACCACGTTTACTTTTTATAGACCACAGGGATTCAAAAAGGAAACAAAAATGTTAACTAATATGAACTACTAACTAAAACATGTATTCTATGTAATGTCAGTGTCATTATTTTTGTTCGTTGATGGAGGTACACCTAGTTTTGAAACTGAACTTTTAGTGATTGTGTAAGTGAGACTAATCATAGGTCAAATTCGTAACAAATTTTAATTATTAAGAAGATCTATAAATAGCTCTTAAGTTTTTTTAGGTAGTAAATAAAATACACAGCTAAGAAAATCACTCATGCCTTTGGACTAAAGTGATTGTTTTAAAATACTACTGTTTCTAATGATCTATAAATATTGAAATATTAATATTATTAGTTCCCCGTTCCTTAAGCTTTGATTATGTTATTGCCGTACTATATAATGTTGTTATTTCTTCTATACAATATTGTAATAATATTTGTAACGTAAGAATTAATATAGCCGAAAGTATTTTTGTACTCTATAATCTATAATTAGTTTTTGCCCGTTAGTTATTATAAATGATAAAGAAGAAGAAATAACTTTCCACAACTTATACTCCTCGTTGTCAATCACATTTTGTTATATTATTCATAGTATTCTATTATTAGTAGAATCATGATTAAGGACATTACTAAGACTAACTATATTATTATATAACACTTCCATTTTTGTAGTATAATTTTTAAGTACAGGTCATCTGATGTACGGTTTTATTATATTTTACTCACTTATATTAATAGATACAAACAAAACACAAATGTATGTAACATTTACGATTATACTGTTAACTAGTGAAGAATATTTTTCTAAGTTTTATAAAAATATATGAAATATAAAAGTTAATGACTTCTAGTTCAATTGACCTAAAAAACTGTATACAAATTAAAAATCGTAATTAACTCGTTACAATTAAATAATAATTTTATTTCTTGCATTCACATGAAATTATCAACTACGAATTTACTGTAACTAACAAAGGAAAAAATAACAGAGAGAGAATCTTGTAAAAACAGACAGCCAATTTCAAGATTTCCTTATTCAGAATTCATGGAATTGTAAAGAGAACTCGTTTTCCGTAATGTGGTTTGGCAATCAACTTAAATGGTAGAACTACTCTAAAACTCAATCTAGGTAACATCGGCTTTATTGTTTAAATTTGATGTCCCATAAATTAAATATGCATTTATAAATTTGATATCGCCCATAAATTTTTTTCAAAATTTAATTTTTAAGAATACATTTTTGTATCCGAAAATTCATTTCAAAATTACCTAAATTCATATGTTTAGTTTAAATATTGAACAAGTTTAATGTTATTACTAAATTTGTAATGAAAGTTAGTTATTTTTTGTTAGAATATTTTACTATTGCTTTCATTGTAATTTGTTTTTAGTTTATGGATAGTCATAGACAGCAATACTGCACCGTCATTCTGAGCTGTCTCAGGAGGAAGGTTACGGAATAGCCAGAGGCCAAATAAAAAACAGTGATGCTGCTGAAAAGAATGAGTACCTCGTGGTTTTTGCATATTGTATTGTATTGGGTAATAGTGGCCACCCTACCTACCCATAATCGTATTTTAATATTGGCCATCCCACCCACCTATACACGTAGCAGTGTAATGGTAATACAACATTTTCCAAAGTAAAGAGAATAAGTAGTACGTAAATAGTAAATAAATAGTACAGCATATGAGAAGTCTTTGGGGAAAAATATATATTTATAGAATATAATCCTCATAGACATTAATACTTATTTGAGTATGTTAAAATTTTAAATTACAATTTACCAACCCAGCTCGTTGGTGGGCATAATTATAATTTAAGCCCGAAAATATGAAGCCGATAAGTACATGTTAACTGTTAAAGGTAGAGTGTGTCTTATTTTATATTTTGAAGTTAGGGATAAGAAATCCACTCGAACATTTAACCTAAGGATCAATGATTTAAGTGTTACATCCAAACCACTTTAAGTGACTGGCAGGTGCGCTGCATACTAGGACGGGGTACCCCACTTGTCACTCATCCAACGAACAACCACGCCTGATGTTACATGACGACTTTTTCTTGAGATAGCATTGAAACCATCATGCCAAGGCAACTGGCTGTTCTATTCTAAGGAGAAATAAGAAGAATAAATATAATACATTTTAAAGTAATTGTTTACTTTGTAACATATCGTTAATTATAAACATACATAATATAGCTTTTATAATATAATTAGCAAGAATAGCATGTATTAATTTTAAATAGTTATACCCTGTTCAACACCAATAAGAAATATCAAAGAATTTACCTATCTTTAAAGAAAAAATGAAGTTTAAAATTGTTTACTCCTGGACACTTTTCTTAAGAACATTATTTTATAAGAAAGTAAAAGTATTATTAAAATTAGACTTTTACGTTGTTTGAAATGTTTTACTATAAATAAAAAAAACTCGTATGTAAAACTTCCATACAAAATAAATTTTTGGTGGAATCTAACAAACATGTACTCAAAATGTATAGTTTTTATTTGGGACTTTAATGAGTTAACAAATCTAAATAAATTAACTAGGTAACAACCCCCTAAATATACTGTACAAATTAAAGTAAATTGTTATAAAATAATGATATTTTATAAAAGTATGTAGACCTAATACAATTTGTTGGCTTTTCTTTACAAAAAAAAACCGTCATCGCTCTATCTAAATATAGCTTTATTCAGTCGGGTTTGTTCCCGTAAAAACCATAAGCTGTTTGTTCTATTTAATATATTTTTGAAGTCGTTTCTGCAAATGGATGTCTTAATGACAAAGATAAACAGATTTTAAAGTTATTAATTTTAAAAGCAGCTTTATACTATTTTTATAAGGATAACATTCAAAAAATTAATTAATTATTCGTTTATATAAATATATTTTGTATTTATTGCAATTAAAACATTGTTTACGTATTGCTTAGTTCTTATGTTGGAGCGAAATAACGTAAAATTTCTGTACATCAGAAATGGTTTACATTATCGTTTAAATATATAAAATAAAAAAAAATTAAAAATGTCTAATATAATCGAAATCAGTAATCGTTTAAATGTAATAATACACATTAAATGAATATACTGTAAGTGTAGTATACAGTTTTTGACAAATTCTTTAATATAAAATTAATGTCTTTAATTTAAACAAACTATAAATCAATATTTAATTCATTATACAATTTTAAGTTGAATTTATATTTAATCAAGCATTTTACAATTTCATAGAACTATGAACACCTTCTGATCACTGTAAAACTTACATTTTCGCATAGGAAAGTGGTTTCGCAATATATATTTTGATAATTAAATAGATGTTTCAAACTATTTTCTAAAATAAAATAGCTTTGTTTTATCTCAACGGCAAAAATATAGCCTATGTGGGACAATGACGCTATATATATATATCTGAGAAAGGTAGGTGTGATCTTGTTATGACAGCTAATTCATCTCACCCACTTCTTGTACAGTGAACAACGTTGTACTATGTTACTTCCGTTACTTTGGGCGTATAAAAATAATAAGCTTTTACTACTGAACGATATGAAATGTATCATGTTCTCTAGAAATAAATGAAGAAAAGTGCAATTTCACGAATACAATGTGTGTACCTGGTAATTATCGGCGTGTTATGTAATATTGATTTTACCATCATGGCTTGTCTAAAATATGGTAGCCAAAGGGCAAGCTTAGACTGTGTTGAATCATTGTTTACGGTAGTTGGTTAGTTTGTAGCTGCGGAGTTGTATATATGGCAGTCTTGTAGCATGCTCAGGGCTTGTTATTTGTACATTTTTTTTATTTTTACCAATAACGGTAGTTTAACCATATATAACTTTCATTCCCGATCTCTGAACGGATTATACGAAAAATGTATGTTGTTAAAACAACAATTATATAAATATATAAATAAGGGGTGATTATATTAATAAGGGGCACTGTATGTTTTTTTGGCTGAAAGTTTTTTCATAGTAGATCTAATAGCTAAAGCACATGTATATGGTAGTTTTTCATCGAAAAATCGGAAAAAATTAAAAAAAATCTGGAAAAACAGAAAAATATTATTTTCCTTAAATATAGCGATGTAGGTACTCAAATTATGAGGAGTTGTCCCTGATCAGGAATATCATAAGGTTTTTTAAAATCCAAACATTATTAAGCCCGTTAACGCCATAAATGTGCCGATTTCAGTAAGGTTACTTTGTATTAAGATAGAACTAGGTTGGGTATTTATAGGCTAGGTTATGTTAGGTTTGGTTAGGTTATGATTAATTAGGTAAACCCATGAATTTTGAAGGGTTTTAACAAACTATGCTTCAAACTTAATTAGTAGTAACTTATTGTAACATAACCATACTAAACCTACTATAACCTAACCAAACATAACATGACCTAAACATAAAAAAAACATACACAAATCTAAAATATCAAACATAACCTAACCAAACCTTATATGATATGACCTATCAATAACCAACCTAGCCCTATACTATCAGAACGTAACCTTACTGAAATCGGCACATTTCCGCCACTAACATACTTAATGGTTCGATTGTAAAAACTTTGTGATATTCGTGATTAACGGAAAACTACGCATAATTTTAGTACGCACATCAGTATATATGAAGAAAAACATATTTTCCGTTTTTCCCCATGTTCATAATTTTTTCGGGATTTCCTCTGACAAAAAAAATAATATTTTTGTTAATGTATCTACTATGTAAGAAACATTTGGCCAAAAAATCGACAAGACCCCGTTGTATAACATTAAAAAAAATTTAAATGTATCATTCGAAAAACTCACAATTTTTAAGAAATCAATAAAACCTCTATCATTAATAGTACACGTGTCATTTCTTGATTAGTCTTATTTACTGATCA
Source organism: Stictocephala bisonia (assembly GCA_035578905.1). NCBI lineage: Eukaryota > Metazoa > Arthropoda > Insecta > Hemiptera > Membracidae > Stictocephala > Stictocephala bisonia. The sequence continues at coordinate 663,930 of JAQJVL010000457.1, read as the reverse complement.
CACCGAAAAACATATTTAATTTTTACCCAAAAATTAACTAATAAAAAATTCAAATTACAGATTTCTATTTAATTTTTCCAAAGTACTGGTGCACAATTTAAAGTGTAGTTTAATTAAAAAAATATCCAGTTACTAAAGAAAAGCAATAAAACCAGCATAAATTAAACGCTGTAAACCGTAAATCTCAATACTCTGCAATGACCCTTCAAACTATATTTTATGTTTCCGTTGCATTGAGAGAATTTTAAAACATACATAATATGTAAATTACTGATATTTATTGTTTATAAATTCAACAATCAAATTAAATATATAACAGTATACACCATAAAACAGAGTAAAAGAGAAGCAGCAGACACATAGATAGTAATTCACATTGCCCTAGTGTTTCCAATCAAGGAAAATCAACTTGGCGTCGAAAACTAAGTGGCTGTGTTTACTTAAGTCTGGAAATAACTGATTGGGAACAAAATGATTTATTCGAAATCCATACATAAGATGTACATGATCACCTCAAACATTTTTGTTATTTCATATTTTGAGTTAAATTGGAATTTAATGCAGTTAAAGCTCTAAAATATAAACCTGAAACTGTCCCAGGTCAAAGTTCCTTTGAAAAAAAAACAGCTATAGCGGTACGTAAAAATGTAATTTAATAGTTTATATAAATTTCAAATGGGTTACTCTCCATGTAAATTGGAAAACTCACCCAAAGTATGGATTTTTAAAGTATCTTATCTATATAAAAATAGATTTTAACTAGCCTATATAGTGTAATTGCAATATTTTGTAGTAGAGTATCATAGTAATATATAAATAGTTAATTTATTTTTCTTCTTGTAGGCCTTAAAGAAGGTTCCACTTACATTTTGACTCGCAAACATTTAAAGTATAAACAAAGAATAGTTCATAGTGATATGTTTAATTCAAGGAGCACAAAATGTTTCCAAATTATCAAGCATATGTTTTCTTTTAAACAACAGCAGTTAAATTGAATATTTATGTTAAAAATGTATATTTAACTATTATATCTTATAATAACTATTTATTTACGTTTCATTTAATATAGAATAATAAACATTTAAAAATGTTAGTGCTGTGTTTTTTTATCAAATTTAACCATGCATTAAACTATCCAGTACGATTATAAACACTAGTTTGTTCTTTGATAGTAGCTTACTTCACATTGTATGGCATTTTAAAAGTTAACTTAGAGGTATGCACGCTTTGTAGCTGTATGAAGCAATGGAGTGGCTAAATGGTCAGTCTGAGAATAGAACCTTTGTCAGCGATGGGTTGAGCCACCGTGTTAGGTCTTGTTTGTTACGTTTGGTATAAATGAATTATTAGTATCTGGTAGTAGAGAAACTACGTTGTTTTTTTTTTGTCAATATTTCATTATAAAATAAACTTTTATTACATTTAATTAACATCACGTGGTTATTATAAATGCCTGTGTGTTAATACAGCACGATATAGTTAATTGTATAGGGAAAACTATGAAACCTTCAAATATAGCATATTTAGGCACGTATTACGTACCAGTATATAAAAATTTAAGATCTACGTAAACCTAACATATGCAGACTTGGTTGGATATATAACAAAATAAATTAATTTTGATTAAGATAAATATTTAGGTGGTAGTAGGATGACCACGTAAAACATAATATTGGTAATATATTAGCTTGATATGATATATTGATATTTGATAATTACATGCGGTGGAAATCTGGGGAGCTCAAAGTTTAAGTAATATTCACATTTTTTAATTACAAAAGATAGCCACGCATCATTTGTGGCCTCTCTGCTAGGGAATCCTGTATACACATCTTCCGCATTAACAATTTGTTAACATTCCCATCGATCTATATTTTAGAACCAGTCACCTTTTTAAAAATGAATTTTCATCTGTTTACTAACTCGGAATAGTATACAAAACATGTAGTTTCAAAACAAAGTCAAAAAGGCATCGCATTTTAATTTTTTGGAAAATATTTTAATGTTACGTTTTTACAAAATACTGAACGATAGAGGTGCAACTTGCATGGTGCATTCTTGCTAAATACATTCAGTTAAAGACAATACATGGTAGTATGCATGATTAATATAACATTAATAAAATCATTAATAAAACATTAATAAAATTTAAAAAATTATACATTAAGTAATAATTAAATAGTTTAAGTTATAACAGTATATTTCCAGTTATATTTTATTTAATGTAGATGTGTAAAAGTCAAGCTGCCAATAAAGGGACACAAACCCCAATTAACTGGGATAAGCCGTTCAGGCAGATTTAATTAAAGGCAGTGAACATTTAACAAACACTGATAACAAATTACCTATCCTCAATCAATCAATTATAAATGTGAGATTGTTGGTCCTATTATAGTTTTAAGATTTTTCGTAAGATACTATAGATCTTATCTATCTCCATATGCCATTAACAATAACGCATTCATATCACTTAACTTTCCTTATCTAAAATTATTGCTTTTAGATAAAAGAATGAAAGAAATTATTTATGGCAAAACATTTGATTTTATATTAAAAAATATATATATATTAATATATATACACATATATAATTATATAGTTCAAATATTAAATTACTAAAATACATTAAATTTTGTGTATGATGAAACTTCATTATGTATAATTTAGCAGTGTAGATTACTTTATACATGGGGAAAATAATACATGCAGTACCAGTGTGAGGCAGTGAGAACCAATGGACACTCTATTTATTTATACCAAAAAAGGCTCTTAGAATAATCTATTCACTGCATCAAAATCATCCCTGTAAACACTTTTTTAAATCATCAAAATTGTTAACATTTTCTTCCATTTACATCTTAGAAAAACTTAGTTTTGTTAAAGAAAACTTTTCACTTTTTTTGACTAAACAAAATTCACGTTTTCAATTTCGAAATATTAGTGATTTTGAAATTCCGGCTCACTCTTCCTTTTTTTTAAAAAAAAAACTATTTTATAACGAACCATTTTGTACAATAAACTGCCTAATGACCTTAAGCTGGAAACAAACTATAATAAATTTAGAAAAAGACTTAAACTTATACTACAGGAAGGAAGCTACTACAGTTTTATTTCTTTAATTTATACATTTTATTTGTTTTAGCAACCATGCTATTTAAGTTTTAGATATAAGTTTTAAATACTGAAAATAATCTAGTTTTACCTAGACTTAGCCAATGTACGTATTTGTTAATAATCTAGGCTGGATAAATGACTTTTATTGATGACTAGAAAATAATACTATATTTGTGCAAGGCTAGAAAATTAGTATATATTACTAACCTATCCACTTAAAAAAATAAAAATATAGAAAAATACAATTCGTTCGAAGTAGTTGTGTGAGAATTAAAATGTTGTTTGAACGACACAAAACCCAATTACCAGAAGGACGTCAAACGTCCCGATTTAATTAAAAGCTATGAATGTTAAATGGAAGTCGAATCACAAACCACCTTTGCTCATTACATGTTACGATGTACGTGGACAGTTATGATTGGTAATATACCTCCATTCCATGTATGACATCATCCACTGTGGTACAATTACTTATAAACAATTCCAATACTCCAGCAGTTATCATAATATCAAATATATTGTTTCCGTTTATTATAGAAGTATAATATGTAACAGCTGTGCAGCTGAAAATATACTTCAAGGTCGTCGAACATTAACTGCCCGATATTCATCAAAGTAAGGCCTATGTTGTCCGTATGCCATTGTGATAAATCCTTGTAATAAGGAAGTGAAGTCAGAGTGTAAATACGTCGATGGCTGATGCTTACATTTAAGTATTAATTTAATATAGAAAAATTGTAACTAGTTTTTACAAGAAACATTAAGTCCAGAAGTTTCTATAGAATAATCAACATAATTGCTGAAATTTCTGAAAAAGGGAATTTATACTTATTTTATAAATACAGAATGGTAAAGAAAATTATCCAATCAATTCCATACAAAATGTTTCACCCCATAGCATACATAAACGAGTAATTTTTGAACAACTAAATATTTACATTGTCTCACTCTAAAAAGTGTTTTGTACACCTTAAAATTCTTCTTCTACTGACTTTTTTAAATTTCTTATTGTATGTATTTAGATTTAATAATTGAGTTTTAGAGATTTAGGCTTAGTGTAATATTTTGTCTTATGATTTATGTAATAATCTATGGTAAATAACTTAAATTATAAAACGTGTTCAAAATAAATAAGGTAAAAAAGCCACGTAAACTGAAACAAGACAATAATAACATTGTTATAAAATATTTATATTATATAATAATGAGGAAAATATTTAGCTAATCATAGTAATGTTGAAAGTTCTATCAAGAATAATAATTATAAAATCAAACTTCAGTTACATAAAAAATAAATACAAACTTTCACTTATAATACGAAAAGTTTTACTTAATGAAGATCAGGAGCCTTTAAATCTCTAAGACCTAACAGAGGATTGCGGCCAATATGTTCACATTATCAAGTTGACAGAGGAATAGTTATGACACTAGTTTAGGTAATGTGATGTGGCCTTGTTTATTTTAAATAATGCTATAATTTTTTGTGCCTAGTACAATATTTAAATGTGGGGAAAATACATTAATATTACATTTCAGGAAATATATGAACGTTGCAGTACAAGGGCTGACATTAGATATTACCTAAAGATAGTTTAATGATATATCTTATAAGATATTTAACTTTATATTTGGGCACGTTGACCACGTTTCATTGTACATTTTCCATTTTTTAAGTGAAATACATGGTTGTAATCCATAGGTTACGAGGTATCTTCTAATCTGGGTCCAATGAAATCTATGGCTTATAGTATAGTATAACTTAAGTTTAGATGTGTATAATAATGTTTCACTTTACTGATTACTACGCTGATCTTCAAGCGAGTATGAGTGTAGTCACTGTTACTGACTAAGGTCCATCGTTACTTAGCATAACTATTTATTAATATCACAATAGGAAGAGTAACTAAGGGACGTATAGATTTATGTGAATTCTGAACAATGTAGCATTATTATCTACCTATAATGAACAATTCAATGCTGATAAAATATCTTTTAAACAACACTTATTGCTCGCCTGATAATCAGCGTGTTGACAATTCTGGCACTCGGTTACCTTACCACCAAACATGGACACTCCAGACTTCTTTATTAGTGGCCACGCCAATGAAAACCATTGAACGAACGACTTTTTTAGTCAGTGATAAGAGGACCAAAAACATAACTTATTACATACAATTTCCCATAAAACTTTATCCCTAAGTAGCAACACTAGCTGTGATTAATTAATTTATTCAACAATTTGAAATAAAAAGACATACATTTATTACTGTATTTTACATATTTCTAGCCTACAGAATATTTGATTTTATAACTGTAATACCAATAATTATGTGTGAGTGCTGGGTTATTTGTTACCTATATTAATGCCTGTCCAGTATAAATTCTGAATATTATAGAATGAGATATTTAGAAGTATGCATTTCACTCAAGAATCTTTTTAAAAAAGTAGTAGAATCTGAATAACTCTGTAAAATTGGCAATAAGGCTGTGTGTATTCATTATTGCTACAAACAAATATAAGAACTCGACAAAATATATAAGTATACATAAACAAACAATATTTGTCCTTATGAAATGAAGGAAAACTCACCGTCGTATTTTTTTCAATATCATCTTACTCACCTTCTGTCATATATCTCGCTCATTCCATATGTCCTGTATCCGTACACAATATAAATTTATATAAAATTTAATTAAATAATAAACTCGAATTCTGTGCCTATAATTCAAATTAACCATTACACAAAAAAATAAGGTTGAAAATAAACGTACCGAAATATACTGCCTACATCGTTATATTCAGCTCCCCTATAATTCATCTTACAAACTTAGTCTATTCTTTAGTAATTTAGGAACACATATGTGTTTAGCATCACATTTAATAGTAATAAAATTTAACAAAAAATTTAAACGAATGAATATACTACAATAAATCGTACTACTTTTAAAGACCTCATATTATAAACATACCACTAAAATTATTTTAACTAAACAAGAGTTTAACAATACTGAATCCTACATTTAACGAAAATTTTTAAGTATCGTTTGTATTAAAAGTAACTAAAATTATTTGCAATATTTTAAAAATGTTTTATAACAGCAAAATATGTTTACTCATATGATAACTGTTCTTTAGGAGATTTGAGCCACTATTTAAAAATAGCTTTATTTTAGGCTAGGGTAAATCACCAGTTATTGGCCCTTAAGGAACGTATCGTCATTCAATTTCGTCTACACTTCACAGAAACACTTAATATTATCTAAAATATTTTTTGTTTGTATGTAAAATGTATTAGTGATATGGAATGGGGGAAAAACGAAAATCAACATCTGATATCATATAGTATTTAATTTATTGATTTGAAGTAAAATAGCTTATGTCAGTAGTTATTGGTACCCTATACCCAGTTATTGACAAATAGATAAACTCTTTATTGGCACCTATATTGTTGCAATATTTGAGCTGTTACTTATCACTAATCCTTCATAGGCTATCTGCCTGTGTATGTAATAGGCTTACTTAATTTAAAACTTAAAATAAAAGATAGTGCCAATAATTAGTGTGTGCCAACCAATACCTGTCTTCGCCCTACTTTGCATTCCAATAATACCAGTAATTGGCAGTGTCAACTAGAATTACATCATAAGATCAAGTTATTGGCATGTCGATAATACGAGCTATTGGCACTGCCAGTTAGGTGCCAATAACTGAAAATAAACACAAATCAAAATCAGTTGTTGTTATCCCCCTTTGACTCATAATTTGTAGGTAGAGATAGAAAATCTTTAAGGTTATGTGAACAATAGTAGTTAATGAATCCATACATAGCATTTGCAATGTAAAATTATTTACAGAGGGTGAGTGTACTGAAGTACAATAGGTCAATTCACTTATGATTTTGCTAAGAAATGAAGCTAAATTTCTTCTAATATGACACGTGTTTCTTATAACTCTATAACATCGGGAACAGAAGTTTTTAATGCACTGAAACAGACTGTAAGTGATAAGACATAGACTAATGAATACTCAGTCAAGTTTTGGGGATTTCAGACGTATTTGTTTATTCAAAGCAATAATTTTAAAAAGAGGTGCCAATAATTAGTGTATGCCAATAATACCTGCCTTTACCATATTACTATATATTTTTTTTTAGTTATGTTCGATTTTAAACTGTCAATAGTTCAAGGTAAGTAAATATTTTATAAAATACCTCTGCATTACAAAAAAACTCAACTAATAATTATAAGAATGTATACGGTTAAAAAGGATGTATGCCACTATATTAAAGCACTATCAATGACTAAATGTTCTTAGTTTAAAGAAATGTATGTACATTAACAACACACAACTTGCTCATTTTGCTAAAAGCATATACGTTTCAATATCGCAGTCGAACTACCAAAGTGCTCATATATCCTACCTGACCAGTGCAGACCATACTGTACTAGTGCAGGATTAATTGTAGTGTGATTGTTTTCAACCATGATTGTCAACACACCACGTCCGTTTTACCACTTGTATTGGTTGTACATCAACTGTCATCAAAAGTTTTTACTGATAGTATACACAAAATAATTTTTTCCATTAAACATAACGTATATATAATAAAAATTAATGTTGTATTTATTGGTCACATATTAACATATTTTCAAACATATTAATTACCCAAACAAAAACAATCTTATAACTTCCATTCCTAAATGAAATTACAAAAACCTTAATCTTTTATTTTTACTAATTTAAAATAGACCCTCTAGTTCATTGTGAGATAATAACTGATTAGAAATATATGTGGATAAACTACAAAATAATTATTGAGAACTACGATGTGTTTTTCTGAATAACTATATTGAAGTTACTGTCATAGCTTTTTATTATATCTATTATTTTATAAGACTACACATTAATTTTGAAACAAATACAATAAATAGGAGAATATTTATAAACAAACTGAATCACTATATTTTTTAAAAGTAAAATATACATATGTATAAACATATAGTCCAAATGAAGTGAAGTTTATTACCTGTCTCTGTGTGATTTTTATAAACAAATAAATTGTAAAAAAATGGATTAGGCTAGTTGTGGAAAAATATGCCAGAAAAAATATCAAAATATAACTTTCCGTTTTAAAATGGCAGTGTGAAAGTGTAATTTTATTCAAAAACAAATAAAATAACAACTTTTATTCGAAAACGTGTAACAGTTTGTAAAAATATTTTAGACTAGCATATGTCAAACAAAATGACACTTTTATTTCGATATATTTAAAAATATGAAAACTACCCTGCAATTTATTAGAAGGTGTATTAATAAGTAGAAAGAGTAATTATAAACCAAAACAATATCATTATATACTATCACGCATAACATAATTGAACGTTTTTTTATGCAAATGAATCGAATTAATTTAGAATTTTCCTCACAAACAATTATTAAAATTTGACAAAATCAATATTAGATGTTATGACATGTATTAATAGCTAGAGTATTGTTGATTGACAGCACCATTGTGTGTTGTCAGATGGTCATGCATTGTTGACTGAAAACAGCTGACTTCCTACTAACTTACTACCTATCAACGTTAAACCAGGTCTTAGTAATGCGATGTCCAATAATTGCAATATGAAATTACATGGACCTAAGAGTAAATGTCCCATATTTGAGAACATCTGACCGTGCAAAAATATATATCTTTATTTATCTTGACAGTAAGAAGTTGGTTGTATATCATTGTTTGTGTAATACAACAATGCCTGATAAACAGCGATTGGGTGACACAGTTTGAACTGGAATACATAAATAAATTCAATCCATTACATATATTTTCATTAAAGAAATTAGCTCTCCTGTGAAGGCAGGAAGAATCGTGTAAATATATTGGGTTGGTCCTCCACAATTTAGCATTGTAGGAATAAAAACAAATACTTGATCATTAATTTCTTTGTGTTTATGTCTAATTTTAAGTATAATTGCTATATTAGTCCAAGGTTTAACAATATAAATATAGCTGTCACTTTATAATGTTATTAATTATGTTGACTTTGTAATACATTGATTTTATTCCAACAGGTAGACTAAAGTTCATCATATATCCTTCCTCTTCGTTAAAAAAAAAGAAAAAAAAACATAATTAATAAATGAGAAATACTCATATTCAATTATTTATAAAAAGCTGTGTGACTTGTCGATACTTGTCCTGTACACGTAAATGTCAATTGCACGGAACTCATTAAAATTGGCAGATAAAAAACCAAATTAGAAAACATAAATTATACCTTAGGGTGTGAAACAAATAATTTTTACACACCTCCTTTCACCAATTACCTGAAAATGTTTTTTATTCAAACTTCAGACCATTACTTTTCTAATTGTTATACAAAGTTGGGTAAAACTCTGGAATATATGTATTTATTTTAAAACTATTGAAAGAAATGTAATAAAACTTTGTAGGTATGTACATGTAGGGATACCAAACATTTAGACATATTTTACTTGTTTTCGCACAGTTAGGTGATGGCCCATAAAAGAAGTATTAACATTTTCAAATGTAAGCCTCCCTCGAGTTATACCTAAATTTAAAGGTCTTTATTTTTATAACACAAGAGTGCAAATCTGGTGTCAAAAGTATAACTCAGTCAGAAAATTTAGCCTCTCAAAGAAGTTTGTGTCAGGATTGGGCAAAAGTCTGGAATGTGTTTATTAATTTTAAAATTATTTGAAGAAATGTAATAAAACATTATAGCTATGTCAAGTATACCAAATATTTAGATATATTTGACCTGTATTTTTGCATATCCATGAAATGATCCATGAAGGAAGTCTTAAAAATTAAAATAACAGCCTAACTCACCCTGTTATTTACACCTCATTTTTAAGGTCTTTGTTTGTAAAAAACAAGAGTCTAAACCTGATTTAAAAAGAATGACCCAGTCAGAAAATATATCCTCTTAAAGGATTAAATATTATATAACTAATACGGCTTAAGGACAAGGATACGATAGTTTTTATCTATTGTATATAATTTATCTGATTGAATATGAGAAATTACTTGTAATAAAAAATAAGTAACAAAGTATTATAATATTATTCTTAAAAAAATTTTAAGGTAAACATACTGTCAAAAGGGTTTTATTAAATGTTCTTTTTTTTAAATAACATAGTTATATTTATAATGTATTCGTTCGTAACGATTGTTAACAGTTAATAACATACTCCCTCAACAGGGACCTCAAACTGTTAAATAATTAGCCGAATAAGTAAGAAGAATTGATATTATGATATTTAATTATTTTAAAATTAAATTGCTTAAATTTTTAATTAATTTTTAAATTAGATTAAATTGCTTCTAGGTGTCAAACGAGCAATTAAGCACTCTTTCAATTCTGTTTCAATTTGATTTAATTAATGGATTTGCATCACTGTATTTTCTGACTGGTTCATGCTTTTGATCTCAGGTTTGCACTCTTATATTGTAAAAATACCTGGGTGCCTTCAAAATGAGGCATAACTAAAGGTAGACTACATTTGAAATTTTTAAGACTTCCTTCATGGGCAATCCCCTGGCTAAATGAAAAACCAGTAAAATATATATAAATATTTAGTATAGGAACATGTGCATAACTACAAAGTTTCATTGCATTTCTTTCAATAGTTTTCAAATTATTAAATATATTCTAGAATTTTGCTCAACCCTGATATCATATTCTTTAAGTGGCTGTATCTTCTCACTGGGTATTCCTTTTAACCTCAAGTTTGCACTCTCGTATTGTACAAACAAAGACCTTTAAAATGATGTATAAGTCAAGGTAGGCTTACATTTAACATTTCTAAGACTTCCTTCATTGGCCAACACTTTCATACACGATATATCAGTAAAATATGTCTAAATAATCGATATAGGGACATGTACATAACTAACAAGTTTCATTACTAGAATCTACATTTTCTGGTGACAACCATGTCAAGTTACTATCTACAATATTTACACGATAACCAGACGTTTCGTCCATACTGCGGTGTGGCATGCTCAGGGGTATCTCTGAGACTGAACCCCACATTTAATATGAGGTATTCAATAGTTTTAAAATTAATAAATACATTTCTAACCCTGTATGTTTAAAATGTTAACCACACAATTTTTCTCATAGTGCTATTTACAGTAATTATAAAGCGCTACCACCTTTAATAATACTTGAAAATAAATCTTAACAAATATCGCACAATTTTATTTATTTTTTGTTTACTTTTTCAACCTTTCATGTTTTGTATATATTTATATTTTATATTACAATACCATTTCTACTGAACAGTATGTTTTGATATAAGTGAGAGAACATGTAGCTCTATCATATACTGTAAAGGGGAACGAACTTCATGTGTAAAATGAATGTAAATTAAAAATTTCCTTAAATGAGTGATTTGGTAAAATAATGAGTTAGTAAATATCAAAACAATAGAGGGAAGTTAATTAAAGTGTAAGTTCCATTATAACAATATAATCGTGTTACGAGGTTTTAGTTACATAAATTTATACCTTTGTTATTTTTAATATATCTTTGTTTTTTAAATGTTAAATTATAGTTTTAAATGAATATACAAATTATGTCAACTGGTTTTATCTAATTATTTTCTTCCCCAAATTTTAATTTTTTTAGGGGTAGATCTTTGTTGGTGTAATAATTTGGAAAAGAATTAGTCAAATGTATTATTACATTTTTTTCAGAAAAAGTGACATTATAATGTTCTTCTATGTTTATCGTAATTGTTTGTACTAAATAAGGCTTTTCATCAATATATAATAATTATGTTTAGCTTTATAATTGACGTGAAATTTAGTCCTGTTTGAGATATATTAAAGAAGTATTAATTTTGTAAATAGAATATTTGTTATATTCTTAGTTTATTTGTGTATTTATTCACTTCAAATTTAGAATGTATGACATACCCTTTTATATATGATTAATAATTTACATTTCTTACGGTTTTAATACTAAAAAAACTTACAAAAAAACTCGTGAACCTCTTAAAGAAAATATGAGAAACCATTTCAAACTGAATTCATTGTTTTTGAAACGTCAGAATGTTCAAAAGGTTGTCTAGATGCGTTGACAAACAACTGCAATCAAACTGTCTTTAGACACACAAAATGAACGTTAAAATATTTTACAAAGACTTTTGTATATCCGGATACCTCGTCACGTTACACCATATTTCATAATGTAAGGAACTTTTATTTATAGTTTTATAATTTTTTGATTAAAATATTTGGTCCAATAATACGTTTACATTTAACAAATTGTTTGGTAAAAAACTCATCTCTTAAAATGTATTAATCAAGTTGCGTATTCTTTTATTAGATAGCTTCATGAAACAAACTATAAATTCCTCATCATTCTGAGAAACAACGCTTCACCAAGCACAATCACATGCATACTTCAATTAACTATTTAGGTGAATAAACAACATGACAACATTTGATGATGAAGACCATAGACAGAAGGTGTAACATTAGTGATTTAGTTCCACATCGTAACATACGTAGCTCAAATTAATGGGGTTGATTTCTGATTCAATATTCACATAAAATTTACAGATTTTAATTTAATCGAACTGTTTGGTTTTTCTCTTGTTATTTGGTTTTATGTCGTTCAGTTAACATATTGACCGTCAAACCACCAGTATTTGTCACTTTTATTTATTAGTTTTTCTTCATTTTTATTTTTGTCGCAAAGTAATAATATATACAGTATTTAAACATAATGAAGAATATAGATTGTACTATCACAGCTTCGTAAAATAAACATTACATTGCCTTCCCATTAACAGAATAACATATAGTTTAAAAATTACTCTCTTACAACGAATGGCTACTCTTAAAATAAACACTTTTATTATGTTATTATTAAATCGTATTTGTTATAGATTGTTAATATTCAATTTGTCTATCTACGTTTCATATTTTATTTAAAACTTTAAGAAGTGGATTTTGAAATACGATTACTGAAATCTGTTTCAAATCCTATTTAGAGGAGAGGCTGAAACACTGAGGCATCAGGACTATGAGTGTGAGTTCGAAATAGCCCAGGTTCGAACCCTGGGAAGGAGTTTTGTATTAATAATGTTTACTTTGCACTATACAAATTTACTCCATTACTCTATCTAAAAAAGTCCTCCACTCAGATCAACATTAGCTCATACGGATTGCGCACATAAATGATTAAAAACAATGTATATCCCTTTTAAATTACCTCTTACAAAAATATCTCACACCATTTTGTAATATATACAACAGGTCTGTATAAATAGATGGCACTGATCTCCAGTTTTTTTTACTGTGTTATTATTATTATTTTTAGGAAAAGAGCAGGTAAATCGCTTAACCAACACTACAGGCTCTCACAATGTTCTTTGATGTATAACAAGTCAAGGTTCCAAACACACACATACCTCCTGCTGTCGGTTACTGTGCAATATTTTTTTATGAAAGGACGGGATAAAGTGGATGACCTGTCACCACAAGCTTTAATGAGAATCTCGTGTTATACAAGGCTATTCTACCATTTAGGTTCACACTTCTTTTTGTAGGTTAGTATATGATCATGTTTACAAAAGTAACCAGAAATCAATTATATGTTATCATAAGCTATCAAACCAGTATCTTATGTACACAACATCCGGACCACAACAGTCACAGAGGTTATTCTGCGATATATTTTATTAGAGGGGAAAGATATTACGTATTACCTGTCACCACAAGCTCTACCAACAGTCTATGAAATATTCAAGATCACAGTCGTATATGTGACAATCGTTTTATTATAAGTAATTATTTAAGTGAATAGTTTTAATGTAAAATACACTGTAATGTATTTTACGATATGAATTACCTGTCACCACAAGGTCATTCGACACTATCGAAAACATAAAAAAATCATAGTTGTATATGGGGGAATGGATTGAATGCAAAATAATCTGTAATGCTTTTTACAACACGGACAGGTAAGCTGGATTAACGGTCACCACAAGATATTACGACAGTCTCTAAGGCATACAACATCACAGTCGTATAGGGGCGAATCGATTTAATGTAAAGGAATCTGTAATGCATTTTACAACACGGGACAGGTAAGATGGATTACCGGACGCCACAATATATTACGACAGTCTCTAAGACATGCAACTTCATAATCGTGTATGGGCGAATCGTTTTAATGTAAAATAATCATTTTAATATAAGCAATTAGGTGGATCGTTTAATGTAAAATGCTCTGCGATTTATTTTACAAGAGGGACCAGGTAAGATGGATTACCTGTCACTACAATCTCTAACTAAAGTAACTAAAACATACAAACTCACAGTCGTATATGGGCGAATCGTAATTTAGGTGAATCGTTTAATGTAACATACTCAGCGATGTTATTTACAAGACATGACAGGTAAGGCGGATTAATTGTCACTACAAGCTTTAACGACAGTCTTTAAGGTATACAACGTCATTTTAATGTAGTTAATGTAGGTGAATCGATTTAAAATAATCGGTGACGTATTTTATAATAAGGGACAGGTAAGATTGATTAACTGTCACCACAAAATCTTATGACAACATATAAAACATACAAAATCACAGTCGTATACAGGTAAATTATTTTAATGTAGGTAAGTAATGTAGGCGAATCGTTAAATGTTACATACTCTGCTTTGTAATTTACAAGAGAGGACAGGTGTGATGAATTACCTGTCACCACAAGCTCGTACGATAGTGTCTGATATACACAAAGTCACAGTACAATACGTTTACATGGTCCCCGTTTTACATTTGATTTAACAATATAAATATATATATTTAAGACCACATTTTCAATACACTTGTTAATGGAAGTTAATGTTTAAAATTGTTGTGGAATATTTAAACATTCATCTGATCTAATATTTTATACTTAATTTTTTCTTAGGCTGGTAAATTTTATAAATTCACTATAAATATCATATAACCCTTACATATACTAAAATTACATATATTACCAAATTTACTAATTTTATGATTACACACCAAAAAGACTAACTAGTATAGACTGACGTTGAAAAATTACGTCATATATAATGAATCATTGTTAATTATTCCTTTGTCCTTCAGAATTTCACTGGTTTTGAGAATTGATGATCCAGTAAAAATATCGATCCCTCGGTTTGTAAATGTTTTTACCGGACCGCAATCGATGCTACAGGCACTATTATTGTCATTAATTGTTTATCGATTTTATTTTTATTTGTTATTAGTATGGCTTTGTCTATCATCAGAAAACGTAAGGAATGACAAGTTTTTATTACCAAAATATTATATTATAAAAAACGAAAAATATTTTTCGATGATGAACTATAAAATTTTACAACTGCATATAAAATGGTAATACCTATAGTTGGTTACCAGTAAAATCAATTTGATAATTAATAAATAAAGGAGTGAAATATAATACCGGACAATTATACTCCGTTGACAAGAAAATAGCTGTGATAACATACCATGACCATAAGCTATTTTGAATACTTGAGATAACATTTTGGTTGGATATACAATTTTAATTTTAATTTATTTAGATTTTAATTTTCCAATACCAATGTACTTTTAGGTAGTGTTTTTCATACATAGAATTGAAAAAAATTACGAATCACTTGAAGAATCATTTATGATTGGCTTATTTTGTTTATCTGAGAATGACAGAAACAATATATTAGAAAAGAACACGTTTAATATATTTCTTCAGCTTTCCTTGAGTTTTGTACTTTTTTTTTAACTAAGAACAACGTTTGTGATGTTTTAGAACTATAGTTTATGGTAAATGAAAAAGATTTTCTTTTTAAACCAAAAATTTATATTATTGACTAAAATTTCAAAAATGAAATGTAAGCTATATTGCCAAATAAGATAAAGATACTAATATTTCTTTTAAAGTAAAGTTAGTAATAATCAATGAAATCATATTTAAATTTACCTATGCAATCTGTCTTTTTTAAATTGATTACTTTGTTGAGAAGTTTGCTGCAACAGAAGTCATCCTGAGTCAAATAAAAGATTATACGACTTTTAGATGGAGAGATAGAGCAATATTCCTTCTACAGATTCACGTCTCTGTTGTGATGAGGTTTTGGATAGGTAGCGAAATGATGTCTTGTCTGGTATTGTTCTACTTAAGCTAAATTTAATAATGTATAAGTTATATTATAATTTCAATTATATACTAAAAAATTATTGATTATATTGAAGTAATTTAAATTGAAATAAGTTTACAATCTGCCAATGTTTAGTATTCAAATTATTTACTAAAAAATAATACAATCAATTACAAAGCAATTTTGTATTATCACTCGAGCAAATGGCTGTTTGTGTGAGAAACTGAATTTAATAAACATTTGCTAATATATAGTTATAATAATCGTAAGTATAGATTATTCTATATATTATTAATAATACTTTTGCATTTAGTGGAACAGTTTTGCATACAGTATATACAATAACAATAATAATAACAACCCAAACATGTGTGTAGTCTATAATCAGTTAACAAATTAAGAAATAAACTAAACATAATTGTAAATAACTACATGTGGGTACTAGAATCAAAAGAGAGTATGTCCGGTCTGAAAATTTTACAGTGGAGCCAAAAAAACCGTAGCGCAATAATCATAAGTATTAGGGAGTTAGACTTTTCTTTTACATTAAGATAAAAATATACATACACCATTCTTAAAATAAAAATTATACTTTTTTATATTATTCTTTGAGAAAAATTATGTAAAAAACCGGAGATACCCCTTCTTTATTCAAAATGCTAGATATACCTTATTTTGTTTGTAAATCGGTGATATAATTTTTTTATTTATGAAAAAGATGAACATTGAAACATTCCTGAGTTCATGTAAATAATAATTTTATACTATAATCTTTACAAAAGTTATAAAAAGCACTACCTCATTTAAGTTATATTTTTATACAAAACAAGCATTTATTTTAAATGTTTTTATTGGTATTATGCCTATTTTATTTCGCTTCACAGCAAATTAAATTTAAATAAATCAAACATTAGTTGATGCCAGATAGCACAACGATGACATACGCTTACTGATTTTTGTTAATAAGGGATTGAAGGTTTTGAGGTAGAGAGTTTATTAGGTAAGGAATTCTATAACTTAACACTATCTTTTCATAATTATTATAATGTTTTTGCAATAAATATTGTCTATGCCTTAAATTAAAATTGCTGTCTGCTGTAAATTGTAGCTGTCTGAATACTGGATTAAAGTAGTGTCTGTATAAATTTAAATATCTGGCCAAAGAATTGTAATTCATTATACCAAGTAATTCCAGTGAAAAATCTGTAAACACATTTTTAAAATTCTACTTATTAATTTTTTTTAACTATATACATATTTTAATATTATTCCATATTGAAAGATGCTTTGTACTAATCAAAATTAAATTACGCTTTTGGTACATACTAAGAAATATGTATTAATTTGCTTACATTTAAAAAGAGCAACTATTAAGTTTTTGTTACATAATCTATGTGAGTACTACATTTCATATGTGCATCAAAAATAATACCTAATTTTGTTATTTCATCAGAAAATGTAAGTGGTTGGCAATGTACATAAATTATTTAGTATGAAAACTAACTTGCATTGTTCAGGATCTGTTTTTATTTATTATAGAGTTTACTAAATTATTCCTGTAGACTTAATTGGATTAATTGTAATACAATTATTAAAAAAATACTTAACTATTAAATTAAAATCCTTTTATAACATGTAAATTCCTGTGTTAATATTTGTATGGACTATATATAAAACATTGTCATCAGCATATTGGAAATTTTGCTCATAGTTTTTAAGTAAGACAAGTCATTGACATATATATTGAACAAAGTAGGAGATAAAATACTTCCTTGTATTAAACCACACATTTAATAATGACTATCAGTTATAACACTTCCTATAGAATTACAAATTTTCCTATCTTTAAAATAATTCTGGAATAGAGCCATTTAAGGACCACAAACTCCAACATTTTTGTTAGTTTCCTCAACATTACTTCATAATATACAAAATCAAAGGGGAGATCCATAACTACAGCAATAACAAATTTGTTTTAATACAGGCTACTATTGATATCATTAGTCATTACATCCAGGAGGTCAATGGTAGACCTACCTTGAATAAAACCAAATTGACTCTTACTAATTATTTTATTTTCATTTAAATATTTAGAGACTTGATTGTCTAAATAATATTTAGAAATTTTACAAATAACGTAAACTGCTCCTATTGACCTATTCAAATCCTTTATATTATATTTCTTATAAATAGGCCTAATAGAAGTTATTTTCGTATAATACCACTGCACAGAAATCTTTTGATCAAATGTAATAAAATTAATTTTAAATACCTAATTATATTTTTAGTATTATTTGGCCTAATTCCATCCGGAAAATTTGAAGATTTTACGTTTAGCTTGTTAAGAATAATAATTCCCGTCATTAAACTAGTTGCTAAATCAAATTTCTCTTCACACATTTCTCTAATTACGTTTTTAGTAACATTGTAGAAGTTATTATTAAAATCATTTGACAGTATTGGAAATCCATTATCTCTCTCAATGTTAAAATAAAGTTTGATTGTATCAGCTACTGTAGGCCTAATCTTATTAATTGCTTCATTTATGATACTCCAAGATTTTGTTAAGTTTTTCATTAATATAGTGCTCCTTAATATAGTGTTCACTTTATTTTTTTTATCTTATTGGTTAAACTCTTTCTAGTATATGTGAACATAGCTCATAGGTCTACATTATATCTATCTCTCTTTAACCTATCCCATTGACAATTGTTGTATTCTCTCATGCCTCTTATCTCGTTGTTCACCCAGGGGTTCAATTTATGTTTTTAATTAAATTTTTTATTTGTTTTAGACATTTCTTATGTATTATGAAACTTATATACTATAGTTTCATATATATCATTAGGTTCTAAACTATCTAATATCGGCCCCTTTTTGCATTTTGAATAGATTATTTTTTTAGTGTCGATAAACTAAAGAGTATCTAAAGTGTAAAAGTACTTGAGTTACATTTTCCTTTATTAAAGTTTAATGGCAATCCAGTTCAGTAATGGTCTACTAATTTTTCCTCAATAACAAACAAATTATAATTGTAAGCAGGAAAAATTCTTACATTTCCATGATCTAAACATGAAAATACTAAATTATTGTTATAGAACTCAACAGTATTATATGGTTCTTAAGATTTTTACAATAATAGTTTAGCATTATCTATTTTTTTGTAATTGACTTATTTTTTATTCATATACCGATAAGTCCATAACAATTAACCTGCATTATTGACTAGGAATCGATTAGCAGAACTTTACTAGGCACAATCTTATATATATAAAATTGTACTTATATAAAGAATGAGGAATATAAATATAATTGGTAATTGTCGGTAAACGCATCTTTTACCAATATAAATAAACAAAACTTTTATTTGTTTAAGAGTTGTACATTTTTAGAGTTAATGAAGTCAGACATATGATTGGAAATGTCACATTAAATAATCATTTGAAGGGTTGGGATACCAATAAGATGTACATACTTTTGTAGGAGCTGGGGACTATAAAATCTCCTGGATTAAACATTTGGTAAAAAGATAAGGTTGCTTGGAGAAGGTGCTAGGTTTTCAATATGTAAAAATTGAAAGATAAAAATAGATAAAACTTTTAATTTCTAAATATATGATAAACTTAAAAATTACCATTTATGATCATACAAAATTCGAAAAAACTAAAACTGTTACTATAAAGTAAAGTTGAATTTAATTTTAAAAATGTTCAACATAGTTTTAAATCATACAAAAAATTTAGATTTTTTGTTCTCAATATTTTTAAAATTTTATACAGCATAAAACGTTATTTATAGTCACATGATACTCATGTCAGTATTCAATAATAAACATTATACATAACTACTTTAAGATATTATGTATAGAGAGGTTCACCTTAAAAAATAAAATTTAAAGAAGATTATCAGGTTAAATTGTAGAAAAATCATTGCACTGGTGTTATAAATTGAAAAGAATAGTAACTATCGTATTTTAGTGTTTTATTTAAAAACCGATAAAACAGGGGAAAATATTATTTAATTTTGGGAAAAAATAATATAATTATAAAACATTACTTAACAAAGAACTCAGATGTATTAATATGTTAATTGAAAAATTTGTTATCAACTAAAGGGTGTGCTGGATACATCCCTTTCTCAATATTCTGAATGTTTATATAAACATTTTTTGTCCTAACACTGTTATCGTAATGCGTTTAGTTTCATCAGACATTTTTGATTATTCCAACTATAATAATTATTAAAGTTATTAAATGTACGTGATATAAGTTTAGTTTCAGCGATACATTAGAAACACAAAGTTTTGATAATTATATATTTTTCAAAACCAATTGCAGTTTCATAACAATTAAACTTTATTAATAGTAAGTAATAGACTATGTTGTACAGCCAACTTCAAAGTTTGATTTGTCAAATGGTTCTTGAATATATTGTATATGGATTTATGTTATATTATAATAATTAGTAAATAATGTCATTGAATCAGTGTTTGGATGCGTTACCGGTACTTAATATTACTGTAACTTGAAATACAACGATTTTAGTTACTCGTCGGTTTTAATAAATACAATCACAGAGGTGGCGTTAAATGAAAAATAGAACCAGAGTAAATCAAGGGGTTGGTGGAAGTGACGTGAAATATTGGAGGACGTGACGTCGTGGAAACTGGAGGTTAATAGGAATTTTCTCCATGTAGCCCATTCATTTTTCTTCCATACCATGTTTAACAGTCCAAAACGCATTACGTAGTGCATTGCTGGATAATAAGGAAGTAGTAATTATTTATAGGTAATAATTAATTACTGTAAAATTATCATTGTAATTGTAAAAACAAGAGTCTTTCAGTAATCAGTATTTGTAGCTGGGAGATATTTCGAAACAGGTGCCTAACTTTTTTTCTTTATACATGGTTAAAATTAAACCAAACTGATTTCTTTATATATTATCGTCAGCAATTCATTGGTAGGATTACTTTACTAGCGTTTATATAAATAGTTCATAGTTCAGGGCTTGGATCTCTGCTGCACTCAAAAGATATGATTTTTAGAACCCATTTCTGCACTTAACTCAATTTGGACCACAATGTCACTTTGACCCCTTGGCTATTAAGGTACTCTTTTCATGTACACATCATTCTTGTCAACACCCATAAATATATAATGTTAATCAAATTGAAAATCATACCAAAAGATTCTATGGGTATAAAAAGTAATGATAACCTACACTTTTAACAAAATTTTCGTTCTTAAAAAACAGTTGACTAAACTGTATTTTATAACAAGAGTAACATTTGTGCATAGACGCTAAATGTATATATTTGGCTAACTATATTTCATAAGAATTATTTAACCCAGTTTTAAAACTATTATCTTAACAACATTTAAATGGTTTAGAAAAAATTTATTTTTTAAATTTGTAGTATTTATACGATACGAGTCCACGGTTTATATTCCAGTTAATTGTTCAGTTAAAAAAATTAGTATTTGTTTAATCCAAAATTAGTTTCCATTGCCACTATTATTTTCCACATAATGTTCACCTTGTTAAAGAAGGAAACAATATTTTGTACTGTAAACGTATATTTTTGTATTCTTCTGTTAACATTTTAGTTGAAAATTATCACTAATTGGTGAGTATTTTAACAATCATAACATACACTTAATCATAGTATACATTTTAACACTTTTTTTGGGAAGGGGTTAATAATATATTAAATTTAAGGTCATAATAATAGTGATAAGGTACATTTTACTCATTTATATCTAGGTGTTTCCATTCAACACATCTATTACATGTATTCATACACATAAAAACAATATAGATAGTGTATAAGACTATAACAACAATATAATGTTCATAGAATAATAATGATTTAATAAATTAGATAGTGAACCAATTACGTCTGACGAATATCTGAGATTATCAAGGTATATTTATAACACCACAATTAATAATAAAAGATTTCAGAGAATTTTAGAACGCCAAATTGAAATTGGTTTATATCTTAATTCATTTTGAAAAAAGAAAAACTAAATAAAATATTTAAACAATTATTTTTTATATAAATGTTATTACATTTCAAGGATAACGTAACCATGTGTTTAATGAATAGCTATATCAAAGTTATTAGTCATATATGTGGAAAGGAGTTATGTAATTTGTCATTGGTGTTTGTTAAATGTTCATTAACTTTAATAATTAAAACGGATTCCAAAGTTTTTGCAACTTAATCGGGTTTGTGTCTGTTAATTAGCTTTTGACTGTTACATTACCGCAAAGAATCAAATATATATGGACATTTGATGTTTCATCAATAACATAATATTGATTTATTTATATTAAAACAGTCTATTTTATTATATTTTATATATAAGAGAATGGGCCTTACCATACCGTTTATATAATTAATGTATATGGACATTTGATGTTTCATCAATAACATAATATTGATTTATTTATATTCAAACAGTCTATTTTATTATATTTTATATATAAGAGAATGGGCCTTACCATACCGCTTATATAATTAATATATCTGGACATTTGATGTTTCATCAATAACATAATATTGATTTATTTATATTCAAACAGTCTATTTTATTATATTTTATATATAAGAGAATGGGCCTTACCATACCGTTTATATAATTAATATATCTGGATATTTGATGTTTCATCAATAATATAATTTGTATTTATTTATATTCAAACGGTCTATTTTATTGTATTTTACATATAAGAGAATGGGCCTTACCACGCCGTTTATATAATTAATATACCTGGATATTTGATGTTTCATCAATAACCTAATTTTTATTTATTTATATTTAAACGGTCTATTGTATTGTATTTTACATATAAGAGAATGGGCCTTACCATACCGTTTATATAATTAATATGATCAACCAATGAACAAATATTTTGTCACGTCCAATCTCTGATGTAAACAAAAATATATACGTAGTATATTTTTAATAGAAAGGAAAATAATAATGATAGCAATCAAAGTTTTTGGGAGTTACCTAAACCAAATTGAAGTTACTTTTAATTGGTCACTGATAATTATATAAAAATTTATAACGTGCCTGATTCTAATACCTCATTGATATTTCCATATTTCACTAATAACATATTGGGTTCTATTTTCATTAAATTCAGTAAAGACACTAGTTCCTGTATAGTGGTGTACACCATCGTAAACAATTTTGGGATTCAAAATTTTTTGTCTATTATATACATAAATAAATTAGTGATGACACACATAGCATAAGCTAATAATTAAAATATGCTGTATGAATTACTCTTTCATTAGTGTTAACAAAACTTAGTTTTTAATTCATAAATACAATGTAAGTTAAGAAATATAATTTTTTACAATGTAAACTATTTGAAAAAAAATAAAACTCAAATAACAATAAGCTTTAAATATGTTTTTGTTGGTAAGTGCAATTATTTATCTTAGAAATAAATATTCAATCAAAAGGAAATATTTTTATAAGAACAATAATCCTAAAATAACTACAGTTAAATAAAATCTAACTCCGAAATAAAAAAGGAACAGTTTACTATTATTAGATGTAATGAATAAGTTTTAATCATGCAAACGTATAAATAGCATTCATTTTACTCAACATTTTATTTCACGTTAGTTTAAGCAAATACTCTCAATAAGGGCCTCGGTCAGTGATTGCCCCACAGTTGACCAGGGTTCTATATCTAGAGTCAGATACATTTGCTTTACCAGAACCTCTCCCATGTTTCAAAGACACGTTATATGTCATCCCATGTTTCAAATACATGTTATATGCCATTGCCTACAAAATAAAAATATACCCGTATTTGCTAATGAGGTCAATATCATATCGGTATTGTATATTTACAAACCAGCTGTCTTGCGATATTGACTTTTTTAATAGATTTATAAGTAGATATAAATTGTATATTATACTACTTAAAAAAAGAAGTACGCATGTTATTCGATAACAAAGTATCTAATATAAAAACAAACAGTCGAAAATTAGAAGATTTTTTAAAGTTATTTATTAAATGAATAATGCAAATATTATGAAAATTATATTACATAGCTATTCTACTCTTTTTATATAACATATATAAATGTTTGACAAGTAAATATTAGACAAGATTTAAATATTATATAAACATAATACAGGCGATGTAAACTACTCTTTTGAACACGTAAGAATTCTTAACAACTGTAACTTAATACATCATGACATGTTATTGTTTATTTTCATACTTTGATAAATGAAAAAGGGTGAAATTAAGGTATACACAAACCTTGAAAATATTGCTATGCCACATAGTTTAATTTTCTTTTTATTTATTATAAGGATTCAGGAAAGAAAAACTTTATTTAATTGATAAAGAACACTTTAATTCTATTTATTGGTGTTTTTACGTGTTTACGGAATGGGCTAGTCAAAATATCAGTGGTTTTGTATGGGGCATATTATAAAGCTTTAAAATATTGGTTTACTTTTCACCACCATTGTTCACCATTGTTATTTGGTTAGTGACACTGAGTTTAAACATAAATTAATAAGAAATATTTGTTGTCTAATTAATTAGACTAATATAATTAGATTTTGTATTGTGTAGAAACTAGCCCAAGCTTGCCTGTAAGCATCTAATTAAATCAGGTTCAACTAGTTATAAACGTAAAAACGTATGACTAGAATGATTTCATCTTTACACCTATACATTATTTTATATTCTATTTAGCTTATTTATAATTCACCATTTTATTTAGGGCTCGAATGAACCTAACAGTTTAGTTTACGACGTCAAGCTCATTTTCCTTGATTGGAAACCCTGGGGCACGTAAATTACTGCCTATGTTTCTCCAGCTTCTCTCTCACTCTATTTTATGGCAAGTAAAGTTTATGTAACCAAGTAATTGATTAAGGGGGGCACTTAAAATGCTTATTAGTCTGATGTTAATATATGACTTCCATGTATAACATATTATGACATGCAATGGTTGGTAATTTCAATAAATTTATCCAAAATACATTACACTGAAAAATTGTACAAATCACGTTTAGAGGTTTTGAAAATGTATGGAATTTATTTACAGTTGTTCGTCCGGTTTTCAGCTTTTTAATTCAAATTTTTTGCTCAACATTTACACTATATGTAAACCTTTATACTAAAAATATATATATGGATACGTGCAACATTATTAATTTTAATTTTTTAATAATTAAATTTAATTAGACCACAACTTGATTACACTGTAAGTAACCCAGTCAAAAGAATGCATACAGAATTGAAACGCAGTCAGTATTAGAACAAATTTTAATATGGTGTTTTATAATCATATGTTTTAAAGTCTCGTTAAAATATGTCAAATTGAATTATATATATAAAAAGGATGTCTTCCTATTTTTATAAAACATAATTAATATAGATTACATATTTTGTTCTGTTTTCATAACCGAAGAATGTATAGAAAACTAAATTTAATTTAAACTATCCTTATTGAGAAAATAAAATGTCAGAGAAACAAGCTTGGAGGGTTGTACGTGGGCTGTTGTAAACTGGTACAAACCAGCCCAACAGACCACTCCGCCGCAGCTTACCGTAAACAACGATCCAACACAACCTACTAGCCTGCCCGAATATATTGTCTATCACATTTTCGTCAAACCAAAATTCCTACACTAGTATAAGATGACATTCCATATATTATTTTTATTGTATGTCTAGTAATAACTTTACTGTCTTATTAGTATTATTTTGCTTTGCATTATTGTCGTGCTATATTTAAAGTAATTTATATAAATGGTACTGCCAAATAAATAAAGGAGAATTTAATTCTGTTTATAAAATAAGAGTTAAGTTTATTTAAAAGTTGTTGTTTTGTAAAAGACCCTTTGGTTTATAACTATGCACCTTTACAAATACTTTTACTCATATTACAAATTGTATGCAGTAGTAATAAATGAAGGCATTACATATTTGTATAAGCTTAAAATATTGAAGAAAGCATTCAACTTTGTTAAGTGTAAAAGCAGTGGGCGAGATTGATTAGATTTCATAACAAGATCACACCTACCTTTCTCAGATATATGTAGCATCATTGTTTTACATAGCTTCTGTATTTTGAGTCATTGTAATCTGAGGGATAAAATTAATCTAAACAGTTATTCTATTCAATTAAATATAATAATAACTTAATTCATGTAAAATTCTATGATATACACAACTTAGTCTATGCGTCTTTATTGGCTATTATAAACAGATATTTAATGTATGAATTGCCAAATAAAGGGCCTCAAATTAAGACGACGAAATTATTTGAAAAATGAAAATAAAAAGCATCGTTTTAAAGCGTTGATTTTATACTCAAATACATTTTCTATCAATGGTAAATTTTGAGTCTTAAAAGTATCAGATGTTTCTGTGATTCATTGTGGAGTGCTACTGTACTCCCATGTAAATGTAATGCAGATTAAACCAGCTGTGGTTGCGGGCCTCACTAACTAACATCATTACAGGCACAGATATTCCTATTAGATGGAATATCTATTGTAGGTGAATATAATCAAGTCTTATAGCAAACTAATCCGTAAAATATATCAAAGGGTTATTACAAGCACCCGCTTAGCAAAAAATCAAAACAGTTCGTTGATTTTATTTGGCGAAATGATATTTTCTAGACATCGCATAAAATTGCTGAATATTTCACGATGTATTATCTAATACATGTACATTATCTAATAGATCTACTTTATTTTAAGATAAATATGGTTTGTTTTGATCCAACAATAGTTATATCCATCTATATTTTGAGGTTATAGCGGTACATATATTTTACATGAAGTCTTACAACTGTAATTGTAATACACACTTGAAGTTTGATCAACAGAGAACTTCACTTCAACAATTGCTGGTGCTATGCCAGTCACTAGTACGCCCAGTGTTACAATATGGATCTATAGTCTGGCATCCTTATCAATTAGGGCACATGGAACTGTTGATAAAAGTTCAAGTTCACATTATTTGGATACTTGGAGTTCATCCAGGCCTCGCATACTTATGAACTTCCTCACTGGGGCTATAACATCAGTTCTGTCTGCTACGTCTTCAACATCGACTTGTCCTTATTGATCATGTTCTGCTGTTCAAGTTGATGAATATTTAGTTTACTTTATTGTTCTGATATTCTGACATGGGTTGACTTGTGCGTCCCTCGAGGGATGAGGTTGCTGTCCACATACTTAGCAAAAAACAATTGCTTGGCTAGATTACAGTTTGCAATTATGACCTGTGGGAAGTGTACTAATGTCTTTTTCTTCCTTCAGGAAGAATAATATCTCTGCTTGTCAATCAGTTGTATTTTATGTGATTGCCTCTATCTGTTTGCTTCACCCTTTCATACTGTAATTAATTGTACTGTTTTCCATTTATTAATAGCTGACTTAAAATCATTATTAAATAATATTTATATAATCATTATATTCATGATAGTTGTAGTATTTCAGCCTCCCCATTTATTATTATTAATTGCGGCCTATAATAGTAATATTATACTGCTGCACATGTAATATTTAACCGTTATTGTTATTATCATCTGTTTTCTTAAAATACATGTTATTGTTCATTTCTTATTTGGTTTATTGTTGTAATTCTCATTTGTTATTACATGTTAGAATTAGTTGATCTGTTAGACTTGTTAACTGATGTTGTTTAACTTTTATTGAATTGAATTAGCCTAATATAAACCAGTAGGCCTCATCATATTGATGTTATTTAAGTAATTGTTATTTTCTATCTTCATGGAATACGTTTACGTGGTAAAATGCCTATGAGAGTTATTACTTTGATTTCTTATTCACTAAGGCAAATTTTATTGTATACATTTTGTTCTTTTGTAAAATTATTTGCACCGTTGGAAGTAATAACCAAACAGATATATAGTTTTAAATGTAATCCAAAAAAGCGCAAATTATCATATACACTCATACTGAAATTGAAAAATTTATCATAAAAGGTGTTATGTATGCAGATGTGAAAAAAAGAAAATACAAAAACATCTATGGTAAACAAAATCTGTAGTGTATACAAGTTAATGATGTAAAACTACAACACTTATACAATTGTTACTGTAATAGTTATGATAGTTGTATTAAAAAGACATTGAATAATTTAACAGAACCCAAACAAAATATATACTTTTTATTATTGTTCATTGATCTGCATGCTATTGTGCATAAGCCTTCCAAAACTATGGTTCAAGGAGTAAACAATATGAAATGTTCTTTTTCTCATTGTTAGATGAGTTCAAAGGCAACAGATTGTTAGATTTTACCGTAGCAAAAGATG
Organism: Stictocephala bisonia; assembly: GCA_035578905.1. NCBI lineage: Eukaryota > Metazoa > Arthropoda > Insecta > Hemiptera > Membracidae > Stictocephala > Stictocephala bisonia. The sequence goes on along the minus strand of JAQJVL010000457.1, from coordinate 635,296 downwards.
ATCTAGATCTAGAGGAGGATAATTAACTTAAAATACTGTAGTAGCACTATTGTAAAGTTAAAATATACAGCCTATTACATAGATGTATTAGACTTCAGCTACAATTCATAGTATAACTATTTCTATTTGTGAAATTGAATAAAAATCGATAGGCCCTTTAAAAAAATAAACTATTTATTAGACAGAGACTTAATGCTGAGAGCAGTCAGTCTCGTATTCACAATCTAAACGGTTCAAAACAAGCATAGATAAAAATTGAATATCCTCAGCCACGTAATCCATCTGTTTGTTTTGGGCTTGTCTACACGTGTGCCTACTAAATTATTTCTACTCCAACGGCAGGTTGTTGATAGCATTGGTAATTGACAGTACGCTTCTCCATTTTGTAAGCCCAGCTATGTTCTAATGCAGAAAAAATTAAGTAAATAAAGTATAGTTTTTAATTGGAGACTATATAATTTATTTATAGTAAATATATATAAACTAAATGACCATTCTATTACGGACAGTATTAGGCTTCAATAGTTATAGTTTTGCTATAAATTATTACTATGATTAATATCATAAATATTTTTATTCTATATAAAACAGCTATAAATTGCATAGTAGAAGAAAAAGTATGTGGCATTGATACTTTTCCCAAAGCTATACATTATGAATGATAAATAACAGTTTTACATATTTTATTAGAATGTATAAATTCAGTTCTAGCTATGTATTTGTATAGAAACATCACTTGTAATAGATTTATTGTTAGCACCAATTTATCACGTTCAAAACCCCAAAGTTAAATTGTGTAATTAAATATAAAAAAAACAGCGTTGAAAAACCAATAAGCAAAAATTAATCTAAAAACAAATTATATTCGAAGATGGCACCCATGTTTAAAATTTAAAAAAGTTGTAGACTACTGCAAGGCTCATAATATATTCCGAATAAGTTAGGTATTTACGTGAAACTTTTGTAAGTAATAATTGTTTAAGAGATTACATTTATTTACATTTAATTTATACTACTGTAATGGATAAATGTAGGTATAATATTTGGGCCTTTTCAATATGTCACATATTTCATGAATAATTCAATAATATTTGGAAGTAAGATGGTTTGAAAAAAAAGTCCGTTACTTTTTTTAAACAGAGAATAGTAAAGTCCGTTACTACTTCATGATATGCATAAAAATTAAAGTGCATAAAAATTATGCACACATGGAAAAGCACATAAATGCTGTTACTTGAAGATATAATATATTTTTACAGTTCTCCTCGGCATGTTCTCCTAGCTTTCAATTTACCTAAAATTATTTGGTAAAGTAAATATTATATTGTTTTAATTTTATACCAGTGCAATTATTTCATTATATTTTATAATAACAAGATGATCGAATAGAAGTATTGCTCGCTTAAAAACAACTCTTTGACATATAATTTTCTGTTAGCGTTTCAAAGAACTTAATATTGTCTAGTTAAATGATGACGTGTAGTGTTTTGATCTATTTTATTGTTTTTACACAAAAACATGATTACTATTTCGACGAATAATGAGTTATTATTAAAAATTAAATTAATAAGAAATTGATGATCCCTCTAGTACATGTACAAAATATTCCTCGTTCATGAAACCCGATAGTTTGAGCAAACTAAACTTAGCCTTTGAGTTAGTTAAAGTTGTATGGAGAGCTTCTTCAAACACTTTCAGCTAGTCCAAGAATATCAAATGTGGAGTTCCATGTAAATAGTTTGAGCAAACTAAACTTAGGTTTAAAGTTGGTTCAAGTTGTGTGGAGAGCATCTTCTAACACTTTCATTTCTTCCAAGGTTATCGCATGTGGAGCTTCAAGTTAAGTATGATTGATCGTTTGTTTACTATTTCTGTGATTTATAATTATGTATGTTGTTTGGATTTAATTGCATTTTCAATAAAAAAAACTAAGATGTTTTTCGAAATATAAAAAAATAAATGTATATTTTTACCCCTGTTAATATTTTACTGGAAATAGGTTTACATAGAATTATTTCCTCATATTTATTAAAAATTTTGTCAAAGAATTAAGTAAAATCTGGTTTTTCTTCTTAAAACATTTTAAATTATGTTTTCTCGATTAAGGTTGCACTTGATTAAGTATATCAATGAAGACAAGTAAGGGCAAAATTGTTATTGTGACAAGAATAGTTACATGAAGAATTGGCTATAACATTGAATTATATTTACTTTAACCTATAATAAATAATTCTATCTATGTTAAGAAAACAAATATACCTAATATGTATGAGAATTGTTATATTTTAAATCAATGTTTATGCAATACACATTAAGTATAATTCATATTATTATTGAAGTGGTAAAAGAAACACTACAATAAAAGGTATACGACCATTATTATTTTTTTACTATTCAAGGGGACGATTAATGTCATTTATTGTAAAACTGTATGTATTTATACGATATGTTGGAATATCTAATTTAAGAATTGATAGTAAACAACATTACCTAGATTAAGTTTTAACCCTATATCATCATCAGTCCTGGCGCTTTGCGTGCTATTTACAAACGTATGCACGATCGTGGAAGTAGGCATGTCACGTGCTCTTTTGTAAAACTCATTAACATATGTTTATCATCCATCAAGCTTGACAAACTTGACCCCAATCGATGCAGAATGTTCTGTTCTGTATATTTCCTATTTTATATTGTTTGTAGTTTAATTTTATAAACGTAGGAATAAAATTGAAACGTGCAACTTTAAAATCCCTCTAATGTCCCGCCCGGCGGGGGATCGGTAGTGGGAAAAATGGCAGATGTTTGTCACATAACTGTACAATAACCAATAGTGTGAATCAGATGTACAAACTGTCAGTCTGCACGAATGAAATACTCTAGCCAACAAAACAAATTGCAATGTTGTAGGGGCTTTGGTTGTTTTACAAGAATATAATGGTGATTTAGGGACTTGTTCAATGACGATAGTCACTAAGATGCCTTATACAGTCATGTTGATGAAATCTGTCTTAATTGATTCTGTTGAATAATTTAAGCCTAAAGAATAAACCAAGTTTTTAGTAGAACTCTGTTATAAAGTACTTGAGAAAATAAACGTTTAGTAATATGCATACAAGATAACATTTTCCAATTAAAACTTACACACAGAACTATACACGTTAGCATTAACTCGCTATAATGTCCTTAATACCCTATTTCAGTGTTACTCCAATTAGGGTAATTGAGCAAAATATAAACTGTTCGTCGCACCCTTAATTATAATGAAGTTCTCTCTTTAATGTAAAAACTCCCTTAGTTATTAGTTCTAAGAATAGTTTACATAAAACATATACAAAATATATATTATGTATGTAAACACCTAAATATAGTCTTTATTCGTCAAAATATACAATTTAAATGTTTTACAATCGTCATAGGGATTATGCACTTTATGGAACATTGTTTAGTCATTTCACTCTAGCACCGGACGCACTGTTCAAGGTATCGTTAACATCCTTTAAGGAAGCCTATACCTTGTGATGCATCATATTATAGTGTATTTTAAACTGAATTGAATGCCACAAACTGCATATCAAAGGAACCACTGTATTATCATAAAATAGAGGACTTTGAATATTGAAAATTTTCGATGTTAAACAATTTTATTTTAACGTAATTTTCAAACTGAAGAAGGGACAGCATTATTTTTTTCTCAAAATGGTGCTAAAAGGTTAGTGTTAAGCCCTTTCTAAGATCATAAATTAATTTTTATTTTTATTACAAATTAATTTAAAAAAAATAATTATTTACACACTTTCATTGTAATAAAAACTCATCAAAATTGTACTAATAAATCAGGTTAAAATTAAAATTTAGTTTTCCCTCAAGTAAACCTTTTTTAAACGCTAAGAAATTTACTGTGAAATATTACTGTTGTGTGGACCAAGTTTAAATAGTATTTTTGAACTACATCAATTTTCAATATTCAAAGTACTCCGTTTTCTAATAGTGATTCCTTAGAGATACAGTTTTGGCATTCAATTTAGTTCACTACAACCTTTAATTGACGTATTATAAGTTATAAGCTTCCGTAATAATATTGACGATACCCCTGTCAGTATGACGAGACCAAATAATGTTCCAAAAAGTAGGTCCAATCCCTATTAAGATTGTAAAAAGTTTTTAATTCATGTTTAGATTAAAAAAGAATATATTTAGGTGTTACCAGACATATTATACACCCTGTATAGTATAGATTTTGTAACAAAATTAATTACAACATTTAAACATATACAAAATAAAATGCATCTTCTATATAAATATGCTAAATATGTTTATTTACTTGTTTATGTTTAGTTTAGAGATACAATAATAGTGTAAACTTCCAATAGAAAAGTCCATCAGGTGCGCAAAAGTCGCAGGAACATAACAAACACAAAACTATTTCATAAATTATCTCAATTCGCTGATTCTATAATCTATAATGACGAAATCACATAGTTACTGCAAAACGCCAAACATTATTAATTATATTTTTGTTTAATTGTTAGTTTTTGTTTATTCATTTAAAAAATTTATATTTTTTCTAGCTTTCAAAAAGTATTTTGTAAAAGCTTATACATTGCAGTAAAACTAATTATACAAACCAAGTAACGTCTAAAATATTAAATTTAACTTATTATATAGTTTCACATAGTGTATTATATATAGTTCTATTGGTTCTGGATGGATACCGTTGTTGGTTTCGGTTGAAGAATAAAATAATTTGTTTTTAAAAGTCATAATTTTGTTAATAGTTATATTTTGTGGTGGCTACAATCACTTAATTATATTTTACAGTCAGCTTTATTGTAATAATGCCCATTTTACCCAAGTATAAGAAAATTATCATTTTATATGAATTGACATAAAAAATATATGAAATAAATTTTCTCTTACATAGTACAAACGTTTGCAATATTCTTGAAATACTGCTCACATTCATTATATTTTACGTTTAATACAAAAATATTGTGTGGTTATGACCAAATATAATGATTAAATTAATATAATAGCCCTCAAAAAACTTCATGCCTATATGATTAAATTTGTATAAAGTTATTTGAGTAGTGAAATAGGAAGTTTTAGCTTTCTTGACTCAGGATAAAACTAATTAATCTACTACAGTTAAATAAATTAAGATGATTTGTCGTATCTTTAAGCATTACATCATTGGTATCTGCCATATTTATCATTTTTAAATATAAATGTGTACCGTAGTTTTGAAGAAAACAGCCAATAAAATGAAATTACTGCTGAAATAACCATATCCAATATACATTGTTCACACTACTAAATAAAGTTTGGCTTTCATTATTAAATAATTCAACAGTGTGTTTGGCTGGATCTTCCATATACCTCTGAATACTGCTCTATGACATCACTATGGTCTTTAATATAGAAACGTCTTACCTCAAGTACATGCCTTGATCTTAATAAACGATTGAGTTAGGTTCTAATACACACAAACATTACACAAGTCTATGAACTAATAACATGGGTTTAGTCTAAATTGAGCCGATCGTCAAGCAATATTATATTTAAATTATTAAACCATATCGTATGATTTTTTATATTATTAAAATATTATCAAATAAATATCTTTAAAAAATTACGTTTAATTAATTTTCTAAGTAGGCCTACGTAACATTATATTTTTCTCGTAACATTATTGTAATTACTCAACCATAAAGTAATACATTTATATTTTATAAATGGCTTCAAATGTGTGAAATGTGGTATTAAATTAGTTATCCTTTTTATTAATAGGATACTATATAAGGATCGACGTGTGCGGTACTAAAAATTTATTATTACAACTCTTTATAGAGTTATTATATAGGGGGACGTATACGGGTTACATAACACAGGTAACCTGGAAACCACTTATCTTAAAATCAGCATTTGCTATTTCATAATTAATTGCCTATAAACCATATGATTTAATTATATCTGTGGATATTGTGATTACAATTCAGTGAATTTAAATTACAGTGACTCAGTAAATTGTGATTCAATATCAGTAAATATTATTTAGAACTTTAAAGATGAATCGTTAGTATCGGAAACTGGTTTTCACTATGGAGAATAAAGAACATTTTAAAGTCACTGAGTGTAATTATCTCTGAAGAATATCTCTTACAGGATTTGCTGAAACGAGGGAGGTTTTGAGATAAGAAAATAAATTAGTTAAAGCAAATAAACTACCAAGCTTATATTTATTGAATTTTACATGTATATTTGTATTTATTAAATTGAGCTTCCGAGAAAATCGTCCCTCAATTTATCGTCAATATAAATTAAAGAATAAGATTCTGATTGGTGTATATATTTTCAATTTGACTCTTTTAAATAATTTATAATTTAAAAGTGGCTTGAGTAACATTGTTTATGGTCAGTATGTTCATATCTAATGTATAATTATTTCTAGATAACTTTTCGATAGTTTTTTATTAATTAATTTCCAGGGAAATATTATTCTTTAAGACATACTATTTCTAGAACAAAAGTACTAATCATATTATATGTACATTGCTGTATTACATGTACATATGCTAATGTAACACTAAAAAATGCTAATTTAAATAAGAAATATCTATAATTAATTTCCTCTTGGCATATATGCTCTCGTAGAAATACAAGAATACGATACGGACATCTCTGTGAATACCCACTAGTTCCTTGGGTCCAGTGGTGTACATGCGCGTTCTCTACTGATTGTTTAACTCTTGGCTTAGTCATTGATTATTAATGTATTATGTAATTTAGAGATCCCTTATGCATATTACGTTTATTATGATATTAAATATTTTTATATTGAAAAAATTAAAAAACTATACATTAGGTAAACCCTTATGTGGAATGGATTATAGCTAAGACTATGCTGTTGTTTTTCAAATTTAATGAGAAGTTACTTTTAGAAATATTTTACGATAAAGAATAGCTTTTTTGTTAAATAAATAAAAAAAGTTGTGTAAATTATTCTCTTTTCAAAGAGTTTTTTAAACAATAGGATGCTATGTCAGTACAAATTCAAAAATACATGAATAATGATTTTTTTCAGTACCCACCATAAAAATAATGATTAGAAGCATTATATTTGAATTAAAAATTCAGTACCAGAATATAGTTCTGTGAAAATTCCCATAAGGCAATAGGTATTTTGACAGGTAAATTATATATATATATATATATATAAATATTATGATATTATGTAAATGCTATATTGTTATTAAAAAGTGTATTATTACAGTCATTTAATTATTGTATTTTACTAAATATATGTATAAATCACATTAGTAATTTATGTTGTGTATATTATCACTACTGTATTTAAAAAATAAATGTCATCTTACAGCTATTAAAAAAGTTGTAAAGTAATACATCTCAATATAAAATAAGTCAATTTCATAACTTTTTTACTAATTTAAAGATAACTTATTATTATTAATAACCAGGGACATAATAAAATCAAAGTTAATTTGAGTAATTATTGAATATAATATTTTTTGTGGATTTACTTGACCCAAAATATATTTACTTACAACTGTATAAGGAGCATTAACGTATGGTTTTTTAAAATTCCATAATTTTATATTTTATATAAATTGTTTCACACACACTTTAAACACATTAGCCTATAAACAAAATCTTGTATTACATCTTGTATTATAACAATAGGATCCTGATAATCAAATACATAGGCTTGTATATCCATCATATTTTTTTTTTGTTTGTATACATAAACTTGATCCTAACACAAAAATATGTTGGTGACTTTAAAGAAGTAGAGTTAATTCACTTAATAAAACTATTCATAAACTTGTATGAAGAAGAACGTAATATTTTAATAATTCACTTTTTTAGAAGTCATGTTTTATAATGATTATTGGTATTCTAATAATTATTACAAGACATATTTGTTATTATATAAAAGTATTTTACTTATATACATTATAAACATTTATTTTAAAACAATCTATAATGAACCATAAAACTAACCAGCAAGGGCCGATAAACTACACAATGCCCCCCCCCCCCCAATAAATTATCTGTATGTCATGTACTGTCCGTGTTAGAATTTTCTAGAATGACTTTATCATTATTTTATTCTATTATAGACTTATAATTCCAATACATTACGTCTATAGGAAGGAGTAAGTTACCTCAATTGTTTTCACTTCAAAAAACTTTTAATCTGCAGTTACAGGAAAGATTTATCGATATTAAGACACGGCAGTAAAGTTTATTTGCATTTGAAAGGTACTTTGAGTCCATTTATATCCCTCAAGTTGTCAAGGCAGACTGAAAAGGAGACGGAGTGTGATATTTTTCACTCTAACTGCTGTTTAGTGCTGTTGAAAAAGTTCTGTAGACAACTTATTTATTTATTTATTTTTTATTTACATAATGTTTATTTAATCTCGTTATGTTTAAACAAACATAATGTGTTACATTAACGTTATCCTACAAAGGAAGACATTTAATTTATTAACTGTTTCCATCCAAAGTAAATAGAGAACCAGTTACAGTGTAGTTTTGTGAGAAAAAAAGTAGATGAAAAATAAAATATTATGGTGTAATTGCAGTAAGTAATTTTTAAGTATTTTTATTTTTAGCAAAATTAGCCAAGTAATTGTTATTTAAAACTAAATAGTTCTAAACTGAAATGACTATAAATATAAAAATAAAGGTATGTGTTTTTGAGTAGGTCGAAACAGATAAATATACCACAGACTAACAAACCAAAATAGGAAATGTTTTTAAAATGTTATGACAAAACCTTTTAGGAGTAATCATGACCGTAGTGCTAAAGCTAGAATTAATTCCTGACACCAACTTAATTGATACATTAAATTGTATGGGATATCATTAGGTACCTCTGATTTTTGCAATTCATTTTCCTTAATTAATACCTTTAAGTCAAATTGTCATTTGCTGAGGGGTTCTTATTTAAAAACTTTGACCTACCCCTAAACTACCCCAGTCAAAGTTCATTATGCTTGAAATACTCCTAAATTAGGTATACACACATCCCCCTACGAAAAACACTTTTTCATATTAAAAAAAAAAAAAATTAAATGGGAGGGAATGGAAGTTTAAAGTCATCCTATACACAGAGCGTCCTGTAATTACATGATAAATCTTCACCAAGTTATTTTTCAAGTCAAATTATAGAAGACTCAAAGCATATTTCTACTTCGCTTTGTTTACCGTATATCTGTTTGTGATTTTTTGTTAAAACTCTGTATATCTAAGCCGATAAATGTTATTAACTTAAAACTTTACACACCTCTTAGTATATTAAAGACCAATTTTCAAATAAAATTTTTAATAATATCAATTTCGGCTAAAACTGGCTGACATAATAATTTTTTTTTAATATAAACAACTCAAACACCTTAAGTTTTATAGTGAATACAATAGTGTAGCAAAATAAGGAATATTATTTTATGACTAGTTTAGGACCAAGTTTATTTCCTACGACAACTTAACGGATGAATTGTTGTTTTTCTAATAAATTCTCCATCACAGATGAGATGTAAATAAGAACTAAAATTTATATAAAGAGCTGGTTATATCATATGTTTTAGGTTGCTAAATAGTAATCTGCTGACTGAAAAGTAAGCTAATCATGATTTTAAACAATGATCTACAATCGATATTACTTTATTAGTGTTAAGACTTGTATTTAAATTTAACTATTACTAGCAAACTCTTGTATTTAAATTTAAGAATTTAAATACAATAGTTTGTTCAGGAAAAATTCAATTGTTGTGTATTGTAGCACAACAAACTTGGTCTCAAAATCTAAAAAAACATGTTTAATTTTTTTGTATATTAATCTATTTACTGTAAAATATAATGCTTATGAGTTATAAAAATTAGACAAATAAGCATTGCCACAATTTTCAAACCAGAAGTGTTATTTATTAATTTTTTTTTTTTTTAATAAATGTTCTATTGTATATTAATAGATGTCTAAGGTTTCAAGATAATACCTTTATTGGCTTAAAATATTCAGATTTGATAGTAAAAGGAAAAATAAATAACAAAGCAAACAATACGGCATACTAAGTGGGGTTATTTGTGACATGAGAAATCTCACTATGAGAAATGCACTATAAGAAATTTCTTGTATATTTTTTAATTTGAAAAAAAAATCACCTTGTGATGTTTGACCCTGTAATTAGTAACACAAACTTATATATATATATATATATTAGTAACTTGGCACATAATAGTAACAGTCAGTAATTGTTGAATGGAGTCAAAAAAAAGCATGTGTGCTGAGAAAATATTTATCAGGAATGTGTGGTCAGCACAACGGATCCATGAACCGTTAGCTCCAGCTTCCAATCACCTCGCCATGATGTTCCACCCGTTCTGTGGGAATCGAACCTGGAAAAACAAGCACTAAGGTTATAACCTAAAACCCTCAGTGTCTTAAACATTTTCCCTCTAAGATAAAATATAATATAGAAAAAGTTGAAGAGATACCTTTTTGAAATAGTTTATTTATTTTTTATACAAATAGAACATTCATAAAATATGTTTTGATTTGTATTTTTACAATGAACCACATTTTAATAAGCTTGTTTGTATAATAACTCTTTACTTAGAAAATATTGTAACATATTTGCCACAAAACATCATACACTACCAAAGTGACATTATAATTATAAAAATATAATTAGTAATTTATATCTGACATTAAACAGTTATCAGTAAATATTACTTATTGGACCTTTTCCGGTAATTCAATAACACTACTTTTCACGTTACTTTACTACCACTACTTTTTTTAACACAATTATGGTTAGTTTAGGCTACGTTAGATCAGTTTAGGTTAGGTTAGGTTAAGTTAGGTTAGGCTATTTTATGTTAGGTTATGTTAGATGTCTACTAAAGTTGATCACAAACTGGTTAATGCAAAGATTGACTTACTGCCGAATACGTCTCCGTGTGTACGTTCTTAGAAAGCGATAAGTTAAGGCCTGTGATATCGGATTCCTAGTAGATAAGGAATACCAAAATGGACGTAAAAATGATTCGGAAACCGTTTTCAGAGCAATAGAATATTATCAACCGGCAGTGAATTGACGGAAAAAAAATTAGTGGTTGTGAATTTCCGGAAAAGATTTTTAATTTATTATTAATAGAACATATTGTATTATTGTACTTTAATGTATTGATAGTTGTATTTTACTTAGCTAACAATCTCACCTTAGGGTTTGTGTTAAAAATATTTACTTGTTGATTAACAAACACCACATTTATACCCCATGTAAGACAAACACACCTGGCATCGCATTATGGTTGTTTTGGAAATAAATATTTACCATGAGATTTCCAATTACAGCCAAACAGAATATCTCGTGTAGACACAAGCTTTGCTGATACAATCTCTTACCTCTTATTGACACAGATCGTTGGAAATACAAACAGTTGTTAATTAAAACTGTATTTATTTGTATATACCAATTTGTTGGGAGTGCCAATAAACGGAAATATTCCTAGTATTTTCCGTAAAGGTACTGTACTTCAATTCATACGAATGCATCAAATATCAACATTTTATTTCGGTCTTTCAAAAAACTATATATCTATAACCGATGATATTAAAAAACATTTTTTGTGCATTTAATGTATAATTATCCTCGGATTAGTTGTAATAATATATCCAATTTAATATATTGTTACGTAATACATTCCGATTAGTAATAGATAACTTACTTCTTAACTATACAAAAATTATGCTTAACAAATTACAACATTTAATGGAAATTAATGTTTACTGTAATTACGTGAAATTATAAAAAAAATTAAGTCTCACAAAATAATATTATGTATTTTGAAATTAATTTGTAATAATTGTAATTATTTATTTTTTAAAAAAATTCAGTTATTTAAGTGACTTTAACAGTAACGCGATTCATATAATTAAAAATGAATGCTAGTTTTAAAGAGCGTTTATAAAAAAATATTTACCATCTATCTGTGACCAAAATATTTAATATTATTGTAAATAAATAAAGATATTATAATTCACAAAATTGAAACTTAGTCCAAAAATAATTTACTATTCCTATTTTTTATACTTGAATATCAATCAAAATATAGTATTTTAGATTACAGAACTATCTTTACAAAAAAAATCACCATCCACGAACATTTACAGTTACTTACAATAGAGGCAGGAATTTCATTATTTAAAAAGTATACAAATCACATAATGATAATATATTACCAATAAATGTCATTTAAACATGATTAAGAATAGGATTTTATAAAATTAAATATACCCAAACCAATGTGATTAAGGTTTTATCAATCTGTGTACTTTCCTCTCCATGTCTACTACTGTACTCCATTTGTTTGTCTTTATTAACACCACGGAGGTTCGGAAGATCTGTTATCCCGGGAAATGTAATTTCCCAGCTCACTTGCCATGTCATCTGTACTGTACGTAACCCAATTTATATACATTTTAATCAACCTGAATATGCTCTGACCTGTCCGTGGTTATTTCTGAGACTTTGTGATATCTCCAAAAGTGTATATTAAAATAATATTAGACGCTACCATCACAATCTTTCTGATTATTTCAATTAATACTTAACTCTTAAAGGCTTGAGCTTTAAAAAATCTAACGTTTGTTGTTTTAAATATTAATTTCACATGTAAACGTCAAATATTATCTACTCCAATATATTTTATCATAATAATATCAGGCTTTCCATACATTTTACGTGATTTAAATTAGTGAGCTTCAAAA
>JAQJVL010000456.1:689792-713737 GCA_035578905.1 Stictocephala bisonia | reverse complement strand
TTTTAAAAACTTTACAAATTAGTTTCTTTAGAAGTATAATCTTACAACTGTACCGGGTCTTGGACCGGTACAGTTTCGTTTTTTCGTTGTTGTCTGCCAGGCTGCCTGAGATTCGCTTTTGCCCGGCGATTTGCGTACTTTGGTAGCCGTTGGCCCAGTTCCGTTTCGTTCCGGGTTCCAGCAGCTTCTGTCCGGTTGACCTGTCTGGTCAGTTGTCTTGTGCTGCCTGCAGAAATAGTCATGTTCAGATAGACACTCTAAAACGTAAGTGTTCATTTCGTAAGTTTCAATATTTAATCACCCTTTTGGTGAAAATACTTTTGTTTCATTGAAAATATTAATCGTTCTTGCTTGTGTTTTCAGAGTTTGGTTAAATTTGTATTCTTTGTCTAGATGTTTCTCAGACTAGGTTAAAGCCATGTGCTTCCATGTTAATCTTTACCGTTAATTACCGTTAATGCTTTTTATTTCTGCCTTTATTTTCAATTGTAATTCTGTATAATGTTTATGGAGCCTTTTTACAGTTGTAGTTACCGATATCATATTTTTTGTTCTTTGCCAATAACCTAGCCTAGCTGTACCCTTTGATTTTCATGTTTTAACATATTGCTCATGTATCCATGGCCTAGTATTCAGTTTGTCATTTTTTAAGTCCATATACGTAATTAATTCTTTTATAATTTGTTAATTTGTAATTTGTCTTAAATCTGTTTTCCAACATCATTTTTCATAACCTAAAAAAAAAAAAAATAGATCTTTTAGTTTTTCTAGTGGGCTAATCATGTATAATTTCGTCTGTTCTGGTTTTGTTTTGCCATTTCATGTATTAGGGGTTATGTGTAATATTTTGTGTTGTGATGGCTGGACTGGTTTTAATTGTGCTGTGGTGTTGCCCTACAGTCCAGGGTCCTTGAGTGGGACTTTCAGCCCTCGGCCTGCCGTCCGGGGATTGTCTACCATCCACACTGCCAGCCTGGCCTGAGGACCATGTATAGAGGCCATTGGTGACCCTGCTGCCCCACCTACATCTTTGGGTATGAGTCTTCTGTCCTCAGGTCAGTGCTTTCCTTGTCGTTTTCCCGGCGGCTGAGCTGGGGGTGGTTACCTATTATTTGAAGTAAATAAAAACCAGAGAGAAAAAAAAAAGCAAAATACATCAAAGGGAAAGTGTAAAGAAAAAAATTGTGATGAACAATGGATTATTAGGCCTAGGCCTAGGAACTGGCCATGAACTTGTACAGTGTTGGCAGGAAACACAGCCATGGGGTTTAAATTTTTTTATTTTTTTTTTAATCGAAAAGAAGGGTTTTTAAAATATAAAAAAAAAAATGTGTGTTAATATTTATCATTGTTGTTAATCTTTAGTTTATTTTATTGTTATAGTTATTCAAATTTTTATATTTTGTTAGGCCCTACTGTTAAACTATAGTATTATTTATTTATATGTTTAGGCCTAGTTATTGTTATTTATTTTGTTTGTTAAGTGTATCCGGGGTGCTTGGAAGTGAATTTTTACTCGAACGGTACCGTGTTATATTTTCTTTTAAATTGTTTAATTTTTAAACTCACCAAAAGGGGATTATGGGACTTTTGCTTAACTTTTAATTCGGAGCTGCCCAGGGATTCCGGCTTACTCCCTGGCCCGGTGGAATCAAGGGATGCGGGCCAAATTGCCGGTGTATTGGTGATACCAAAAATTTTATAATTTTCTTCACTTTTAGTCGGGGCCTATTAAATTTTTCTTACGTTTTGGGGTGTCTCAGGCTAGGCTGCAGATAGGCCATGTAGTTGTTAATTTGTTAATTTTGGTATTTGTTGAGTTTGTTGTTCTTGTAGCTTTTGTGTGTTTTGTTATTTATTTAAGTGCAAATTTTATATTGTGGCCTTCTGCCTATTTTATATTGTGGCCTTCTGCCGTTTTGATTTATTAAATGATGTTTCTTGAAATAAAATGTAGTTTTGCTCAGCTGCCGAGTGTTATTTTGACCCTCCAACTGCCACCCGTGATCCCATCGCTCGATTTGTTTTGAGCCATCCCCCAGTTGGCACGCTTTCCAGCTTTGGTGGGGGGGGGATGGGTCTCAATTGGTAGCAGAGCGTGGTCTTGGCTTCTTGCCCATCCCCGACAGCTCGGGAAAATTGGTCGCTGGGTGGTCAAAATTTCTGCCTTTAAGTTCCGAGTCCAACATCTTAGGGGTACCCAGAATGTCATCGCGGATGCTCTTTCCCGCATGTATCACGAACCCAGTGATCCACCTACTGAGGCTGTTGCTCGGTGTGGTGCTGTTCTTCTGGATTTTCCTCTGGCTTTTGACGACCTACTGTCCCATCAACAGAAAGATCCTGAGCTGTCAGTCATCTTAGGTGAGCTTCAAGAGGGAGGTGCCCACCCTCCCTATTTTCTGTCCAAAGGGGTCCTCTGTTGCCGTCCTCGACAGAGGGCTGAACCCCGTGTAGTGCTGCCTAGTCATCTAGTACCGATGGTCTTTCAGTATTATCACTCCTCTCTTGTGGGCGGTCATCTTGGCATTCATAAGACCATCGCTAAGATTCGTAGGTACTTCATCTGGAAGGGCATGGACCGGGATGTTGCTGGCAGAGTGCGGGCTTGTCACCTGTGCTCTCTCAGCAAGCCTAGTCAGAATGCAAGGTTAGGGTTGTTATCTTCTGAGGTGGCCGAGCGTCCTTTTGAGAAGGTGTTCATCGACTACGTGGGTCCTTTTCCCCGTAGCAAGTCAGGTAGCTCCTACCTACTTGTTTGTGTGGATGCTTTCTCGAAGTTCGTTTGGCTTTTCCCACTTCGGAGTGCCACGGCTAAGCTCACCATCCGTGCTCTCCAGTCCCAACTCTTCCAGCACTTTGGTGTGCCTTCCACTCTTGTGTCCGACAACGGTAGCCAGTTTACCTCACATGAGTTTCGTAGGTTCTGTTTTGGGCAATGGTATCAGGCATGTGACTACCTCTCCGTATTACCCACAGCCTTCTCATGCAGAGCGGTTCAACCGCAATCTTCGGTCTGCCCTTATTACTTTCCATGCTGAGAAGCAGAACACCTGGGATGAGAGTCTCTCTTGGCTCCAGCTTGCTTTTAATTCTTCCAAGCATGAGAGTCACAATGCCACTCCCTTCGAAATTCTACATGGCTACCCTCCTAACAACCCTTTGTCCAACTTGTGGAGGTTAGAGGATCTTCTACCTACGCCAGGTGCCACTGACGTAGTGTCCACGTGGCGGGCTGCTCGGCGCAACCTGCTACGTGCTAGAGAGAGAGTGAGGAGGAGGTATGATAAGGGTCGTACTCCTAACCCTTTTCAGGTTGGAGATCTAGTTCTTTGTCAGGCTCACCCGGTCAGTTCGGCCGCGGAACGAAGAGCTGCAAAGTTGTGCTATCGGTGGTCTGGTCCCCACCGCATCGACAGGTTTTTGTCACCGGTGACTGCTCTGCTGGTTGATCCCCAGTCAGGCAGGGTGTTTAGGAAAGCCCATGTGTCCCAGCTTAAGGCTTTCCGGGGAACGGTTGGTCCAGGAGTTGGTGTTCCTGGGGGTTTCTTGGGGCAAAGAGATTGATCACCTCTGCGCCCTAGGTGGCTGTTCTGAGAGAGTCTTCTTTCTCTCTTTTTTCTTGTCGGGCCCGACAGTCAGGGTAGTTTGCTCCCTGTTCGAGGGGTTTCCCCTCTTAGTTTCTCTTGGACGTCCTTGGAACACCACTCTTCGGAGGTCTTCGTCTTCTCTTGGTTCCCTGAGGTACCGAGGGTTCTCCCCTGCCTGGGTGTGTTGAGGTTTGCAGAGGGAGGTTGTACCGGGTCTTGGACCGGTACAGTTTCGTTTTTTCGTTGTTGTCTGCCAGGCTGCCTGAGATTCGCTTTTGCCCGGCGATTTGCGTACTTTGGTAGCCGTTGGCCCAGTTCCGTTTCGTTCCGGGTTCCAGCAGCTTCTGTCCGGTTGACCTGTCTGGTCAGTTGTCTTGTGCTGCCTGCAGAAATAGTCATGTTCAGATAGACACTCTAAAACGTAAGTGTTCATTTCGTAAGTTTCAATATTTAATCACCCTTTTGGTGAAAATACTTTTGTTTCATTGAAAATATTAATCGTTCTTGCTTGTGTTTTCAGAGTTTGGTTAAATTTGTATTCTTTGTCTAGATGTTTCTCAGACTAGGTTAAAGCCATGTGCTTCCATGTTAATCTTTACCGTTAATTACCGTTAATGCTTTTTATTTCTGCCTTTATTTTCAATTGTAATTCTGTATAATGTTTATGGAGCCTTTTTACAGTTGTAGTTACCGATATCATATTTTTTGTTCTTTGCCAATAACCTAGCCTAGCTGTACCCTTTGATTTTCATGTTTTAACATATTGCTCATGTATCCATGGCCTAGTATTCAGTTTGTCATTTTTTAAGTCCATATACGTAATTAATTCTTTTATAATTTGTTAATTTGTAATTTGTCTTAAATCTGTTTTCCAACATCATTTTTCATAACCTAAAAAAAAAAAAAATAGATCTTTTAGTTTTTCTAGTGGGCTAATCATGTATAATTTCGTCTGTTCTGGTTTTGTTTTGCCATTTCATGTATTAGGGGTTATGTGTAATATTTTGTGTTGTGATGGCTGGACTGGTTTTAATTGTGCTGTGGTGTTGCCCTACAGTCCAGGGTCCTTGAGTGGGACTTTCAGCCCTCGGCCTGCCGTCCGGGGATTGTCTACCATCCACACTGCCAGCCTGGCCTGAGGACCATGTATAGAGGCCATTGGTGACCCTGCTGCCCCACCTACATCTTTGGGTATGAGTCTTCTGTCCTCAGGTCAGTGCTTTCCTTGTCGTTTTCCCGGCGGCTGAGCTGGGGGTGGTTACCTATTATTTGAAGTAAATAAAAACCAGAGAGAAAAAAAAAAGCAAAATACATCAAAGGGAAAGTGTAAAGAAAAAAATTGTGATGAACAATGGATTATTAGGCCTAGGCCTAGGAACTGGCCATGAACTTGTACAGTGTTGGCAGGAAACACAGCCATGGGGTTTAAATTTTTTTATTTTTTTTTAATCGAAAAGAAGGGTTTTTAAAATATAAAAAAAATTTGTGTTAATATTTATCATTGTTGTTAATCTTTAGTTTATTTTATTGTTATAGTTATTCAAATTTTTATATTTTGTTAGGCCCTACTGTTAAACTATAGTATTATTTATTTATATGTTTAGGCCTAGTTATTGTTATTTATTTTGTTTGTTAAGTGTATCAGGGGTGCTTGGAAGTGAATTTTTACTCGAACGGTACCGTGTTATATTTTCTTTTAAATTGTTTAATTTTTAAACTCACCAAAAGGGGATTATGGGACTTTTGCTTAACTTTTAATTCGGAGCTGCCCAGGGATTCCGGCTTACTCCCTGGCCCGGTGGAATCAAGGGATGCGGGCCAAATTGCCGGTGTATTGGTGATACCAAAAATTTTATAATTTTCTTCACTTTTAGTCGGGGCCTATTAAATTTTTCTTACGTTTTGGGGTGTCTCAGGCTAGGCTGCAGATAGGCCATGTAGTTGTTAATTTGTTAATTTTGGTATTTGTTGAGTTTGTTGTTCTTGTAGCTTTTGTGTGTTTTGTTATTTATTTAAGTGCAAATTTTATATTGTGGCCTTCTGCCTATTTTATATTGTGGCCTTCTGCCGTTTTGATTTATTAAATGGTGGTTTTTTGGTAATAAATTAGTTTCGCTCAGCTGCCGAGTTTTATTTTGGACCCTCCAACTGCCACCCGTGATCCCATCGCTTTACTCGTGTTGAGCCATCCCCCAGTTGGCACGCTTCCCAGCTTTGGTGGGGGGATGGGTCTCAATTGCACTTAAATAAATAATAACAAACACTAAAATTACCAAGATACTACACAATAATAACAACTGAACAGCCAGGCCAACCTGACCGAAGCTGCTGGAACCCGGAACGAAACGGAACTGGGCCAACGGCTACCAAAGTACGCAAATCGCCGGGCAAAAGCGAATCTCAGGCAGCCTGGCAGACAACAACGAAAAAACGAAACTGTACCGGTCCAAGACCCGGTACAACCTCCCTCTGCAAACCTCAACACACCCAGGCAGGGGAGAACCCTCGGTACCTCAGGGAACCAAGAGAAGACGAAGACCTCCGAAGAGTGGTGTTCCAAGGACGTCCAAGAGAAACTAAGAGGGGAAACCCCTCGAACAGGGAGCAAACTACCCTGACTGTCGGGCCCGACAAGAAAAAAGAGAGAAAGAAGACTCTCTCAGAACAGCCACCTAGGGCGCAGAGGTGATCAATCTCTTTGCCCCAAGAAACCCCCAGGAACACCAACTCCTGGACCAACCGTTCCCCGGAAAGCCTTAAGCTGGGACACATGGGCTTTCCTAAACACCCTGCCTGACTGGGGATCAACCAGCAGAGCAGTCACCGGTGACAAAAACCTGTCGATGCGGTGGGGACCAGACCACCGATAGCACAACTTTGCAGCTCTTCGTTCCGCGGCCGAACTGACCGGGTGAGCCTGACAAAGAACTAGATCTCCAACCTGAAAAGGGTTAGGAGTACGACCCTTATCATACCTCCTCCTCACTCTCTCTCTAGCACGTAGCAGGTTGCGCCGAGCAGCCCGCCACGTGGACACTACGTCAGTGGCACCTGGCGTAGGTAGAAGATCCTCTAACCTCCACAAGTTGGACAAAGGGTTGTTAGGAGGGTAGCCATGTAGAATTTCGAAGGGAGTGGCATTGTGACTCTCATGCTTGGAAGAATTAAAAGCAAGCTGGAGCCAAGAGAGACTCTCATCCCAGGTGTTCTGCTTCTCAGCATGGAAAGTAATAAGGGCAGACCGAAGATTGCGGTTGAACCGCTCTGCATGAGAAGGCTGTGGGTAATACGGAGAGGTAGTCACATGCCTGATACCATTGCCCAAAACAGAACCTACGAAACTCATGTGAGGTAAACTGGCTACCGTTGTCGGACACAAGAGTGGAAGGCACACCAAAGTGCTGGAAGAGTTGGGACTGGAGAGCACGGATGGTGAGCTTAGCCGTGGCACTCCGAAGTGGGAAAAGCCAAACGAACTTCGAGAAAGCATCCACACAAACAAGTAGGTAGGAGCTACCTGACTTGCTACGGGGAAAAGGACCCACGTAGTCGATGAACACCTTCTCAAAAGGACGCTCGGCCACCTCAGAAGATAACAACCCTAACCTTGCATTCTGACTAGGCTTGCTGAGAGAGCACAGGTGACAAGCCCGCACTCTGCCAGCAACATCCCGGTCCATGCCCTTCCAGATGAAGTACCTACGAATCTTAGCGATGGTCTTATGAATGCCAAGATGACCGCCCACAAGAGAGGAGTGATAATACTGAAAGACCATCGGTACTAGATGACTAGGCAGCACTACACGGGGTTCAGCCCTCTGTCGAGGACGGCAACAGAGGACCCCTTTGGACAGAAAATAGGGAGGGTGGGCACCTCCCTCTTGAAGCTCACCTAAGATGACTGACAGCTCAGGATCTTTCTGTTGATGGGACAGTAGGTCGTCAAAAGCCAGAGGAAAATCCAGAAGAACAGCACCACACCGAGCAACAGCCTCAGTAGGTGGATCACTGGGTTCGTGATACATGCGGGAAAGAGCATCCGCGATGACATTCTGGGTACCCCTAAGATGTTGGACTCGGAACTTAAAGGCAGAAATTTTGACCACCCAGCGACCAATTTTCCCGAGCTGTCGGGGATGGGCAAGAAGCCAAGACAGTGCCTGATTGTCCGTCTCCAGCAAGAACTCAGCGTGTTCCAAGAAACGCCGAAACTTGTCCGTACCAAAGACAACAGCCAGACACTCTAACTCATAGATGGAAGAAGCTTTCTGTTCCTGGTGAGACAACGTCCTCGAAGCAAAAGCGATGGGCTGCCTGACCCCATCAAACTCCTGAGAAAGAACAGCAGCAATGGCGGAGGAGGAGGCATCAGTCTGAAGAATAAATTCTCTGCTGAAATCAGGCATACGCAGGACAGGAGGTAGCATGATAGCCTCCTTGAGAGCATCAAAGGCAGTCTGCTGAGCTTGGCCCCACACAAAAGGGACACCTTTCTTTCGCAGCTCGTTCAACGGGGCAGCAAGCTCGGCCACGTTAGGGATGAAGCGACGGTAAAAATTCACCATCCCCACAAAACGGGCAATCCCCTTGGCATCTCTGGGAGGAGGAAAATCCCGAATGCCCTGGGTCCTCGCAGGATCTATGCAGACGCCTCGAGAAGAGATAAGATGACCCAGAAAAGAAATCTCAGGACGAGCAAAAGTGACTTTCTCTGGATTGACGGTAAGGCCAGCTGATTTGAGGCGACTAAGAACTTCCTCCAGATGTTGCATGTGTTCCCCGAAAGTCTCACTGTAGACAAGAAGATCGTCCAGGTAATTGAAAACAAACTTGAACTTCACATCATGGAAGATGGAATCAAGCAGACGAGTAAGAGTCTGGGCACCCACAGCAAGACCCATAGGAACCCTAGTGAACTGGTAAAGATTCCAGGGAACACAGAAGCTAGTCATAGGCCGTGATTCCTTCTTCAATGGAATCTGATGGTAGGCCTGGTTCAAATCGAAAACACTGAAAAACTTAGCCTTACCGAACCAATCAAACGCAGAATGCAAATCAGGCAGAGGTACCGAGTCAATAGCGACCTTAGCGTTGAGCCTCCGATAATCCATCACAAGCCTAGACTTACCATTAGGCTTGGGCACAAGAAAAGCTGGACTGGCATAAGCAGAACGAGACGGTTCAATCACACCCTTGCTCAGAAGATCTTCGATCATAGCCCTCATAACCTCCATCTTTGGGGGAGCAAGTTTGTACGGATGACTTCTAACTGGCTGAGAATCGGTGAGGTGGATCTCATACTCCAGAAGAGAAGTGACCCCAAGCTCAGCCGTAAGCACATCAGGAAACCGCAAACACAGCCTCCTAATGGCCTCCGCCTGCTCAGGGGGGAGATGACCAACTGGATCCACCTTGGGTTGTTCGGGCTCACAACCCACCTCTCTGACTGCAGGAGGGCAGTCAGAATCACCTACTAGAGGCACCAAAACTCGCCGATTAAACTTGAAAAACATCTGGCGCTTCTGGAGGTCAAGCACCATACCACTCTTAGAAATAAAGTCTGCCCCTAGGATACAAGAAACCGCCAGGTCCTTGGCAACAAGAAAACCCCACCTCCAGGAAAATCCTTCAATTTTAAAATGTAATGACGCCTTTAGAATTATAGGTAGAGGAGTTTGGGATGCCGTCCAGCAAGTAATAGAAGAGGGCTCGGTGTGCCTGACAAGTCCTAAGGCGTCAAGGGACTCAAAAAGAGAAAGGCTGATGATACTGCATGCCGAACCAGAATCAAGAAGGGCTCGA
Source organism: Stictocephala bisonia (assembly GCA_035578905.1). NCBI lineage: Eukaryota > Metazoa > Arthropoda > Insecta > Hemiptera > Membracidae > Stictocephala > Stictocephala bisonia. The sequence goes on along the minus strand of JAQJVL010000456.1, from coordinate 704,345 downwards.
CACACCGTACCACCAAAAGATACAAAAACGCCAGGACACACCGAGGTGACCGCACTAAGTCCCAGGGAAGCCATGCCAGCAAGGCCCGAAAAATCCCCGACACTCCTGCTATGGGCACGTGTCAAAGGCAAATGGCCACGGTCAGTCGCAACAACGCGGGGAGCTACTGTGGAGGCAACCCCCCGCGCTGAGCGTTTCCCGCCCCACGACCTCGAGCACGTGGACAGTCACGTCGAATGTGACCAGGTTGGCCACAAGCAAAACACACAACAGGAGGCCGAGAACCACGACCCTCCACTGGCTGACTCACACCTACAGACATAGCCGGTCGACGGGTGGGGAGAGCACGATGACTCTCAGAATCCCTCCCTTGCTGGTCTGAGAACTGCACGCTGCGCGAAACAATGCACAGCTGATGCAGCTCCCGAAAAGTCGAAGGAACACCAGCAAAAACCAATCTGCACCGTTCTTCGGGAGAAATGCCATCCAGGATGACACGAACGGTGTCAGCTTCAGAAAGGGTGAGGCGCAACGCTTGACGAGCTTCCTTGACTGAAGAGACATAGGCTGCCAGAGACTCGCCCCTACCCTGCGACCGATAAAATCTGTCCATGACCATCCTCTCCCTGAGTCGAATGGGAAGAAATGACGAAAGTAACTCTCGATGGAACGAGTCCACCGAGGCATCACTGGCCAAGACAGAACTCAGCAACTCCCCAACGGGACCTCTACAATAAGGGAAAACCAGACGAAGCAAGTCCCCAGCCTGCATGCCGGGCATCTCACTAAGTCTGAGAAAGGCCACCAGAAACTTAAGAAGCTCCTCAGGATCCATCCCATCGATCACAGGGAGATTCTGGATCATGGGCGTGAGAGGGTTAGGCAGCTTGTGGTAGCTCAGCTGCAGAAGAGCAGGTGAACCCAAAGAAGTAGTAGGAACGGCAGCTGGAGCCGAACCACAAGCGACCCCAACAGAAACGCCTGCAGGCTCAGAAGGAGCCTCAGGCACAGTGAAAGCCGTTGTCTCAGCCTGCGGCCTCGACACGTTAGGAGAAAGTGTGAAATTAGGCCGCTGACCCAGACCCGTAGGAGTCGTGGAACCGGAGAGTGCCTGAAAAATCTCCTCAAGCCTAGACACACTCTCCAAGATCCACGCCCTATCCGATGGTTCCAACCCCGGTGCCCGGTTGACCAGCCTTAAACGGGCAAGCAGATGCCCCAAACGTGCAAGGCGGCAGGCCCGGTCACGACCTACTGGAGGTTCAAACTGCAAATCCTCTAACACCCCTTCCCAATCTTCCACCTTACGTTTACAAACCCCCAACTCATCCCCAACCTCCAGCAGGTCAGACCAATCCACCGCCGTACCCGCGGACAACCGCTCCCGCAGCAACCTCCGGAGATTCAAAACATCCCCTTCCGGAGTCACACCCCGCGACCTCAATTCGAAAATCAACTCCTCCTTGACCAGGAGCGCAACATTCTGCAGATAGGCCATCTCGCAAAACAAAATTCTCAACAGTACACAAAAAACGACAACTCCAGGGTCCAAGACGAACTAAACCCTCAGCCTACCGAGCCACTGCCGACCACTCCAATCCACCCATGAAGCCCATTCAACAAAGTAACCAAGCGGATTGCCTAAATTTTTTTTTTTTTTTTTTTTTTTTGTTTTTTTTTTTTTTTGTAAGTTAAATTATTTATTAGGATTTTCTAATTGTTTTGCTTTTAAATAATTTTTATTTATTATTTCTTTTTTTTTTTTTTTTTTTACAATACCAAGACACCTTGACGGTAGGTCGGCCAACCATGGCCTACTACTAACTGGCAAACACCCACCGTCAACAACCAAGAAAGAATTAAATTTTTTTTTTTTTTTTTTTTTTTTTTTTTTTTTTTTTTTTTTTATAGGCAACCACGCTCTGCTACCAATTGAGACCCATCCCCCCCCCCAAAGCTGGAAAGCGTGCCAACCGGGGGATGGCTCGAAACAAGTCGAGCGATGGGATCACGGGTGGCAGTTGGAGGGTCAAAATAATACTCGGCAGCTGAGCAAAACTAGTTTATTACCAAAAAATCAAAATAAAAATTTATATTGTGGCCTTCTGCCGTTTTGATTAATTAATTATTTTGATTTTTTGGTAATAAACTAGTTTTGCTCAGCTGCCGAGTGTTATTTTGACCCTCCAACTGCCACCCGTGATCCCATCGCTCGACTTGTTTTGAGCCATCCCCCGGTTGGCACGCTTTCCAGCTTTGGTGGGGGGGATGGGTCTCACAACTATGCGATATATTAATGAATTTTAATGATTTCTATAATTTCAAACTTTACTATTACAATTGTAATGAAAATAATAACGATATTACCATCGTTTACTTGTAGCGCACGAAACGGTGAAAACATTGTTGACAATTGACATACAGAACTTACTTGCCATAAAGTACCACATAAATAAGGCAGAATGTTTAAATGTTTGGTCTACTGTTGATATAATATTAGAATCGAATCTTATAAATATAGACAGAGTATTTGAATTCTTCCTTTTCCTCACTCGAGTATATTTTTAATTACTCTTGGCTGTCTTTTCTACTTTAACACTCTATTTTTATCAGTTTGATTGTCTTGATATCAACCTGGCAATGTAAATATTCAGTTATTACCAAAATATTTTTGTTCAAACTTCTTTGACGTATAAGCCATTATTAGAGTATTATGAAAAACCTGTTAGTATTTTCGATAATACTCCCTTATATTCGATAATAAACCATTATATATCTTTAATTTTCATGTTCTTATCACGAGAGTATTTAAAATATTTTATTTGAGTGATGCTTTAAATAATCAAAATGTTGGCGTATTATAGTTATGTTGCTGTTTATGTTTCTTTTTAAATTTAATACGTAACATTTATTTTTAAACATTAAAAAACATACAATCAGCTAAAAATTCACAAAGCTAATTAATTACTAAGAAGATTTTAAAACTATTCATAAATATCACGGGTAGAACAAATTAATATATTTACTATTTAAATTTCAAATACAGTAAATTAAACGGTAAGAGTGCACTTACAAAGAGAATTAAACATGGCGTTAACTTTAATTGATGTTTTCTTAAGAGAAAGGCTCCATTTTACCTTGTGAAGAATGAATAAAACATGGCGTCACTGAGAGTGCAACTCCAGCAGATGGCATTTTGTTCAGTGTAAATAATACATGTCGTCAAAAAAGATTTTTAATGTATCTACTTAGTATGTGATTTGTTATACTTCAAGCCGTTTCTGAATGGCTGCTTATACAGGGTGTCAATTAAGTCCCGGGACGGCTTAATATTGTTTTAACCGCTATGAACTGAGCTACAAAACTTTCCATTACTATGTTAATGGACATCAGAAACTATTGTTTCACGTATTCTGTTGATCGCTACGTATACAGGAGACGGTCCACAAGGAATCGGAGGAAAGTTTAAATATGAGCATAGGTCGAGTTGCATAACAATTTAAAGGTATTTATTAGTAGAATACATTGCCGCTAATCCGACCTCAAACGGCTGACTAGCCAAAATGGCAAGTGATTTAAGTTTCAAAACATTCCTAACAACTGTTTGCTAAACTTGTTTGTTACTTTGTTTTACTTGTGATATCCTTTGCGTTTGTTAAATTTTAAGTCCTGTGTGGTTATCAGGTACAAAATTCCAGTTGTGAGCTTAAAGGAAATACAAAAGCTAATGGTAATGTTTTGAAACTTCAATCACTTGCCATTTTGGCTAGATTCAACCGGTTGAGGTTAAATTTGCGGCATTGTATTTTAATAATAAAGACCTTTAATTTGATATGCAACTTGACCTTTGCTTCTATTTAAACTTCTTCTAGGACTCCTTGCAAAACGCCCCCTTGGATGCGTAGCGAACAACAGAATACGTTATAAAATTGTTTCTCATGTCTGTTAACAAATGTAAAGTTTTGTGGCTCAATTCATAACGATTAAAATAGTATTTAGCCATCCCGGGACTTAATTGACACCCTGTATATTGGATCAAATTAAGAATACATTTTTTGTATTTGCAATAGATTTATTACTTACAAAGGGACGTGCTAACATTTAATTGAAAACATTTCCTTATTTGAAATAAGAATGGACATGTCTATCAGTATTCTAATTCCATCAATTCTTGAATTACTGAAGAAAGTAAAGCTGTAAATTTAACAGTATATGCTAAAATTAATTTACATATAATATATATTACACGCAATATATTAATAATACATAAATGTGTATAATGTACTATGGGGCACCCCTGCACGATTCATGTGCCAACCCCGACGTGCTCGATACACCTCGGCCTTCGGCCTCCGATTGTAACTATTCAATACAAAAAACAATAGATTAACTATATGACGTAAAATCTCAATATTAAATTTAGTTACAGTATCTCACTCACACTAGTTGCTTAGCCACCTTTTTAGCCTATTTCAAGCATATTCATTTAATTTATTTTTGTTTAACAGCCGAAGATTAAACTCAGTAAAATATTAAAAATGCATCAATTGTATAATGTCAAACATTCAAAATAGACATTTTTATTTATATACAAAACAGCTGTCATCAATTTATTAAAATCAACCCATTGTTATCCTTATGAAGCAATATTTTAAGGGTGATTTTTACCCCTTAGGAGTACTTTATCAGGATGAAAATACTTTAGTTGTCCTATTTAAGAGCTAAAGAAACAGTGTACACAAATTTAGCTCTCTACCTACATGGGAAGTTGGAGAATTAGTGATGAGTGAGTGAGTTAGCCACTCAGTGAGGGCCTTGCACTACATTGTGTTGAGTGCAAAGCCAGTTTTGTATTATTGCACTATTTTAGTTGTCATGGTGCTAATTATAGCCTAAAGAGGTTTATATTCTACTCAGATATAATTAATTATTATAAAAAGTACGTGTAACATTTTAATTCAAATGTACCATTTCATACAAACTATGTTTAGTAAATTTGGAAAATTATTATATTATATGATAAAAGTAACATCTTTGTTGGTTTTATATATATATATATATATATATATATATATATATATATATATATATATATATATATATATATATATATATAAGAGTTTATGACTAATTTAATACGAAAATCACAATAATAAGAAGGAACATTTATTTAGTGAATATAACTTACTATTACTGTACAATAATTAATCGTCATAATTAAAAACACAATGGCGCAGGGTATGTGATCTAGCTACACATCTGTCATGCAGGTTTTGCCTAGTCTTGAACTGCAACGGCGCCGGGTCCTTGGCAAACGTTAGTCAATGAGACATGTACATTATAAATAAAATAGAGAATATCAAATTTACATTGCTAAAACTTTATGGTTAGCGGCGGATTAGATTTCCTTGCTTAAACCTTTTCTTCATTTATTTATTTATTAAAAGTCGCAGACTGTAAGGACTGTCCACTAACTTTCAATCAGCATAACATTTAATTCAAATTTTTATATACAACTAATTTTAAAAATAACATTTAAAGAATTAGATAAATTATAAATACATTTTAAAAATTAATTAATTTTTTTATTATTATGTTTCTTTCTAACTTGCATTATACACCGTATTTTTTTATCAATACAATTAATTTTATTATTTTTAAGGAAGCACAAAATAACCACGATGAATTACTCAATGTTGGCTTATAGTGCACGCATTATTTTCGAGCAAGTCTTTATAATCCCTAGTCCGATAAAATTCAAAGTAATATTTTATAAATACACCTGGTGATGCGTTCATATAGATAAATCCATAGTATAAGCGTCCGCCATAATATATATTAGAAATATTAAAAGCACCATATTTGGGCATATGTACAGTATATAACTAGATTTAAGACGATAAGACGAATACAATGTCATGATGAACTAAGAAATATTGTAGAAAATATAAAGAATAAAAAATGAAAGAAATCATTAAAAACGCAATCTACACAGCTTTAAACAAAAAAAAAAAAAAACATAAATCGTTCAATTGGTTATGTGAGCTAATATTCCAGCCAATTAACATAAATACCAAACATTTCCCTTCGTATAGTCAGTCTGTAACAATCCCTTGTTTGTTTATTTAACAAACTTCATTCTGACTGCTCCTACTCAAATACTATGTTTATTTTCAAGAATTATTGCAGCTTATAGTATGTACCAAAATGGTATAGTTTCATGCAAAATCCCATCTTTATTCTTTTGCTGTGTGCAAAACTTCTTATTTGATATCTTTAAACGAGTAAGTTGTACTGGGGTTTCGTTGGAGGCTGAAGGAGATACACCCACCCATAACACAGAAACCAAGTTTCAAGGGAATGCATTTCAACACTAAAAACATTGAAGCATAATGTTGAAGGAGATCCATCCATCCATAACATGGAAGCCAGGTTTTGAGGAAGAATATTTATCAATAACATGGAAGCATAATGTTGAAGGAGATACACCCACCCATAACATGGAAGCTGGGTTTCAAGGAAGAACATTTATCAATAACATGAAAGCATAATGTTGAAGGAGATACACCCACCTATAACATGGAATGATGAAGGAGATTCACCGACCCATAACATGGAAGCCAAGTTTCAAGGGAGATACATTTGTCCATAACATGGAAGCATAATTTTGAAGGAGATCTATCCATCCCTAACACGGAAGGTAAATTTCAAGGGAGATTCACCCACTTCTTGCATTACAGTCTTTTTATTGAGAGAAGAAACCCACCCCTAACATGGAAACAAGCTTTTGAGTGAGATACAATTATCCCTAATATGGGAGTCAAGTGTTCAGGGAGTAACACCCGTTCCTATCATGGGAAAAAAATTGAGACACATCAGGCCTTCTACAAATGTAAGAGAATATTTATGTTTGTTTGTGACTTATATACTTGATTACATTTTAAAATAGGTGATGTTTGGTACTAAATTAGACTCTCGGACTAAAGTAACATTTTACAAATATATTGCCAAATTCCAAGTTTATTCAAATTTATGACAAATTACAGCAATATGAACAAATATATTGCTGTTTTTCATTTATGAAAGCTAGATAAAGAACAAAAATAAATTCAAAATGACAAACTGCACTCTAGAGGCCAACCCAATTACTCGGCAACTCAACATTGAACATTTTATCATGCTTAACTAGTTTATGTTGAAGTGCAATGAGACTAATACCGTTACCATTTCTACTTCAGCGTAAGACTTAACTGGGTTCTGATGTATTATTCACAGCTGTGTGATTAGATATGATTGTAAGTTTTGTCTAAATATTGTACTGTCAAAAAATGTCCGCAATTCAATTTCTCAAAACAGGCTTAATTTGTATTAAAATTTCACTTGGTATATACATGATTTTTCAGTACATAAAATGTTTCCTTATCGTTTGAGAATTGTTTAAGAAAATTTGCAGCAGAATTCTTAAAATATCCCCACACAAAAAAGTCAAATGGTGATAAATCAGAAACAAAAAATGGAATAGGCAAAAACTTCTTTTCAATCGCTTCTTAAAATATGTATATATATATATTTTAAGAAGCGTTTAGATCTGCCACAAAATTCATATATATCCATGAATGTTGTGCTCTTGTCAGCTATTTCAAGCTTTCACTTTGGACTAGGCTGCAATATAGACATTTACCTTTCATTATTTATTTTATTATGAATTGTGTGGTTATCCTTTAAGCATGCGTTTACTTATACTAAGAACCTTTTTTATTACTCATCTTAATAACACGTTCTTTCGGTACATATTTTCGGCATTTAAAAAGATTTGATATATATATTCAATATAGTTTACTGTCAGTGGTTCGTGTCTTATGTAATCACTATGATTATTGGTTTTGGTTCCATGGTTTATGATTTAGTTCAAAAAGGTACATACATTTCTGGAATTCATGTAATATATATTGATTTAAAACTGTTACGGAAGTTAGTCTCACCCGCGAAGCAAGGCGTAATGGCATAACGATTTCCCTCTGCTGCTAAAACCCTTACATGCACTAAATATAACAAGCAGGTTTTTTACTTGGTTTTCACCGGTCCAATTATAACAGTAATGAACCATACAGTGTTATAATGTCAGCTGTCTTTAGAAACAGCTGATCCCCCGACTCATAAAACAGCTGACATCGAGTCTTTACAGCCTCCCTATACTTCATGCCTTCTTACGATTCAGCAAAATTGTAGGGTTTATTTTGCAGGGTTTGGATTAAGTTACAATATTATCCGTATTTCTGGTTTTGGAATGTCAACATTTTCATTAATGAATATTTTCCATAACTAAATGTTTGGGCTGCAACAAAGCCGACCGAAAGTGCATAAGTGCTTTGAATTTAATAAAACTGGTGGATAGTTAAAGAGGCTGAGTTTTTTGACTATCCACCAGTCAAACCAGTCCACAGTATATGAGCTTTAATTTAATTAAAGCTCATATACTGTCTGATATGGAGTGCAGTATATATTCAGTGCCTCAGTATATAGCAAACCTAAATATTTGGGGTTAAGTGTCAGGACTTTACAGTGCTAACTTTACCCCTTTAATAAAGGAATTTTTTATTTCATTTCAAACCCCAAAACTACAATATTTTGACTCTTCTTCCATTATGTCGAGAACAGTGTTAAATTGTTCTACATGTATAGAATATTATTTATTGTTGTAACATTGCATTTTAGTGTTACAGCAACAATGATCAACGTATTTAACGTTGAATTGTCTTTATATATTTTCAAAACTAGTGTATGAAATGATAAATGTCATAAAATAACAAAGTCATGTATATATATAAAATACTGGATATTTAAAGGTAACATACCTAATTACATATTTGTAAATAAACCATAGTTTAAATATATCGTTACAAGTCCGTAATTATTTTGCCTGTCCAGCTGATTTCACTAACAATCTCAGTATTTCGGTTCTTTTCAATATTTCATCTATGTCCATCTGCCCCTCCACTTTTATAAAAATAACGAACTATTAGTCATGTTACATTAATTCATATATATTATTATTAGTCCAGTTCTGAACAAACAGTACAATATTAGTTCCGCTGTATTTAGCTGTTTTAATATCAGTTAAAAGTACTCGAATTATAACTGAAATATATTTGAACAAATTAAATTTCTTTATTAGCATCTGTTCTAATAAATTAGCGTGTTCGTGCACATGCAATACAAGTGAACCTTACGACACAAATATATTATAATATAAGTACATAATGCACAACTAAACCAGAATACAAGTACAAAATGCACAAATAAACTACAGTACAAGTAAAAATGCACAAATATGACATAATATAAGCACATTATGCACAACTATACCAGAATACAAGTACAAAATGCACAAATACACTACAGTACAAGTACAAATGCACAAATATGACATAATATAAGCACATTATGCACAACTATACCAGAATACAAATACAAAATGCACAAATACTACAGTACAAGTAAGATTGCACAAATATGCCATTGTATAATTACATAATACACAACTATACCAGAATACAAATACAAAATGCACAAATACACTACAGTACAAGTACAAATGCACAAATATGCCATAATATAACCACATAATGCACAACTATACCAGAATACAAGTACAAAATGCACAAATAAACTACAGTACAAGTACAAATGCACAAATATGCCATAATACGAGTATAAGCACATAATGTACAACTAAACCAGAATACAAATACTAAATGCAGGAATACACTACAGTACAAGTACAAATGCACAAGTATGCAAGCTTATAATGGACAACTATACCAGAATACAAATACAAAATGCACAAATACACTACAGTACAAGTAAAAATGCACAAATATGCCATAATATAAGCACATAATACACAACTGTACCAGAATACAAATAGAAAATGCTCAAATACACTACACTATTCAATTAAAATTGAAATAAAATCACATAGGATTTATCATTTTAAATTGATTTAGATCGATCCAAAATCATCACATTGCTTACGAATACAATAGTAATGTATCGTAACTATAAATTTCATAAGGATTACCACGTGACCAAGTTGTTTGAGAAAATGTTAAACAAACATAATGGCAACTTCATTGGGATTAATGAATTAATTATAGAAATTTTATAAAGTAATAAATCGTTGTTTAGTAATTATTTCACAAATGATTATTAAGAGCATTGTTTAATACAATTTTAATATGCAGTTTGATTTTATAATACACAAAATAGTATTTTTTGGATAATATTCAGAAAATATTCTAATATAAACTTAAAGGCAACTTTCCTTGGAACGTTTCTTTAACTGTTACAGATTCTAGTGCCACTAAATAATACAGTAGTTACATATTGGAAAACAAAATAGATCCCATATTGAAACAGAATTCAATCTTGGAGCAGTTCATAAATGCAGCAATGGTAGCATCAACGACAACACTGAACGTGTGTTGAGTGCTAAACGATTCCTCTACCCAAGCGTTTTGTTTGCAATGCTGTTTCATCAGCAAACAGTTAAACACCGCTGCACGCAATTACTCTGTATATCAACACTTAGTCACAGATCAAGTTACATACACAAAACATTAATGACGTAGTGTGTGTCATTATTAATATTTTAGACGTATTTTCCCTTGTAGGAAAACGCCAAATAATTAAATAAATTTTTATTTGTCGTTCTTCCTGTTTTTACAATATGATCTCATTTTCTCAGTGAATGCGTTTATGCGTTCTTCAGACCATTTTGATTTATTTGTTGACTTATTTACTCTGGTATTGAATTCCAGTTATGAATTTTATTTTTGTGTTAATCTCTGTTCATATATTCAGATTATGTTATTTTTGGTGTTTTAAACCTTTTTGTATCCCAGTGATCCATGTAGCTAAGTTTTTTACTTTTATTTAAAATTGGTTTGTATCTCGTGTGAGGCTGGTCTCTGGTATGTTTCATTGTTATTGGCATGATTCCCATTTGAATGAAAAATGATTCACGGTTTCTTGTTGGCGAAATACTCTCGCATGCGTTGCGATAATGTTTCCTTTCTTCTGACCATTTCGTTCTGTATTGTTTTTGTTTGGATTGCTCTCTAACGTTCTCCCACGTATATACTCTGTTATACACGGCTTCTATTAATGTTAGCTTTCATGAGATATTTTTTTATTTGACTTGCCCATGTACTTTTGTGTGGCAATAATTGCCAATTTTATGAGATAACGAAGTCTATTATTTTCTTTGTCAGTATGTTTTCTAGCAGTTTTTTCAGATATTCGAAGCATTTGACCCCTCTTTTCCTGATTTGGATTTCTATAATTTGAATACTATTATTACTTATATTAAAGATATAAATAATTGGTAATACAATAAATAAGAAAAATATGGATTTGAGTGGTAGAGTGGTTTTGTCGAGTGGATAGCGTGAGTGTGCGGATGTCTTTTTTCTCTGAGTGTGTTTGGTCATACTTGATTTAGAGGTAACTCTAGACATTTTCAAATTGAAATACAATAATTTAAAGTTTATATCATAGTATGATATTAAAAATCTATTACATTATTTTTAGTTTTCCCCTCAAATAGCTATTAGCTAGAGAGGATAAGAGCAATAAAGCATTGTAATAAAATGGTTTGCATGACTAAATGAATGTGTAACATTTTGATGAGTAGATGATGGACAAATCAACAAAACTTGGACATGACGACTAAACGTTCGTAGCTGTGGTGGAAATTCTTGGGAACAAATCTCAAAACATAACTTGTTTTATAGTCATAGAGTAAACGTCTTGTTGCCACAAGAAAATTTGATTTATGAGTCATTTTGGTTAGTATGAAATTAAGTTAAAGTATCACACTTGGCAACTGGATCAAGCCTTTTCGAAAAAAATGATACATTTAAAATCTCAACAGTTTCACACGAATTATATTGTGACCATTTAATACAGAAGAGTAATGAATGACAATTAAATTACAATTTGAATCTTCCCCAAAGTTAATTTTTTTAAATATTTATACGATTAGATTCTAATAATAACATTTAATTTGTAAGGAGGATTTTTATTACCTCATATAATGTTAAATTATCCACCATAAATTAATTGTTCTATTGTAAGTGGACACATATGAAACAATAATAATTTCTATAATAAAGTTCCATAACCCGGCAAATGCCATTTATTAAGTCTAATTATAAACATTTATATCAAGGGATAACTTGATCCTAATTAGTTTTTCAGATACAATCACTCCCATGTGAATCAATAACCGTGACACACTCTCTGTAACCCCTGAGGCAAGGTACAACAATAACCGTGACACACTGCTCAGCAACCCCTGAGGCACGGAACAACAATAACCGTGACACACTCTCTGTAACCCCTGAGGCAAGGTACAAAAATAACCGTGACACACTGCTCAGCAACCCCTGAGGCACGGAACAACAATAACCGTGACACACTCCCTGTAACCCCTGAGGCAAGGTACAACAATAACCATGACACCCTCTCTGTAACCCCTGAGGCATGGAACAACAATAACTGTGACACACTGCTCTGTAACCCCTGAGACACGGTACAACAATACCCGTGACACACTGCTCTGTAACCACTGAGACACAGTACAACAATAACTGTGACACACCGCTCTGTAACCCCTGAGGCACGGCACAACAATAACTGTGACACACTACTCTAGAACCCCTGAGACACGGTACAACAATAACTGTGACACACTGCTTTGTAACCCCTGAGGCACGGTACAACAATACCCGTGACACACTGCTCTGTAACCCCTGAGACACGTAACAACAATAACGTGACACACTGCTCTGTAACCACTGAGACACAGTACAACAATAACTGTGACACACTGCTCTGTAACCCCTGAGGCACGGCACAACAATAACTGTGACACACTACTCTAGAACCCCTGAGACACGGTACAACAATAACTGTGACACACTGCTTTGTAACCCCTGAGGCACGGTACAACAATACCCGTGACACACTGCTTTGTAACCCCTGAGGCACGGCACAACAATAACTGTGACACACTACTCTAGAACCCCTGAGACACGGTACAACAATAACTGTGACACACTGCTTTGTAACCCCTGAGGCACGGTACAACAATACCCGTGACACACTGCTCTGTAACCCCTGAGACACGTAACAACAATAACGTGACACACTGCTCTGTAACCCTTGAGACACGGTACAACAATACCTGTGACACACTACTCTATAACCCGTTAGACACGGTACAACAATAACTGTGACACACTACTCTGTAACCCCTGAGACACGGTACAACAATAACCGTAACACACTGCTCTGTAACCCCTGAGACATGGTACAAAAATACCCATGACACACTACTCTGGAACCCCTGAGGCACGGTACAACAATACCCGTGACACTCTGCTCTGTAACCCCTGAGGAACGGTACAACAATAACTGTGACACACTACTCTAGAACCTCGGAGGCACGGTAAAACAATAACTGTTATTAGTAGCGCGCTGTTGTAACCCAGCTACTTGGGGACAAAGTGATGTGGCGATTGTATTTATAGGGGAGAGAACTGAGTATCATTCTTGTCAATTAGCGGCAAATAAGACCAGTACTACTTAATTTGGATTCCATGTAAAACTGTAGGCTCCCTAGTTTTTTGGGGTGTTAAATAAATGACCCTTTCTGAGCACAAGTCAAACTCAGTTAGGAATCGCCGGCGTGGTGGCTCAGTGGCTAAGGCTTCGGACTGCGGAGGGCAAGGTCCAAGGTTCGAATCCCCACTGAGCCAACGGACGGTACTTCACTCGTTGAATAAAGTTGACGCACAGGCTGTAGGCCCATGTCAATTGGCGAGTGAAGTTTACAAAAAAAAAAAAAAAAAAAAAATCAGACTTCACAGGTCATCCCCACTCATCCTACACTCATGTAATCATTCATATTCATATTAAAATATGCAAAATTTTGTTACGGAATTTTATGTCTAAGTGAATAAGAGAAAACAGAACATATTTAAAGGAAATCGCATCGTTTTCAGACTCCTTTACAACAATGTTTTATTGTTATTTAATATTTTAATGTCTAAAACATAAACACAGTTTAAAAAAATATTGATCAGCTCTTTTAACCATATATTGTATTACAGAGAACACGAGATTTAAAACTTAGTTTTTCATTTAAGAGTTATTGCTTAAAATCTTAATTTTTAAAGCCTTGTAAATAAAATATTCTTCAAATGCAGTCAATAAGTTTTCTAATCAAACTTGTTCATTTCGTGATTCTCAAAGACTAGCTGTTGGAGAATTTTCTTTTATGCTTAGTGGATCTGGGCGGTGTCCTTAAAGTGAAACTTGCACATTTAATTTTATACACACCAAATATATCAATCCTATTTATATTTATTTTTAAACATTAAATAATAAATAAGAAGAAACAATTTGTAATGGAGTCTGAGGAGTTCTCTTCAAACTCTTTTAGATTGATTCCCAGTTAATAAAACCAGATAAAACGAAAATATAATC
>JAQJVL010000456.1:425000-689669 GCA_035578905.1 Stictocephala bisonia | reverse complement strand
TTACCCTTAAAAAACCAGATAAAACGAAAATATAATCAAATTTCGATGTCTGAAATAACATTTTTGTTGGTTAAATAATTATTTTCCCTTGATAATTAGTAAAATGCAAATACATAAGAAAGTACAACACTTCATTAAAATATCAAGCTTAATAAACAAAAAAATAGCAAAAATAAGCACGAAAACATTTAAAATTGAGAATTTATAATTTTAATTTACAAATACATGAAATTGTAAGACAGTAAAGAGAATAAAACGTAAGACGTCCAAATGAAATTGATGTTTTCTTAAGAGAATCGTTTAGCCCATTTAACCCGGAGCTTCTCAGAAGTATGAATAAAACATGGTGGCAGTAAGATTCAAACGGTTCTGAGACGTTATTTTGTGGAGATGTAACTGTAAAAAAGAACGTACAAATGGCCATTAAAAAGTTCAGCAATACTATAGTGAAAATGTATTGCTATTATTGAAATGTGTATGGATTAGAAATTTTCCTGGTACTATTTCAGTTGGTTAGCCAGCGTAAGAGTACAGGCATGTTTCATGGCTAAAAAAAGACCACATCCTCGTTGACTCTCAGCGGTAGGCCACGCGCTCTCTTTGATCACAATCAACTGATGATCCTGAAATAAGAAACTTTCCTACCATATAACAAAGTATTTTTTAATTAATTTTTAATATCTCAAACACCCCTAATATAATACACCTAATGCATTTGTACGATAAAATTACCAGTTATCACTATAGATTTACAAGAAAGTAATAATGATTGTACTTGATAGAAGAAAGCAGTAGCAGATTTAATGAAAGCTTTTAAAAAGTACAATCGCATTAAATTTAAATAAAAGCTGCAGATTTAGGTTAAATTAAATAATAAATTTAAAAATAATAAAATAGATCCATTAAAAACAAATAAATTACTAACTCCGCTGACACATCATTACATTAATTTAAGAATAATTTAACTGCTGACTGTGGAATTGGTGTCACTGCCTATCACGACTCGGTCGGCCTGTGCACGGACCCATATTTACTGAATGGTCAGTTCAGAAAATATGATCGTCTTATGCAAGCTTCTTTGCCAAGAACCAAATTCATTTGTTGTTTAAGTTTATTCCTCATGTTGTTATTTTGAGGTCAAAGCAACAATTCGAAAAATTACAGCAATGGATATAATCAACATCAAGATATGTGGCTTAAGTGACAGTGTTTGTAATATTATTAAATTTACGTGAGCTTCGTCATTCACGTACAGTACGATACGGTGGTATTGACCATCCCACCTAACCACATGGTGGTACTAACCCATCCCATCCACTCATGCACGTACAGTTGCAATGACCCTCCTCACATACTCATGCACGCACACTAACACCGACCCATACATGTACCGTAACTACCCTTCCAACCACCCATACATGTGCCGTAGTAACTACCCTTCCACCCAGCCATACATTTACCGTAGTAACTACCCTTCCGCCCACCATACATGTACCGTAGTAACTACCCTTCCACCCACTCATACCTGTACCGTAGTAACTACCCTTCCGCCCACCCATACATGTACCGTAGTTACTACCCTTCCACCCACCCATACATGTGCCGTAGTAACTACCCTTCCACCCACTCAAACATATACTGTAGTAACTACCCTTCCGCCCACCCATACATGTACCGTAGTAACTACCCTCCCACCCACCCACCCATACATGTACCGTAGTAACTACCCTTCCACCCACCCATATATGTACCGTAGTAACTACCCTTCCGTCCACCCATATTTGCACGGTAGTAACTACCCTTCCGTCCACCCATATATGCACGGTAGTAACTACCCTTCCACCCACCCATATATGCACGGTAGTAACTAACCTTCCGCCCACCCATATATGCATGGTAGTAACTACCCTTCCGCCTACCCATATATGCACGGTAGTAACTACCCTTCCGCCCACCTATATATGTATCGTAGTAGCTAACCTTCCGCCCAGCCATACATGTACCGTAGTAACTACCCTTCCACCCACCCATATATGTACCGTAGTAACTACCCTTCCACCCACCCATATATGCACCGTAGTAACTACCCTCCCACCCACCCATACATGTGCCGTAGTAACTACCCTTCCACCCACTCAAACATGTACCGTAGTAACTACCCTTCCGCCCACCCATACATGTACCGTAGTAACTACCCTTCCACCCACCCATATATGTACCGTAGTAACTACCCTTCCACCCACCCATATATGTACCGTAGTAACTACCCTTCCACCCACCCATATATGTACCGTAGTAACTACCCTTCCACCCACTCAAACATGTACCGTAGTAACTACCCTTCCACCCACCCATACATGTACCGTAGTAACTACCCTTCCACCCACCCATATATGTACCGTAGTAACTAACCTTCCGCCCACCCATATATGCATAGTAGTAACTAACCTTCCGCCCACCCATATATGCACGGTAGTAACTACCCTCCCACCCACCCATACATGCACGGTATTACTACCCTTCCACCCACTCAAACATGTACCGTAGTAACTACCCTTCCGCCCACCCATACATGTACCGTAGTAACTACCCTTCCACCCACCCATATATGTACCGTAGTAACTAACCTTCCACCCACCCATATATGCACGGTAGTAACTAACCTTCCGCCCACCCATACATGTACCGTAGTAACTACCCTTCCGTCCACCCATATTTGCACGGTAGTAACTACCCTTCCGTCCACCCATATATGCACGGTAGTAACTACCCTTCCACCCACCCATATTTGCACGGTAGTAACTACCCTTCCATCCACCCATATATGCACGGTAGTAACTACCCTTCCACCCACCCATATATGCACGGTAGTATCTAACCTTCCGCCCACCCTTATATGCACGGTAGTAACTACCCTTCCGCCCACCCATATATGCACGGTAGTAACTACCCTTCCACCCACCCATATATGCACGGTAGTAACTACCCTTCCACCCACCCATATATGTACCATAGTAACTAACCTTCCGTCCACCCATATATGCACGGTAGTAACTAACCTTCCGCCCACCCATATATGCACGGTAGTAACTACCCTTCCATCCACCCATATATGCACGGTAGTAACTACCCTTCCATCCACCCATATATGCACGGTAGTAACTAACCTTCCATCCACCGATATATGTACCGTAGTAACTAACCTTCCATCCACCCATATATGCACGGTAGTAACTAACCTTCCGCCCACCCATATATGCACGGTAGTAACTACCCTTCCACCCACCCATATATGCACGGTAGTAACTACCCTTCCATCCACCCATATATGCACGGTAGTAACTAACCTTCCATCCACCCATATATGTACCGTAGTAACTAACCTTCCATCCACCCATATATGCACGGTAGTAACTAACCTTCCATCCACCCATATATGTACCGTAGTAACTACCCTTCCACCCACCCATATATGCACGGTAGTAACTACCCTTCCATCCACCCATATATGTACCGTAGTAACTACCCTTCCATCCACCCATATATGCACGGTAGTAACTACCCTTCCATCCACCCATATATGCACGGTAGTAACTAACCTTCCATCCACCCATATATGTACCGTAGTAACTAACCTTCCATCCACCCATATATGCACGGTAGTAACTAACCTTCCATCCACCCATATATGCACGGTAGTAACTACCCTTCCATCCACCCATATATGTACTGTAGTAACTAACCTTCCATCCACCCATATATGCACGGTAGTAACTTACCTTCCGCCCACCCATATATGCACGGTAGTAACTACCCTTCCACCCACCCATATATGCACGGTAGTAACTACCCTTCCATCCACCCATATATGCACGGTAGTAACTACCCTCCCACCCACCCATATATGCACGGTAGTAACTAACCTTCCGCCCACCCATATATGCACGGTAGTAACTACCCTCCCACCCATCCATACATGCACGGTAGTAACTACCCTTCCACCCACTCAAACACGTACCGTAGTAACTACCCTTCCACCCACCCATACATGTACCGTAGTAACTACCCTTCCACCGACCCATATATGTACCGTAGGAACTAACCTTCCGTCCACCTATATATGCACGGTAGTAACTACCCTTCCACCCACCCATATATGCACGGTAGTAACTACCATTCCGCCCACCCATACATGTACCGTAGTAACTACTATTCCACCCACCCATATATGTACCGTAGTAACTAACCTTCCGTCCACCCATATATGCACGGTAGTAACTAACCTTCCGTCCACCCATATATGCACGGTAGTAACTACCCTTCCACCCACCCATACATGTACCGTAGTAACTACCCTTCCACCCACCCATACATGTACCGTAGTAACTACCCTTCCGCCCACCCATATATGCACCGTGGTACTCTATAGTTACCTTTTTTTGCGGTTACGTTTTTTAAGGTGGTACACTTTATTGATTGCTTACAGATCTAATACATATGTCGACTACATTGATCATAAGGATTCATATATAATGTCACAACACACATCACGCACAGAATCAACATAAAAACCTTAGTTTTGATTTTTGGTTTAGAGTTTTGAACAAAACACTCAATATAGCTCAATCCTGAACAAAAAGGCTCGAAATAGGAGATTCACATGCGAGCTCAAAATAATGCCAAAATATGCAAAATAAAGATTCAGCTAAATGCGGTTGTTAAGACCTAATTAATTCTGGTAAGCTATTTTATTGGTATTTTCCGTGCTTCTTGGTCACACTTGTTCTAATCTAGGATATGATTGTAAAATAAGTCTATCACCTTTCACGAGTCTGTCTTTATCTCTTCTTATTTTGTGGCTGCTGTGCTGACAAATTGAATACTTTTGATTCCAAAAATTTGAAGACGTGTTGAGTGCGTGAGAATACATTGTCCATCTTTACTACAGCCTTACATCACAAATCTTGGTCGCTATCTTAATATATATTAATTACTTAAATATTAATATCTCCGTAGGTGAATGGGTTGGTCAATAACACCGTTACTTTGTTTCAATAGTCAACTGGGTGAGTCAATCTTCATTTTTCTATAGATTCTTAGTCGTTCTACTTTTTTCTTGTCTTCTCCATTCCCTTTTTGAAAGCAATAAAGTGAAACGTCTCTATAGCCTTACAGAATCTGTCATTACTTATTAATTTTATCAACAGTAACCATCAATTCTTAGCTTTAGGCTAGTAATCTTGAAGGTCAGGCAAGATTGTCAGGTAGGAATTCATTCAGTGATATTACTCGTATCCAAACGTAAAACATTTTTTCACATCCTGAGAGGTGTCTGCGTGATTTGACTTCAGGTAGGAAGTAAAAGAGCTTTTGTTCTTTTTTATTGAAAATTATATTAAAAATATCCATCCAATTGACAAGTGTTAGAATTCTAATAGGGTTTTGTGCCAACACAAACTAGTTTACTTTTAAACTAATATAATATAATAATTAAAATGTAGTACTTAACAAAACCGTATTTGAATGATGGTAACAGTGGACGTCTTTAAAATTTTAGAACTTGAAAAAAAGTTAAAAATGTAAAAAAAATTAGAATTCGTGTTAAGAGGCAGAGGTAAACATAATTAAATTAAATGATTTATCTCTTTACATACAATTTCACATTAGACTTTCTCATTTTCAAGTGAGTAATAATTATAATTGTAGAAATTCAACCTAAGTTGTTAGAAGTGATTTACTTTTTCAAAAAACAACGTTTTATATGTATATAAAAAATATATTTATAAATAATAAAAATTTATAAAATAAAATATATAAAATATGTGTTGTATATTTTGTATTATATACATTGTATTACTCTATGTGTTATATTTTGTATAATACATATAGTAAGCACATTAAAGTCTCTCATCTTAATATCATATCCCTTGACATAGAGTTCGTCGAAATATAAGCTCTTTGTGGTGGATGAGTTGACTTTGATGTTGTGGCGTTGTCAGAAACCTGGCCTCTCCAATCACCCTTGATTATATTGCTTACAAAAATAAATATCTCTTGTAATAGGATTAAGTTTTGCCTGGAATTTGATTAGTTCCTATGCAGTTACTTTACATTACATGTACTTGTAGTGTACTTTTGAACTACATTACATTTTCTACTAAAGCTCCTCAACTGAAAAAAAAAAAAAAAAAACGCCTGATAGTTGGAGACAGGAAATTTAACATTGGATTAGAAATCAATCTCTTTTATATAAAACTATCCAACAGCCCTTGCTTCGCTACGGGGTGGTTCTCTACGCTTGCTCATCATTCCCTCCGTGGTTCTCTCGAAAACATCAAATCAATAAAATATAACAACCTGCTCCCATTCTCCTATGTTAACTGTATGTGAGACAATCCATAAAAACATTGTACTGAGCCATTGTACTTGGAACAGAGTGATTGCAGTACAGTTCATGACCGAACCAATGAGAATATTTGCTACCTCAGTGACATTGTTAGACCACATAATAGTGGACAAAGAAAATTGGCATTATTGATACATCAAGAGGAGTGAAATAAAAAAAAAACATTATAAATAATTTATTCATTTTGTTTTATTAGCCTCCAGAACTATTATATTATAGAAATAATACTGGTTAAATTACCTTTTTTCCTGTCAACAGTTCTTCAAACATAATCTGCTATGTACATTTCGAAGCATAGAGCTTCATCATCAGGCTTTCCAAAAAATGTAAAGCTGTAATGTAATGTAAGTAATGTAAATAGTGACGTTTTTGGAAAGCCTGATGATGAAGCTCTATGCTTCGAAATGTACATAGCAGATTATGTTTGAAGAACTGTTGACAGGAAAAAAGGTAATTTAACCAGTATTATTTCTATTATAAATAAGTTTTGGATATCCAGGAACAACAAATATTGGGGAAGTCTACATAAAAATAAGAAATAAGTTGAATTTCCTGTTACAGCGAAAGAGAAGATATCAATGAAGTGCTTTTCGAGGAAAACGACAGCAAAAACTCCGGCCATGCCCAAGAAATTGGGATATGATTACAACAAAATATATAAAGCATATCATTTCCCATAACTAAAGTGGGTGATATTAATAAGTGGGGACGTTAAGAAGTAGAAAGATTTTGTGAATAAACTTCTAAAAACAATAGCTGCTGGTCGTAATATCAAGTTTACTTCAAATGTTGAAAATGATGTTTTTTCACAAACTTCACTATAGTAATGAATGAGGTCAAAAGTAGAGTTGTTGGAAGCGATGGGCTGTATATTATCGTAATAAATAAATAAGCTGTGAGTCACAGAAAACACACGTAAACCACTCACTACCAAAGGCGACAGACAATTCTTGAAAGTATAACAAAAGAAAGATACATATAGATATTGCCAGTCATGTCAAAAACACTGAAAAGATAACACTTGGCCAAATAAATTTGTTTATCACTGAAAATGTTAACCTAACTTTACAATTAAGGTTTAGAAGGAACCATAGCAAACGTACTGTTCTGTTTGAAATATTTAGTTATATTATTGTTGAAAAAATAAAAAATAAATAAAGGCCAATGCAGTTAATTTTAGAATATTCTCAAGCAATTAATATTTTGGGTGAAGACATACCATAATTTGGTAGACGTACCACCCGTTATGTAAGCCTAATTGTAAGTGAGACGTCTGATGTTTGGATTAAAGACATTGGTGAACCTCAGGGAAGCTATTTAGAGCTATTTTCCCTGATGTTTGGATTAAAGACATTGGTGAACCTCAGGGAAGCTATTTAGAGCTATTTTTCCTGATTTCCCTAGTTGCGTGGAGATTTGATCAAGTATGCTGGATTTCCATGATAATAATTTAATTTTGGGAATTGCATAATATTATAATTAATTTCTTTTATGTTTATAAGAAATTTGTGATTGAATGAAATATTTTAGTTATATACTCATTTTATCTGTAACTGTGTACTTTCTGTATTTTTGGAAGTAAATATGTATATTTCATGTTGTCCTTATCCAGAGACCTTTGAATCATTGCTTTGTCCTAGAGAGAAATAAATAAACAGGGCGAGGCAGAAAGAATGGATGTTTTTAAAAAAGACAATATATCGTTCATTAAAAAAAGGATGGTATTGAGTTGTTCATCAACCCAGTCAAACAATTACTACATCACAACCTTCATGGGTGTTGGATATATCGGTTCAAAATGTCGATATGACCGATATTATATCGAAAGACATATTTATCGAACATATTTATCGATATTTCCGATACATCGATATGTTGTTGCTATTAATATCCTTTCAAGAACACTGTATCTGAGCGGGAATCAATTGATTTTGCTTACCCACCCACCCGCCCATACACGTACAGTGGTATTGACCCACCCCCCTACCCATATACGTACAGTGGTATTGACCTGTGTATTATCAAATTTTGTATTTACAGACACAAGATACTCCTATTATCTTGCCATTTACAAAATTAAAGGACAACAACCGCCAGGTGACGACCGTGTTGAGCAATGCATTTCACAAGCCACTCTCGGAAGTTGGCTTTCACTCTTTCTAACAAGGCTCTGTCAATTTGAACGACTTCCACACGAATTGATTCCTTCAGTTCTTCAAGTGTACGTGGTTTATGCTGGTATACACGTGACTTGAGGAAACCCCACAGAAAGTAGTCACACGTAGACAGGTCTGTAGAACGGAAGGCCAATCAATGTCACTAAACCGAGAAATAACGGAACCACGAAATATATGGAACCGAATTAATTGCTTCCATTGAAATTCTGTACTGTGCGAGCTGTCGCCCCGTCCTGCTGAAACCATACTTAAGAATACGTTTTCTTATTAGTTCAGGTAGTAAGAATTCAGTGACCATCTGCCTAAACGGTCCGACGTTACAGTTACAGTGGTTCTTGTCGAATTCAAAAAAATATGGACCAATAACAACTGTACTGCTCAGAGCACACCAAACTGTTACCTTGGAAACGTGTAATGATCTCTCATGCCCAGTAACGACAGTTGCTGATTTACTATACCATTCAAATAGAAATGTGCTTCATCAGTCATAAACAAAATAATGAAGGCCTACATTTATCGAGCAAAATTTAGCCACTTGATATAATCTCTTACACCATGGCCATTTTCTAGGGATGAAATCTTAGATTTCTATGCAAAATACACCTTACCGAACGATTACTGAGGTGCAGTTTACCAGAATGTCTCCTAGCAGATCGAGCAGGACTAGAAAGTATGGCTAGCCAAACTCTTTCCACATTTTCTGGAATGCGTACTAAGCGAGGAACCACTGGTTGTTTTAATTATCACTATTCCTCGTAAACAAAATGATTCAACCCAACGTAAAATGGTATTGCGAGGGGGTACACAGTCATGTCTCGCACGATTGAAATGGTGTTACGAGTGGGTACACTGTTATGTATCGCACGATTGAAATGGTATTACGAGAGGGTACACTTTCATGTCTCACACGATTGAAATGGTATTACGAGTGGGTTCACTGTCATGTCTCGCACGATTGAAATGGTATTACGAGTGGGTACGCTGTCATGTCTCGCACGATTGAAATGGTGTTACGAGAGGGTACACTGTCATGTCTCGCACGATTGAAATGGTATTACGAGTGGGTACACTGTCATGTCTCTCACGATTGAAATGGTGTTACGAGTGGGTACACTGTCATGCCTCGCACGATTGAAATGGTATTACGAGTGGGTACACTGTCATGTCTCACGATTGAAATGGTGTTACGAGAGGGTACACTGTCATGTCTCTCACGATTGAAATGGTGTTACGAGTGGGTACACTGTCATGTCTCGCACGATTGAAATGGTGTTACGAGAGGGTCCACTGTCATGTCTCTCATGATTGAAATGGTATTACGAGTGGGTACACTGTCATGTCTCTCACGATTGAAATGGTGTTACGAGTGGGTACGCTGTCATGTCTCGCACGATTGAAATGGTGACGAAACTCACGCTGAACTACAACGATAGACTCATTACGCATAAAACTGTCGTAAGCAAATACACTATGTTGAACAGTGACATGACTGACTGAACAAAATGACATGACGCTGACTAAACAAAATGACAAGAGCTACCGAACACGTGACCACATCAGTCGTCCCTCTCCTACTACACGAATCAGAAAACTACCGGTTCTAAAAACGTCAATCTATTCTGCCTCACCCTGTACATATTTACTAGCGGTGTAAATTTTAAGTTTGAGACATGAATTTTTTTACAAGACTAGTAAAATATTTATATGATGAGAGATCATATAGGTTAAACAGTCAAAATTTGTTGCATTCTAGTAATAACTGTCATAAATATATAAAATAATTATAATAGTAAACAAAGTTAAAAATATTCTATTGCTTTTGGTTACTTTCTATATAAAATATCTTAAATAAATTATGATATAAATCCACATTAAAAATAGTCTATTGCTTTTGGTTACTTTCAATAAAAACTTATATATGAAAGCTAAAAAAATAAACTACTTCATAAAGTTATACATACATATATAGATCAAAGTCTTAAAAATTTCATCCTGCATAACATTTCCAACGGGTGCGTTTGTTTTAAAAAGCCCTCCACAAGCACTCACAAGCCTGACGTCATGCTTTATTCATGCTTCAGTGAAACGCCAGGTTAAACGGAACTCAGCTTTTCTCTTAAGAAAACACCAATTTCAGTTAAAGAGTCGTTTTTATTCTCTTTCAAAGTGATCCTTCTACATTTTACAGTTATTTTCGAGGGTTTTTAGTTAACGTTTCAAATGTAAGAAGATTTATTCTCACCTTAAATTTAAATTCCTTTCTAAAACTGAATCAAAGTTATTTTACGCTTCTAAAAATTAACGTAAGCATCTACTTTTTTGTGTTTGATTAGTTTAATTCAAAATATCTTGGGATATGTATTTTAATAAAAGTCTAATACGATTTACCTCATGTTTGGTTTTTAAATTAGTAGGTCTATATATAACTTTTTAAAGCTTAATTTAAGAAATATTTGGAATTTTTAAAACATTTAATATTTTCTCAATACTAACTTAAATTAAATATTTAACTGTTATATATGAAGGATATAATGTTATTAATTTTTAATAAGGACTTTTAGTTTGTAAAATATATTGTATATATCAACAATTCTTATGGAGCTGGCCGCTCGGCAGTAGGTGAGAATGTAGTGGAAGAGGTGTGGTGTAGACTAATAAATTAAATTAGTAATAAAATTAAGTAAAAAAGATATAAAGTGTACTGTAAAGAAGGACAAAATTAAAAATGCTGTATTAATTTTAATTTTATTTACATTACATTAATTTTATTTATTTACATGGTTTATACGAGGTATTTTTTTCAATTCATACTATTATAAAGTTTTCTCTTATTTTATATTAAACAAACATACAATTTTTCTATTTCAGATATATTTGTTCAAATGATGCATTATTATTCAAATATTCAATAGTTTATATTAAAATGGACTTTGGAAACAGATATATGTAAAATAGTAAAAAATAAAAAACATCAAAAGCAAAAATATTTCAATTGATTGGCCTGAACGAAATAATGATTAAATATACGAAGGAAATTGATGTATTAATACATTTGATAAATCCTTAAATATATTATCAATATATTTGCAATATATAGCCTTAACTGGAGAGATTATTTCAGTTCGTATTAGTTTTAAGGATTATTTTTAAAATAAACTACGGTGCACCCCTGTAGACTTTGTGTGCAAACACGCACTTCGGCCTTCGGCCTCGGTCTGTTTCTTGAGACTACATTAACCGAGCAACAGGAATTTTAAAAGCAACAGAAAAATATTTAGCATTATTTTTGTTTAACAGCTGTTTTTATTATGTAAACAAAAAACTGTTTAAAATCAACACTAAAAATAAGAAATGATTACACCATTATAAATAAATATTATAAACATAAACAGCTGTTATGTCTGTAATAATTACAGTGCTATTATTATTAAATAACACTGTAATAATAACAAATTATTGGATCTGTTAGGGCAAGTTCCCACTATAAGGAAAAGGCATTTTTTACATCTCTGATATTTTCCGACCATCCTCGACTATTAACCGTTAATATGAATCCAATCAAGGTACATTGTCTTCACTAGTGAAATTTCGTCTGACCAATTCACTTATGAAATTAAATAAACAAATAACTCACACACAATCTAAACCGTGTTATATTTTAGTTAATAAATTCCCAAAACAATACTGAAATTAATTTTTTTTTTAATTTTACGAGTTATATTATTTATGGATTAAAAAAATTTTATGTTTATTTACATTTTTACACTCAAGTATTACCAAAGAGTAAAACCATTGATTATCTAAACCTACATAGATAAACCATCTAATAGGAATATTTGTGGCAGTAATTTCGTTAGTTTGTGTGGCCCGCAACCACAGATGGTTTAAACTGCATTACATTTACATGGGACTACACTAGCGCTCCACAATGGACCACAAAAACAGCTGATATTTTGAGACTCAAAATTTAACATTGGATGGGAAATCTATTTGTGTATAAAATCAATGGTAAAACGTAAAAAGGTTCTTTAGTGGTAGTAGTGACGTATTTAAATAATCTTTAAAAGAGTCGAAAAAAATATGTTTGTAGCTTAAAGACTGTGTACAAATAAAGAGTAAAATATTTGTACACAGCGTAGATATTTCTGATGATATCAGTCGTGGATACCGTATCTTCTAGTGTGTATCGGAAGCAATCTCCTACTTCCCCATCATCTGAGACCGTCAAGCCACACTCGACTTTTCACCCTCTAGTCAGACCTCTATTATTCTCTTTTTGATACCCTCCTTATCCGAGAAGACATTGTCAGCTTTTCCTTTCTCAGGCCTCGCTTATCTTGATCCTCACTTATGGGTTTTGAGTGGAACGATGTAGAAAAAGGAAAATTCGAATTGAATGTTTTATAATCACGTTTTAGGAATATTTTGTTTCAGATACCTGACTAATAAATATCTAATTTTACATTACTTAACATAGTAGAATACTAGTTAATTTTTATTTGAACTAATTGCTTGAAAACTCCTATAAAGAAAGAAAAAAAATTTCAATCCCTTGGTTTTTATTACTATTATTTTTATATATTACTCAGTGGATGTCATAAATATATCTAGAACAAATTTTAAAGAATTTTCTGACAAACTAGCTAAAGACTAAGTGTTCTAACTGTATAGTAAAAAGTTTGAAATACTCTAATTCCCAATTGAATAGAATTTAAGCACAGGCCTGTTAGTGAGTAGCATTGTATTAAAATAAAAATGTTTACAAAATAATTTAAAATATTCAGTATTACAAATATTTACTAAATATGATTTCAGTATTGCTTGACATAAAAACCTCTGGAGAACTCCAAACTTGGTACCCAAATTACTTTTTATGATAAATAAATAGTCTCCCTTAGAGATATGGCAGCATTTCTCCCGTTGTTGTTTACATATATTCGTAATCTCGTGACATACGCTCTGTTCCTATTTACATTTATCACAGGCCAAATCAGTCTTCCAAAATTCACCACCCAGTGATACACTCTTATCACACCCACAATTGAATATATATTAGCTATAACACTACTGTAATATGTGAAAAAACGCGAGTGGTATGTTTTGACCGTGTTTCATTAGGTAATGCAAAGAGCATCCTTAAATTACGTTCTCAAACTTAAGGATATGATTCATTGAGTCAAGATAAAAAAGTCCTGTAATTATGGATCCTCACGTTGTTTTTGTTCGTCTGTATTGTTTAACAAGGTGTCCCTAAAAAATGGATTCTAACACCTCAGAATTAGTGTTTCCTTAAGTCTAAATATGAACCAAAT
Source organism: Stictocephala bisonia (assembly GCA_035578905.1). Classification (NCBI taxonomy): domain Eukaryota; kingdom Metazoa; phylum Arthropoda; class Insecta; order Hemiptera; family Membracidae; genus Stictocephala; species Stictocephala bisonia. Next base: position 675,774 of record JAQJVL010000456.1, on the reverse strand, counting down.
TTCCTGTACATATTTTAAAGTGTTTTGTTACCTGCCTTTTTATTTATTTTATAATTTAATAACCACTGAGCCTAAATTCTCAAACTTGGTATAAAGAATTAAACTATATAATTAAATTTATTAAGTGGCGATTATTTTAGAATACGAGTTTAATTTAGGGTACAGTTGAGGTTTAAAAAATTTTGCCATAATTTACTATTATAATAATTACTAAATATCTTGAAGTACTAACAAAACGTACAACATAAATAAAAATTTGAAAATTCAATTATAATTTTAAATGTTTGTTTGCCCATAAATAACGGAGAATCAAAAGGTGTGGAAGGTTGGTGATGAGGTAACAGAAATTACGTGTTATACAGTAAGGTGGAGAGAGTTCTTAGCTGGCCTATGTTTCTTGGAGGAATTATCAGAAAAAAGTAAAATAGTTAAATTTGTTTAGTGTCTTGTAACCAGATATTCAATCAAAATCCGTCAAAAGGTGGTAATGAAGGGTAATTTACATTCATGGTTTTGTCTTTGATTTAAGTGTTTATGAGTGCAGTTGAATATAAATGATATCATTTCCATTTTTTATTTATTTTGTAAGTAAAAAGGCCTTTACCGTTACCGTGTCTGTTTTCTCTAGTTTTCAGCATATCGTTAATCCACAATCGAAAAATATGGCCTGATAAATAGATTAAACTAAATTAGCAAGTAAATTTATAAAAATCACGGAGTTGATTATTCGGATTTAATATATTACTTCTTTCCATTTTATTATGAATTTCATTTTTTACTTGTTTTATTATGTATAGTTTGTTTTTTGTTATAAATTGCTGAAGCTTAAGTATTCGATGTTCATGAAGATTTCAGTGATTATAAATTGTATGTAGTTCTCGGAGCACAACATGTGCAAATCACTATGAGTATATCAAGAGGATTAGCTAATTATATTTATTCATAGTACAATAATTTAGGAATCGTTCAAATAGTCAATAAAATTAACACATAAGTAACTTAAAAATCAAATAACAAAAATATAAGATTTATTATGACAGAAGAGCCTTTAATTTTCCAGGTTATATAAAATAGGACGTTTAAATTAAAACAAGTTTTATTAGTTAAAGTGGTTTCATTGTTTTATAAAGTTGGGTAAAAAATAAACAAAAAATATACAGTTCATTAAAATCATTTTATTTACTAAAATAGTTTTATCGATCAATTAATTTATAAGCATTTTTAACAGTTCTAAACAAGTGCATAAGGTTTTTATGAATATACTAACTTGAGTTATTGCAGACCTATTTTCAATATTATAATAATAGGGATCGTATTATATAGTTCAGTCCGTTTGAATTACATAAAGTATACATTCATTAAAAACTATCAATATTTGTTAGTAAATAATCTAACAGCCCCTTTCAGATGCACTCAGACTGACTGATATCGTGTTTGAGTCGTGCTTCAGTGAACAGTCAGGTTAGCCTGAAACCAACTTAATTTGTTTTGTTTAATTTAATGCGTTTTCTTTCTCTTAAGGAAACACCAAATTGAGTTAAAGTAGCATTTTATTAACTCTAAAAGTAAACTTCCACAGTTTACATTCTCTTTCAAGAGTCTCTCAGTTCACATTGGAAAAGCGTTAATAATTTTGATATTCTTAAATTCAATTTGTACGTATGCCTTTTATACGATGCGATTTTCGATCTCTGGTTGTATTGCCAAAACTAGCTTTATTGAAGCCATAGAATTTAAATCAATATAAATTCCATGGTGTAAATGATATAATTATTTATGTATGCTCTGATATTTTTGTGATACTGTTTTCGTTTTCTTACGTGACTTGTCGATATTCTATTTGCTATTTTTACTCTCTTAAGTTCCCTATTTTCATTCTTTTTATATTAATTGTATAAGGTTTTTTATTAATTTTAAAAAATTTTCAAGATAAATTTTAAGTACATTTCCATATAATTGTTGAACGGAATAGGCTGTGTATAAATTAGTTTACATTTAAATATCTATATTTTCATGATTCATAATTTAACGTTTTCAGTTCATTTTTTACGGAGTCTTTAACTTCTCATTAAAAAATGTGTAAATTAAGATTATTAGGCAAAATAAATAAATATTAATGAACAAATATCATCATGATTATAAAAATTTATAATAATAGATAGTAAAATTGAATTAATGTATGTTCATTGTATTAGAACACAATTTTAAATTATATTTTGTTATATTTATCTTTTATTGTTTACTATCAAGTGTTAAATTTATATTTTCATCTGGCTAACAGGCTGACAATCTGGCGAACATTCTGACAGTCCGGATAACAGGCTGACAATCTGGATTTGAATTTTTAGTAATTAAAAAAGAATGTTGAAAATTGTACTTAATTGTATCTGTAAATTTAATACCTTATTTAGCAATAAGCTGAGATAGATAGAGAGAGAGAGAGAGAGAGAGAGAGAGAGAGAGAGAGAGAGAGAGAGAGAGAGAGAGAGAGAGAGAGAGAGAGAGAGAGAGAGAGAGAGAGAGAGAGAGAGAGAGAGAGAGAGAGAGAGAGAGAGAGAGAGAGAGAGAGAGAGAGAGAGAGAGAGAGAGAGAGAGAGAGAGAGAGAGAGAGAGAGAGAGAGAGAGAGAGAGAGAGAGAGAGAGAGAGAGAGAGAGAGAGAGAGAGAGAGAGAGAGAGAGAGAGAGAGAGAGAGAGAGAGAGAGAGAGAGAGAGAGAGAGAGAGAGAGAGAGAGATTCTTCAATCTAAACATCAATCAAAACAAAAATTTATTTTTTGGGGTTTAAACTTTTCATCTAATACAATGATAAGATATAAATTTAATGCTAAATACAATTAAATATAAATCCGGAAGAGTTCAAAAAGGATATGTGTGTTTCAAACAAATAATGTTATGTGTATAACCTCATATTGAGAGAAGCCAAACGTTCTCGAGTGTAGAGTGACATGCTCAAAGTATGAGGGTTAACAGTATGAGAATACAGTAGCTAGTTTCAAAAGGGTATGCAGGGTGTACTGATGAAAATGTGTTTGTGATGTAGAAAAGGGAGAATGGTGTGTGAAGTGAATAGGATAATATGTTATATAATTGTTTCTCTCATTAATGAAGTTAGTATTCAAACATTATATTACAATTTCGATCTCAGAATGTACTAAGTTAATGATCAATTTTGTTTTCAATGACAAACATAATAATTTTCTTAGTTAGACCTATCGTTTTTAGTTGTTTTTCTGCTATTTATATTAAATTAAATGATACCTCGTTAGACAACTAAATAATTCTTCTTGTTTTGAATAATCTTTTGTTCTCAACTGATACTAACAAGATTTATTATTATTAAAACAATTTATATATTTACGAACAAAACTTTTCAAATTAGTTGTTTAATTTGGCATATTAAATAAAATCAAAATAGCTAAATGATGCTTCATGATACTTAACTATTAATATATAACTATTTTTCAATCCTTTACGTTTTATTAGACATATATCCATAAGTGACTGACTATTATATAACAAGTTATATACTATTAACTCCAATTTATATAACAAATGTGTACAAATATATAAAATGAAATTAAATTATACTTTTGATAGGATTCACATAATTATATACAGTGTATTTACAGACAAGTATTGGAACTATTTTATTTCCATTTTAATTTGTTTTACACTAGGTAAGTGTAACTTAAATTGTAATACATTTAAAAAATATTATTAATAGCCGTTGGAGAGCTAAATCAAAATCAACCACAATACAAATGTTAAAATGTTTATAAAATATAAAGAATCTGCTTTCTAAAATAACAAAATGTTTAAATGTTTAAAAAAGGAAATTATAAATGCTTATCTAGAAGGTTTTAAAATACATAAAAACAAATTAATTTTAAGAATAAAGAAAATTTTAATGCTTTTTCAATGTCAACTGGGAGACCCTTGAGAGAGAATATAAGCAGTAGAGGTAATAAAAATGCCACTTTAACTGAAGTTGGTGATTTCTTTAGAGAAAGGTAGGGTTCAGGCTAACCTGACTGTTCACTGAAGCACGACCTAAACATGAAATCAGTCAGTCTGAGTGCATCTGAAAGTGGCTGAAAGAACATTTACTCTTATGTGGTCTCAATATTTTCCATGCTAATTATAATTTATTCATTCCTCAACAATTACACTTTAAAACAACTAAAGCCAATCAAGTAATTTTTGTTAATTACTTGAGTATACTGCAAAGTACTAAATAGACATATTTAATATTACCCTTTTATATGTATATATTATATATAAGGTGATAAAAAGGTTGGTTAAATATATAGAAAGAAGTATGAGTGATGAATATATCAGTTGCAGAAAGAAAATAAAAGTACGGATTTCTATGGGAAAAGAAAAGAAAGGTTTAGTAAAAATCTATTTTTACTTAGATAACCGTTAGATAAGAAACAATCTATGAAATATTTGTTTGAATTGGTTTATTAAATATGGAGTGGAAGCATGGACTCTTAGGAAACAGGAAGACGAGAAGAGATTGGAATCAATGGAGCTGTGGAATAGGAGCAGTATGGAGAAAATATAATGGGAAGATGAAGTGCTACTTGTAGAAATACTGAGAACAGTGGTTAGGACATGTGATGAGAAGAGAGTGCCTGTTGAGGACAGATATAGAAGAAAGAGTTAGAGGAAAGAGAGAAAATGGAACTGTTGGTAGAGCAAAGGATTTCCACAATTAAAATCAGATTTATAGAAAATGAGTTTTAGTCAGGTAATATTTATTAGATATAGAGCATATGTTGCCAAAAGAAAACAATGTTTCACAAATATCATAATACTGGGAGCAACAAAGGGGACAAAGTTCAACAGATGGCACTTTCTTCAAATTGTTCAATGCTGGAGGCCAGAAGGGCCGGATAATAAAACTGTTTTTGGGTCCCCTGCATGACGATTTCTTCATCCTGGAGGCCGTTGGATGAACATCGCGAAAAGGGTGAAGATGTGGCTGCCCCACTGAGACGCAGAGTAGAGGCTGGTCCTAGCCCGTAGATTCCGCACTGTGCCTCCAGGAAACAGTAGTTAAAAGCCATGCATGCAGGTGCCCGTCCATCACACTCAGACCCCGGAGCCAGGGCTAAAGTAACAGCACAGTACACAATATATTTAGTCCGGCTCGTCACAAAGCGAGATAACAAAATAAATAAATAAAGGCGAGATAGAAAATATAATGTAGATAAGTTAAATATGATTAAACGCTAAATTAAAATAAAAAACTTAAAAAAACAAAGTAAAAGTGAGTAAGGGTATAAAAGTACATTGGTATTGGCCCACCTGCTCATTCCTGCATGTACAGAGGTATTGGTCAATTTATTTTCCTATGTTAATGAAATAATTACGTGCATTGTTCATAAAAAAGTGAACGTTTATCATGCATGAAAAGTTACTTCAAGAATACAGTATCTGTCACTGGTTTGATATTCAATACTTTAAAAGTCATTAAAGCTACAAACTCTAACATACAATGTAAATAAAAAGTAACAAATCATTTATTTCATTATTTAATCGTAAGAACCAAACACAAAAAATAAAAATATAACATTTCCGTATTTGTTTTGTTCGGTTCTTACGATTAAATAATGAAATAAATAATTATTCACTTTTTGTAACACTCTATGTTTGTAATAATTTGCTTTCATATATAACACCAATTACTAACACATGAAAATGAAACAAAAACCACCTAGAAATTGGTTTCCAAATGTAACACATTGATCCTGAAACTCTGATCAAGAACAAATAATTCCGTCTAGCTCAAGTCATAGTGCCAACTGTATAACAGTATATTTACCGCCACTGGAGCACTATCGGGATTAGTGGTATTGGTTCCGTAAATTGCCCACAGCTGACTGGCCTGTTGCCAGCCTCGGTGGCGCCTTCAGCACAATTGGAGAAACTTGCCGTGGTTGGTTTACGACTTAATTGTTGTTTCCATTTAGTATTACGTATTGATTCCAAATTTTGACTTGTCAGTTGTTTAGTTTTCAGATTGTGTTTCATGCAATTCTATACAGGGTGTTACAAAAATGTTGGACTGGCTATGCATTTTCAGATTCTTTGTGTGGTTCTAAGCTAAAATTGAAAAATAATATTTTTACAATTTCCGTTTTGTTTAGCAGATAGACTCCGTTTTGTTTTTTCCATAAAAAATATAAATATCTTTGTTGTTGTCTTTAAAAAAATTATTACAAAACTCGGTAAACAGGTTCATATTTAGCATTTAATATAAAAATATTTTTTAATTATCTTTATTATTTTCATTTGATTTTTATTTTTAAAAATATATTTAAAACATTGGTTTTATTAAAAAAATTTTAAGACACATAAAAGGATTGTAAAAAACTCCCTTTTTAATGATATCTTATTTGTCAAAATCGCTTGAGGGATAACTATTTTATGATTAACATCCATTCAGATGCAAACTAAATGGCTACCAATTTGACAGTATTTGAACAAGATGTGAACTTTAGTTAATTCATAAAATGGTTATTTAAAAAGCAATTTTTGTAAATTAAGTGTCATTGGAAAGGAAAAGTTGTTTACACAAATGTTGTGTCTTAAAACATTTTTATAAAACTAATTTTTTAAAAGATATTTATTAAAATAATAATAAAATGGCAGCTATATTGAAAATAATAAAGATAATTAAAAGTTATCTTTTTAATAAATTTTAACTTCTAGTATGAATTTGTTTACCGAGTTTTTTAATAATTGTAGAGATAACAACAAATATATAAATCATTTTATAGAAAAACCAAAATGATGTCTATCTGCTAAACAAAGTGGAAATCGAAAAAAATATTATTCTTCATTTTTAGCTTAGAATCACACACAGAATCTGAAAATGCGTAGCCAGTCCAACCTTTTTGTAAAACCCTGTATAGGTGTTAAATATATTCAATAAAAATGTTGCACATGGGAATATATATAATTAAAATGATTCATTTTCCATTTATTATATGCCTAAATTTGACTGCTGGTGTTATTTTGTAAAGTAGGTACATTAGTTATATAACTAACCGGGGGAAAGAGGCGATACTATGTTCATATCGTAGTTACTGTAGTATTTCCCCGTTTGTCACCTCGCAAATCACATGTAATACTTAATGTCTCCTCTTTACTCAAATTAATTGTTTGTTCACTGCGTGTCTTGCCTTTATTTTATTTTATATTATTTTATCACTAAGCTATCCTGTTTTTAACTGATTCAAGTATTAAATTTTTAGATATGAAAATGTAAATTTGGCGTGAAAAAAGTTTTGATGCCATGATTTTTTAACAGTTCTAAACTCAATACCGAATAAAAATAGTAAGTTTTATACATTTTCCCAGCATTTCAGGGATTCATAAATAAATTATTAAATAAGAACAAAAGCAATCAGAGACGAAAAAAGTTATAAATGACGTGTAACAGAATGAAGTGTACGGTGTGACAGTTATACTCTTAGTTATAAGAAAAGAGTCTCACACACACAAAGGGATGGAGTTACGGCAGTAGGAGGGGGAGAGAAGTAGGAGGGGTTACAAGCAAACTTCCGATTTCATAAATTTTATAATTACAAGATTGCGAATTTAACTTGTGATATGAATTTATTATATTCTAATAAAAACAATAAACTGTAAGACAGTATAATATATGATTTGAATATTACTAATAAAAATATCGAAAATGTATTTATATTATTTAAACTTCAATCGCAATAAGTATCGCAAAAATGTACAGTAAATTCGCAGTTTTCGTAACAATAATTGTAATAATGTTGGTAAGGGCATAACAATTAAGTTTACAGTTTTGTTTTAAAAATGTGCATTTCACAGTAAACTCTTTTTGGCATATACATGGGCGTATTTACCTATAATTCAATGCAAAATTTGTGTTCATGATAAATACAAATTATTCATTGCATGACAATTAATTATTGCCATACTAACTAATATTATTTAATGCTACACATTTAAAACTATAGTTGGCGTAAACAAAAAAGATCTATTGTGATTTACGAAAGTAGTTTACTTTTAATAAGGAAACACCACTACTTAGGGCCTACGTAATTTCTGTCTAGTTTAATGGGGTAAAATTACTGCTAAAGTATTATACTTTGATTTAATATAAGAATTAGTAGAATCATGAGTCTTGCATTGATAAGTTAGTATTACTATCCGTAACAAAAGTTTGGAGACTCGAGTTTGGATGCTTGCAAACATAAAACTAACAAAGCTATGGTAATGGAACCTGTACCAATATTTTCATTGTAAGCATATTTTTCAAATTGTGACTTTGAACAGTTTAGTGTCTATCCTATCATAATTATTTTATACCGTTTGTAAAACGATTTAAAGTCTTTTTTATCTCATAAATATAAGTCATAATAGGATAGATATATTTTTTCTCTGATAATAGACTATTTAGAAGGAATAAAGTTGCAATAAACATTAAAAGAACACAGTAAAAATAACAAGTTGCAAGGTTAGAAAACAGATCTAATATGTACTTGAGATAGGGAATGGAATACTGAATACATCACTTTCAAGTCATGAAGTTTGATAATTGTGTTACAGAGTTCCGAAAAATACGGAAGTGTCATAAGGAAGAGCGGGTCTTAATTTGAAGTGAAAGAACAATTAGGTAACTAAGTAAACAGTTAATTTGAGAGACAGTAAAAAGTTAAACCATTTAAAGCACTATATCAAATTTTGTGTTGATAAAGTTAAAGATATAATATATTTTTAGTGTCACCCTAAAATTTTATACGGATTATGCAAGAGTATCCCTTTTAATGAAATAGAAAAGCCACTTTAGCTGAGGTTGGTGTTTTAAGAGGAAAGGGTCTGAATTCTTTTCTCTCTTATGTTTCAATGAACCATGAATAAAACATGGCTTTATTCAAAACGGACTGCTTGAAAACGTTTTGCTAACAAAGTTAGCTAACTTTATAAATAATATTGTTAACTTATTTCACAATATTATTATATATTTGAATAATAATGGTTTTCTGTCATCAATCGATGTGGGAGAATAAAATAATATAATACATTTCAATATTAGATGATTATTCTGTAATATTCTTTAATTCCACAGGATTTTCTGTTTAAATCATGCTTAATTTAGAAATTTTCTCTGGACAGAATTTGTATAGAAGTTTTAAAAATGTTTTATAATTCTTAATTTTGGTTTTTATAGTTTTTATGAGATTATAAAACCCGTACTTTATAACAATACATTATGGAAATAATAACAACACCATATTTATCAGTTCTCTGAAATATAAAATTGTCCATGATTGATATCTTATTTTTACTTTAATACTAACGATAATGGCTAACGATGATCCACCTTACTACTCCTCACTCCTTAAATAACTGTAGCTAACGATATCGTATGGCTAACAAACGATATACCACTACGACACCAAAATCTTGTAACTAACGATAGTCCACCCTACCCTTAAAAACTGAAATTACTAACGATAGCCCACCATATCACTCAGTAGAATCGCATGAATAAGTATAACCCGTCCAACCACCCCTCACACTCACATAATTAATGATAGCCCGTTCTACCTCACAATAAACTTAAATGACTAAAGTTGCCCACCCTATCACTCAACAAACTCAAACATTAGATTTACCCATTTTAATGTTTCTCAGTTTTATGCGGGTAGTGTGTTCAATTCATTTAGATAGTCTAAGAAGTGCCATATATATCTAACTATCGATTTGATGGAAATGATGAGGGTTAGAACGTTGTAAGCAATTTTGGAATAAAAAAAGAAAAAAAAGCTTAATAATCTTTAAAAGTTAAACCAGTAATTTCTTCTTTGAGTTCTTTATTGGAAATTGTAAATAATTTGTTTAATTCTCATACATTCCAATAAAATGATTTAATTTGTAATTAAATCATTTTAATTACAAATTGAATCATTTTATTGGAATTTCTGAGAATTTGTAAAATTATTTAAACCAGTAAGTTTAACTTTTAAAATGGAATACAATAAATTATACGTTGAAGAAATATTTTCACAACTGTACAATATCCACAGTTAGCCAATAATAGTTTGAAGAGCCACATTGTTTATTGTTGCATAAATAAAATGGACTTCAATTAGAGCATAATCTAGTCAGGGAGACCCATTCAATATAAGTGTTATTAGTTCTTTCTAATTAATTAATTTCACTGATCTATTGTTTTTACAACATAGTTAACCAACTTTCTACGAAGAAAAAGAAGAAATACTTTGTGTATGGAGCCTTCAAATTAATAATAGTACTTATTGAAACAATACAGAATAATTTCACAAGAGAAAACAGTAATAAATTAACGATAAACAGTAATAATTATGTTATTTGTTTTTAACACTTTTAATTTTGTTAAATTGATAGATTTTAACTCAAAATCTTTATAAAAAATATTGTTAATTATATATTATAGATAATCGTTAAAAGAATGCATCTAAAGGGATCAAAACGAAACAGAATACTAAAGTCGTAATTGTATTTTAATAAGTTTCTGAATCATTATGCTTGGTTGGTACCGCAGATAAAGCCCAGCTTCATAAGCTGAAGGTTGTCTGTTCGATCTAAAATAGAGTTATAAAACATTCTGAAAGGAATCAGCTAATAACCACCAGCTGTTTGTTTGTTTTGACCTTTTGAATAACCTTCTGAAGTTTGGCTGCCTACTTACGGGACACCCTGTACATAATGTAAACTTTACAAAAATAAGTCTGTCAAGATGGTGGCACACATTTCAAAATATTTGTTAAAAACCATCGCAATTGTTTGTTTACAGTTTTTTTACGATTGTTTGGCTATTTTTTAATGACATTAGTTTGGAAGATATATTTTTTTTAAGTGGGTGCCACTAGCCTTACAACATAACCAATAATTCATCCAAACGAGCTAAATAATAGTGAAATCGTTTTTTTAAAGTTTTTATTTGACATTGCTTTAGAGTAATTTTAAATGCTTAACTAAAATTTTAAAATAGTTTTAATTTGAATGAATGGAACTGAAAAATACGTTTTTGAGAGATTTTTATGAATAACAACTATTTGTATTTAGTTATTCTTAAGACGCCGATCGTCAAGATATGGGTGAATATGGATTTCGAATGAGTGTGATGAGTGTAAATGAGCGAATGTAGACATTGTTACAAACTAAGGACGACTATTCCTTAAAAAGTGTCATTAATTAATAGCCCAATGACAGATAAAAATTAATTATGATTAATTAAAAATAATTAATAGCCGGTTTTTTCAGCTAATATCTGAGAAATTGAAATTTATATAAAATGACAAATAAATATTTCTTAGCCGAAGAATTCCGTTATTATTAGATAGCAATTTCAATTTCTCTGCTAACTTTCATTCGATCTTAAAACTACTCATAAAAAAGAAATATGAGAGGCAGTAAAAACTTATACCTTTTTTAGAAAGAAAATACGTTTTAGAGGGGGACATTCATTGCTAAACCCTATACACTCTAATATGGAAAATGAAAAAGTGTCACTTTTAATGAAAAAAAGCCATTTTAATTGAGGTTTGTATTTCAAATGACAGTGAACCAGAGGCTTCCTGACATTTATATGTAGCAATAATAATAATATGATATGGATTTTATTTCAAATGAATACATTTTGTTAACCAACTTAAATTTTAAATTCTGCCAGAGATTTATTATGATTTGAAAACAAATTAAAATTGATACTTATAAATGTTGTTACATAAAGTATATAGTATCTATTATATACTATATTTGAATTGAAGAGTAGGTATAAATTCTAAAACTTAGATTATAAAAAATATACGCCTTTATGGGAACACATCTTAAATGTTCCAATGACCACATCAACAAACGTGAGTATATATCCGGTTTTTGTTTGGGTAATAAAAATATTTTGGTCAGAACAGTTTTTGAGAACGGATTAAAACTAAAATAAGCCTTCATAATCACACTAAAAATAAGCCTGTGTGATTATAAAAAACTAATGTATATTCTCAAAGTATACAACTTAAAACTCTTAAAATATCTGTAACCCAGCTACCGAAAGACAAAGTTCCGTGAGAATTGTAGGTGATAGGTTCTATGATCTGTCCTCCTAATACCAACATAGCGTCCGCTTAATGGTTGCCATACTACAAGAGAAATCTGGGGTGTCCGTGTTGGGTGGTAGTCAGGCTGCAGATGTTGTGTAGGGAAGAGAGCTAGTATCGGACTTAGCTGAAATTCAGACCAATACTATGTAGTTCTGATTCCATATAAAGCTTTAGGTCCCTTGTCCCTTAATTTTGTGTGTTGTTAAATTAATAGTCATTTCTGACCAAGTAGAACTCAGGTATTAACGTGACTAAACAGGTCATCCATACTCACCCTATACTCAAGTAATCTGTCACATTTGTCTTAAAATACGCACATATGCATTATAAATGTGAATAATATCGATCAACTAATGTTTGCAATATACGCATTTTTATCATAACACTCTTGAATAGGATAACTTTTACTATATGACTGCATATTTAATTATGCTTGTTATTCATAAACTGACTTTTATTTATTCATGCGGTGTAAGTTTTAGGGTCTTCTAACCAATACAAGATATTCAAGGCCTCATTTTCTTTTAATAAGATAAATTCTTGTTAAAGCTCAGTTAATGAGTTATTATGGAAATATTATCGAGAGTTTAAATTATTAAGCGTCAATGAATAATTATTTTCAAAAAGCCATCTTGTTCATTGTTTTACAGAGTGATTCAATTCCATTCGAACAATGATCAGGTAAACTAATTCAATATAGCTTTTGTCGGTTCTTCGCAATTAATTACTCTTACAGCTCTATTGTTTTCGAAAAATAGTTAACAAAAGGACACGAACAAAGAGGAGAAATACCATCAATCTTTACTGCAATATTATAGGTTTTAGATAAATATAATATTTATATCATTCTTCAAGCTCGTTTCTTACTGGATATATATAATTTAATGTTATAAGATGTAACAAACACTCCAGTAAATAAATTTTTGATTTCGTTACTGGAAATTAAAAATTTATTTACTGGACTGTTTGTTATATGTTATAACATTAAATAATATTTATAGTTGTAAATAACAAACGTCATCTCTTGATGACGCAAAAAAAAAAAGAAGAAATAGATTGTGTAATTATTTGTATGAGGGAGATCAAATGCAAAACTTATGTTAGAAAGCAGATTTGTGAGTATCAGTTATGTTAAAACCCCTAATTTATAAAATCCAAACAAAAAATCAATTTAAAAACAATTAAAAAATGTAAATATTTAAAATGAAATTAAATACGTTTATAGAAATGTTAATAACTATCTGGGATATTCTTAATAGAACTATGATTTAATTTTCCTACACCTTATTCTGTTATAAACGACAAAAAGACTAAACGAAAATAAAGTTGGCACCAGTGGGGCAGTGCTGTAATCCAACTACTTGAGAGACGGAGTGTTGTGGGCATTGTAGGTGATGTTATATGCCCGGTCCTCTTGATACCTACTCGGCGTCCGTTCAATGGTTGCTATCGATGTATACACTACTAGAGAATTCTGTCCATGTTGGGTGGTAGTTTGTGTATGGAATAGTGGTATATTGTGTATGGAAGATAACTGAATATCAGGCTTTTCAATTAACTGAAAATCAGACCAATACGACTTGGTTCGGTTTCCACGTAGAGGTGTAGGTCCCTTAGTTTCCCTTGCTGATGGTATATTAATAAATAGCCCTTTCTAAGTAAGAGTTAACCTAGTTAGTAACATTGACTACACTCGTTCACCTAAACTTATCACTGTCAATCACCCCTCATATTTACCCATATCCCTACGATCGGCGTCTTAGTAATGAATAACAATGAAATATAATAATGTTTTCAGAACTATATACAGTGGAATTTTATGAAGTAATTTCTTTAGCCTGATGAAAATTATAGTTAGAAAGGAAAATATCAAGGGAAGGATGTGACAGGTTTGTCGTCAGACTGATAAGTGACTTCATCGTTCCAATCCTTAAGGAATGGACTGAAGCTTACGGTTAAGTGATCGAAAATGGAAACTTTGAATCTAGGGAGCTGATTGACGGTAAGGTAATGGATTCCAACTTGGCTTTGGGAAATTACAAGGAAGAAGAGAAAAATAATAAAAGTTGTGAGGATATCTATTTAATGTAAAATAAAATGTTTATAATACAGGGTGGAAAAAATATGGAAATGCTTTCACAGTAACGTTATTTTTTCCTTTGATAGTTTAATTTTATAAATAATTGTCTTGCATAAATCAGAATAATTTACCTGAAACCATTAAATACAGTACCAGAGAAATTATATTGTTCAAATTAAATACTTTAAAATTAAAATAACCGCTACTCTTAAAAGGATAAACATTTTGCAGTCCGATTTGCGGCAATTATTTTATCTTGATTAGAACTTTAATTTGATACCAAACTCGACCTAGGATTAAGTTGAAAATTTTCGTTCAACGCCTCGCTGGCCGTCCCCTTGAAAAGATGAAATGTTGGTAATGGCGTAAAGAAGTAGGTTTTTTGTAACCATGACAATGTACAAAATTTCACTTTTACAAGTGATGTCATACAAAAGTTGAGGAAGCATTTCCATATTTTCCACCTGTATATAAAGTAAAACCATGAAATATAATTGCTGATATCGAAGTATTTTATAGCTTGACCTACGTTTTTACTGTAGTAATGAAATGATCATAAAGACTATGGATATAAATCCAGGTCATAGACATGAATAAAACTAATATTGCTTTATCCGTGTTGTAAAATTTAACGTATCTGCTTTTGCAAATGCCATAATATTCTAAGCATATAACGCAACACTCTTTGAGATAATCACGAAAGACACATTAATATAATAAATGATCTTTTTACAGAAATTTACCTTGGTTAAGTATTTACCTTGGTTATGTATCTACCTTGGTTATGTACCTAATTTTGTTATGTATTTACCTTGGTTATGTATCTACCTCGGTTATGCATTTACCTTGGTTATGTATCTACCTTGGTTATGTATTTACCTTGGTTATGTATCTACCTTGGTTATGTATTTACCTTGTGTATGTATCTACCTAGGTTATGTATTTACCTTGGTTATGTATCTACCTGGGTTATGTATTTACCTTGGTTATGTATCTACCTTGGTTATGTATCTACTTAGGTTATGTATTTACCTTGGTTATGTATCTACCTAGGTTATGTATTTACCTTGGTTATGTGTCTACCTTGGTTATGTATCTAACTTGGTTATGCATCTACCATGGTTATGTATTTACCTTGGTTATCTATCTACCTTGGCTATGTATTGACCTTGGTTATCTATCTACCTTGGTTATGTATCTACCTTGCTTATATATTTACCTTGGTTATGAATCTAACTTGGTTGTGTATCTACCTAGGTTATTTATTTACCTTGTTTATGTATATACCTTGGTTATGTATCTGTGGTAAATACTCCGTAAGTGAAACTTACCCGAAAAGTAATGCACATTCGTCTAAGCTACAATGTTTACAAGATTGTAAAGAACTGAGACATCTTTTGCCCAATATTCAATAATATGTTTTAAACAGAACTATTGAGAACTACAAAAGATTTAAGTACAGGAAGTGTGGACTAGAGCCACAGGCTCTGACTTATTGAACTAAGCATTATTTTTAAATGTCCTAATTGATTTTATTTAATGAAAATTTAAACTTAGTTCCTAAAATTTTTATTTATATTGAAGTTAAGCGTAAGAAGCTGGGATCTTTTAAAACTATATCTTTCCATTTTTTAATATTTACCTTTCAATGTAGGACCTACTTGTTCTCCCCCTTACTCTGACTGAGTAGGTTCTTCATACCGACCCATGGATTAGTAAGGCCAAAATAAGATCGGCCTCTCTTTAAAAAAAAAATTATTTATTGATTCGTCCTGTCAGATGTAGATTTAACGAAACCGATCACCATAATATTTTGTACTTATGTTCTAAAAAATTTATGTTTGGTGGCTTTCACTGGTATTGTATTTTAAAAAGTACATTTAAATTTATAATATATTCCTCTTTACAAAAAAGTATGGACTTAACTATTATTTATAAAAATGAAGGCATCATCTACTAAATAAATTAGTTTCAATGTTTTATTTTCAACAATAAATACTTTTATTTAACTACTAGGGGACACCCCGACGCTCACTGCGCTTGATACACCTCGGCCTTCGGCCTTGGTTAGTGAGTTTTTACTACAAATAACAGTAGATTAACATGATAACGTAATATCATAATATTACATTTATTTACAGTATCTCACTCACAATACTTGCGTTTCTACCTATTTATTAGTATAACTACCCACCCAATGGTATTGCTTACCCTATTTCAAAAATGTTCATTTCATTTGTTTAACAACTGAAGATTAAACTCGTAGTATAATATTAAAAATGCATTAATCACAGAGCAGCTTTGTTATGTGGGATCAATAGTATGATGTCAAACACACAAAATAAACATGTTTATCTATTTAAAAAACAGCTGTTATTAATTTACTAAAATCAACCCAATGTTATTCTTTAGGAACAATCTTTTAGGGGTGATTTCTAATTCTTAAGAGTACTCTATGAAAATGGAAATACTTTAGTTTTCGTATTTAAAACCTAAATAAACAGTGTACAAAATTTCAGCTCTCTACATATATGGGAAGTTGGATAATTAGTGATAAGTGAGTGAGCCAGGGCTTTCCCTTTTACATATTAAGTATATTAACACCCTCTTAAAATTAATATACTAAAAATCGTAACTAACATTATTTTAATTAAAATTCATTTTGTAGCCCCAGAACTGTTGTAAATAGACTAAAATAGGCTTACTTTACCTTCACGTCAAACAGTTCACAGTGTGTGAGGTGAGAATACCAACTACATGTTTCGCCGTGAATACGGCATCTTCAGGTCGAAGAACATAAAAAATAAATAAGTCCCAGTGGGATGCGTCACAAATTAATTAAGAAACACAGTTTACACCAAAAAAAATCGAACATTAACACTTTTGGTAGGCCTACCACACACATTTCACGGTCCACGGCGTGATCGGAAGCAGACTGGAAACAATTCGATTAGGTTACGCCTCCCACCACTCTTCTGTTATCAGTAGGGCAATGGTCGATTTGTCCAGGTCCACTGTTTAGAGACATAATTGTGTTGAAAATAGAATGAGACCTAAATTTTAGTTTTTCATTAAGTACGGAATCTTTTGTATCGTTATTACTAAAACTTTTATAAATTTCGAATTGTTCGTGGACCGTGAAATGTGTGTGGTAGGCCTACCAAAAGTTTTAATGTTCGATGTTTTTTTTGTGTAAACTGTGTTTCTTAATTAATTTGTGACGCATCCCACTGGGACTTATTTATTTTTTATGTTCTTCGACCTGAAGATGCCGTATTCACGGCGAAACATGTAGTTGGTATTCTCACCTCACACACTGTGAACTGTTTGACGTGAAGGTAAAGTAAGCCTATTTTAGATTATTTTAATATTAAAAACTCAATATACAGTATTTATATTAAACTACTTGGAATGGTTTTAATAACTATGACGACGAGCATCTGGGCTAAGGGTAAATTCGTAGAATTGAAGGTAGGAAAAAAGAATGGAGTAAATTCTTCAGATGAATCTGAATACTGACTTGTGTAACAGTAATGTTAACAGACAAAGCTGGGTGGAAAACATTGAGTTGGAAAGAATTGTAATTACATTGTGGAATCCCAATCGACTGAAGATGACAGATTGAAGGCAGGTGTAATTGAGTGGCTTTGAAAGTAACAAATTGATTTGAAAATCTCTCACACAATATATCATTCGTTGGCTTAAAACATTCCGTAAATTTACTATTGTTTACTTATTGAATGTCCCGACTAGATTTCAGAGCACTCTAACAACAAATGCTGGAACTACAAGGAGTTTGGGAATGCCACAACCAATGGCGTAACGAAGAAGCCGCCCGCAACTACAACAACGCCTTAACGTAACTGCCACGTTCAAGCTCTTTAACGTGTTTTATAGCTGTTATTTGTTTGATATGTGATTTTGAGTGTGATTACTTATATAATAATTGTGGACATTATATGATGTTTCTCATTGTTTATAAATTGTTCTTATCACATTTTTTATAAACTGTTTTACTATACTACTCTCCGTTCACACTTTAGTTGAGACTGTGGGCGCTGAATTGCCCATGCAATTGTAATGGAGCTTCCGCGCTACTAGCCAAGTACAAAACATTCACAGATTCTGAATTTATATCAGACAAACATATTTCTACGTTAGGTTTAAGTAGTTTTTTGTTAGTAATTTGTGCGTTGTAATAAATTACCAAATATTAAAAATATATAAAATAAATTAGTAATGTTGTTTCAATTTACAAAGCCGATTATAATTACAAAAAATATTTACTCTAAAAAATATTCGTTATTTTCAAATAAAAGAAATCTTACGAGTATTATATAACGTGTCTATTGTTTTGTTTTGATTTTTTTATGCTCATATTTTTTAGTGTTTTCAATTTTAATAAATTAATGACAAATTATGTTGCCTTTGTTAAATACAGTTACTGTAATAGATATTAACTGAGCTTTAATAAATACTTTGCTGTCGATATTAATTAATTTTAAATTCATTTTACATGAATTATAATTCCCACTATCGATGACAGTTACACTGAGAGCGATATAAAACGTCGTTTTTTTATAAGTGATGTATTTAGGATAGACAAAAGAGCGGCGACCGTCCATAGCCCACACAGTCTCAACTAAAGTGTGAACGGAGAGTATTGTTTGACTAAATTAAAAATGCCTCTTCAAGCGTATATCTTTGATAACAATTTACAAAACATGTTCCTCCAACAACTTCTTATTGTCTGTAGTACGTCAAAATCAGTACTCACGGCGCTACCGCACATCAGAGCGTCACTCATGCCATGTCGGGATATTCATTAAATAACGTATAATGATATGTTTACACTCATAATGGATGCAAACCTCTAATTTTTTAAAGCCTTTTCCTGTTCTAAATAGTATATAACAGTACAATTCTCCTTCCATGTATTGAAATATTTCGCCTTGCTTATTCTTTTACGGCAGTGTTAGGTAAACGTTCAGTTTCAATGGGGAAGTTAACTAATATGAATATTTGGGAAAAAGCTACTGTCGATTAAAAAGAGAACTGTAAACGATAACTTGTAGAGAGAACTGAAAAGGAGAAACAATGACGACAAATGGAATGTTGTTATTGCATTGTGCAATTCAAAATTCCATTGCCGGCGTGGTGACACAGTGGCCAAGGCTTCGGACTGTTTAGATTGTCAAAGGTTCGAATCCCCACTGAGCCAACGGTCGTACTTCACTCGTCGAATAAAGTTCACGAATATGCCTTTATGAACTGGTGAGTGAAGTTTAAATTTTAAAACAATAAAACAGTTGAAACAAAAATAATTCAGGATGGACCTGTAATGTATTGGAATTGGGTAGGTGTAATTAAACATTTTATTTGAAAGTCTGACACAATATATACATACAGTTGAAAAATATTTATGAAATATATTGAAATGTTTAATATCTATCTAAATGAGCAGGGCAGAAAACGACCTAATAGCCTAGAAAACAGTCTAGAAATATTCAGTCAACATTTCTAGTGCAACACTTTGGAGCTAGCACGACGCTAACGTATTACATTGTATCTTACAACAAAGTGGTATAATAACAATATAACATGTACCATGACAGATTATTAACCATCAGTAATTTGATACAACAAGTCGCAAATCTTGGTGTAAACAGTGCAGATTACGTACTGTTACTGCCTGCCGCTAGTATCGATAGCGTTGTGCTTCTGGCCGGCCGCTAGCATCGATAGCGTTGTGCTTCTGGCCGGCCGCTAGTATCGATAGCGTTGTGCTTCTGGCCGGCCGCTAGCATCGATAGCGTTGTGCTTCTGGCCGGCCGCTAGCATCGATAGCGTTGTGCTTCTGGCCGGCCGCTAGCATCGATAGCGTTGTGCTTCTGGCCGGCCGCTAGCATCGATATCGTTGTGCTTCTGGCCGGCCGCTAGTATCGATAGCGTTGTGCTTCTGGCCGGCCGCTAGCATCGATAGCGTCGTGCTTCTGGCCGGCCGCTAGCATCGATAGCGTCGTGCTTCTGGCCGGCCGCTAGCATCGATAGCGTCGTGCTTCTGGCCGGCCGCTAGCATCGATAGCGTTGTGCTTCTGGCCGGCCGCTAGCATCGATAGCGTTGTGCTTCTGGCCGGCCGCTAGCATCGATAGCGTTGTGCTTCTGGCCGGCCGCTAGTATCGATAGCGTTGTGCTTCTGGCCGGTCGCTAGTATCGATAGCGTCGTGCTTCTGGCAGCCGCTAGTGCTTATCGTCCTTATGCCATCCGCTTGCATCGATAGCGTCGTGCTTCTGGCCGACCTCTTGTATTGATAACGTCGTGCTTATCACTAAAATTTAACGGAGTATTGAGACTATATTGTTCTAATACAGTAGGTTAAATACATTTTTAAATGCTTGTGATTTACATTTTTATATTATTTACCAATAAGAACGTTTAGAATGCTAACCCCTACTTCGTGAAGTATTACGATGGCAGGGACTGTATTTTTATTGTTGTTTGAGGAACTTTCTAGTTACATTACTAAAACCCTAAAGAAAGAGACGAGGCAGACTGAAGACAAGCGTAAATTGAATAAAGGGGCAAATGCGTGGCTGGAAGAAACAATTTCATTTGGCAGCTCCTTGTATTGTTTACTGATTCACTGTACGTAATGAAATAATGTTAAACTTCTATATTAATGTGAATATTTAGTTGTTTTATAACGTATTTTTGATTGGGAAATAATTTTAAAACATTCGTTTTAATTTCCAAAGAGTGAAAATATAATCGCTTTAACCACTGTAGAATTTTTTTTAAATTATTGCGAGTATAATAAACACAGAACAGATAATTTTCATGCTTAAAAACTAGTTTTTGATCCAAACAAACGTTCCATCTCTTCAAGTTTGTGTTGTCTATAATTAGATGTGTGCACATCCTATCGAAAACAATAAACTTAAATGTTAATATCAGTTTTATTTTATTTAGCTGTCATAATAAGAGCATTTATTTTACAATGTGTGTATATTTTAAGCGTTTCATCAAATTTATATATTTTTGTAACTTTCATTATCGTTCACTGTTTTTAGATAACATTAGGTTTTGGGCTGGCCTGATTCCTTACATAAAGAAGTTAATTATCGTTAAATATTGGCACCTTAAATCTATTAATATATATAGTCAAACAATTTTACATAAAGATAATCAAATAATATCATTTAAATCAATAGTTGGTTAATTAATCATTAATAAGACGCCGATCTTAGAGATATAGGCGATTATGACGAGCGAGTAAGGGTGATGATTATAGATGAATGAGTGTAGTCATTGCTACTAAATAAGATAAACTATACCTTAGAAAGAGCTATCAATTTATATACCAATATCCAGGGCAACTATGAAATCTACATCTTTACGTAGAACCCGAACCACGTAGTATTGGTCTGGTTTTCAGCTAACAGACAAGCCAGATACTCACTTCTCTTCCCTATAAAACATACGGACTCTGACTAACATCCAAAACGGACGCCGCAGACTTCTCTAGTATTGTTCGCGTCGATGGAAACCACTGAGCGGATGCCATGTTGGTATTATGAGCACCAATCGCCTACAATCTCCTCATCACTTTGTCCCCAAGTAGATGGGTTACAGCACTGCGCCAATAATGCGACTATAATAACAGTAAATTTTCCTAACTCAATGGAGGGAATTTTCACACTTAAGTCACATGTAACACATCTAAAAATAAGCTACTCTGAAAATGATTTGAAAGCCAAGAATAATTAGATTTATATTAGATATAAACTGTCTTGTTGGTAATACCAAGATATAAAAGAAAATGATAACGGTACCAAAATTTCAAAAGTATTAATGTTA
Organism: Stictocephala bisonia; assembly: GCA_035578905.1. Lineage (NCBI taxonomy): Eukaryota > Metazoa > Arthropoda > Insecta > Hemiptera > Membracidae > Stictocephala > Stictocephala bisonia. The sequence continues at coordinate 653,701 of JAQJVL010000456.1, read as the reverse complement.
ATGTATAAAAATTGGTAAATAATTCAATTTGCATTTGCTTTGAAAATTTTGCCGTTCATAGGCGTTTTTCCATTTAAATTCATAAACTGTATTTTGCAAAACATCAGAGTTTGAAGTCTGATTATGGTTTTGCTATATTGTTTTTCTAGGCCTCTCATACATATTACATGACTTCATATTCATATTCATACTGTATTTCATAGCTAATTTAATGAAATACAGTGTCTGTTTGTTGAAAGATATAAATTAGATTTTCTCTAAATCCTAATGATAGAGATTTAGAGAAAATTAGATAACACCAAATTAGATAACTCTTAGGTCTGCTTTGCTTTAAAGTACTAAAACATAGCTCTGACCTCATTCCAGCCTCACTGCAGAAACCAATTTGTATTTTATGCCCACCTAAAATATAGCCTCTCAAAATTTGGTGTAAATATTCTCAAAAATTACTTAATTAGTTTTGTTATTTGTACTAGTTTAAAAACAAGTATCGTGATTTTAATAAATCATGTTACTTTTTTCTGTCATAAACAGTTATGAAGAGTTTTAGATGATATTTTAAAATTATATTCAACTATTAAAATGAATTTAAGATATTGTCCCCGGTAAAGTTTCGTGTCATACGCCGTAGCGCTTCACCGAAGAGAGCACACGGATGGCTCCGTTATTGGTTGTTTCTGCAGGTTCTGCATCGTTGAGGCAATGTTCTTACGCTAAATATATTGTTATGGATCACGGCAGCCACCATCGGCAGCCACCATCGGAACTATGACATTGCAACCCATCCCTGCGAGGGTAACTTCCCGTGGGGCCAATCCAGGTCTCCAAGAAGGACTAGAAAAGCAGATAATGCGCCTGAAGGTGAATCGAGTCCTTCCTGAATTAGAGCCGGGAAGTTCTACATTGTTCTCTAGGATCACCATAACCAGTTCCAGAATCTTCTGAGTTTACACCTCTGGGTCACATAAAGACACTCTTCGGCCGACCTGACAGTCAAGATTTAGAGTGAAGATTCAGTGAGTGATTGACAGAGTCAGCCCCAGTGTATGTGACAGTAACAGTCAATTTACACTGTTTATTTGTGACAGTTCAGTGACAGTATACCGAGCAGTCACTGACATTAGGTGAACAGAGTGAAAAGTATAAATTGATCCAGTTTAGATCGCAAGTTTCATGAGAAAACTTAGAATCAATACTTTAACTGTTTATGTGAATTTAAATGACACTCATTTATGTATGAATTACATACCTTTTTGCAAGGAAAAACACATGCAGTAAGCATAAATGCATTACTTGGACGTAAAATATATTAAGAAATAAAAATATTTATACTAAACTGAACTACCTCATTATCTCATAACGCCATTGTACTTTAAAAAAATCGATACTGGCTAATGCTTTCATTGCTTTATTTTAAAATGATTAATTTAAAATATTTGTGTCCATTACGAAACACAAACCTGGGTCCACTCGTTGGATATATCTAGAACTATCAAAGTTGTATCATCTTTCCAGCTTTACAACAAATGTTTAACTCATTTAGCAAGTAAATGACACCTATTAATTATCGAGTGAATCCAGTTTTTTCTGTTTGTATGAAGTTAAGATTTGTAAAAACTAAAGTTAATAAATGTAACTTAGAGTTTGCAATTTAATATTTTTTAAAAGTACTTGTCTTCGATAGCTATAAAATCAACAGAACATTCTTCATAAACTTAACTAATATTTTGGTATATTTTTTACACAACTATAACAGATTAATTTGGAAAATTTCTTCACTTAGAACCTAATAACAGTCACAACCTTAAACAAAAATACCATATCCTCTCTTTAGTATTCAAGAGGCTTTACCGTTTTACTCGGTCATAAGTTCAATCCTTGGTCCTTATGATCGTTTTGTGAGACTACAATAGAGAAGCCGTCCAAGTAATTAGTGAGAAGGCTCATGAATAATGCCTTGAGGCAGGTCCTTGAGACGGTCGCTGAAAGGAATTCAATATTACTGTACTTTTGAACAAGGGCAGTTCTGAGCCGTTAATTGGGTGCTGCTTTGTATTTTAAATAGGAAGCAATTCATTACAATGCAGACTTTTCCAGACTGATTGCTTTTCACCTCCATACCTCGATTCAAAATTGAGCTCTGCAACATTATTCCTCCATCGCTGGTATTGAAATATATTGGAATTACGATAATAGAAGAATATCATGGGCTAATTATTTGTGTAGTACATTTCTAAACTCCACACCGACATCTAGTCAAGAAATTAAATGTTATGACTTTCCATCCACTCCCTCTGACAATATATAAAATATTGGTACACACAACAAATAATTTACATGAAACAAGAAATTGAAATCAACTGAAAATTCAACATTGTAAATATTCAATAACCTCAAAAATTAATTTTTTTGTTATTAAATTAAACAATACATTGCTTTATGAAGTAAGAAATCTAGAAATGAAACAATTAAAAAAAAAACTATATGCAAGACTTTATTAGAAGTATTTTTATACAAAACTAGCCGATAGCTGACTTTGCAGTTCTCTACAAGGGTTCTCTACACTTGCTTACCCTTTCATTTGTGGTTCTCTCTAAACTACCACATCAATATAAAAGCTCATCCCATTACCATTATCCTAGAAAACAAAATTTTATGGTCTAGAAAACCCTATAAATTTACTCAAGAGAGATAAAAAGCAGTGCAATCACGTTAGTGTTAGTATGAATAATCTTAGAAATTTCACAATGAAACCAAATTAGCCAAGCTTTTGTGTTGTGACTCTGAGTTTTTTTTGTGTCAGCTGTTTGAAGCAAATTATTAAGTTAAATGGATTCCAATGATACTGTTATGGAAAGACAGGAAACGTTAAAAGGTGTTTCTATCCCTTAGGAATGGCATTTCGAGAAACCCTTTCTTAGTGGGTCACTATAATACAAAATCTAACTTCCTCCGAAAGTACACCAAGATATGTTCAGTGGTGATGGATATTTAGTGATACATCGTTTTTTGGATTATACTTTATATTAAGATTTTATTGAAGACTTCTTTAAAATTGAAATGTATTTTTTCAAAAATGTAATTAACAACTTATTGGTATTTTATTACATTGTAATACTTCAATTAAGGCTTTGTACAATAAAGATTATTATAATATTATTTCATTAATGACGACAGATTGATCTAAGTTCCTTAGTTCAGGAGAGTCTAAGCTTTTATATACAGGTTGTTCAAAAAAATGTGGCGCAAAACTTCAGGAAATTATTAAATAGGTAAAAATAAACAAAAAATGTCTCTGAAGATATGTCTTTACTCGCATAGTTTGGCATATGTCTGTGTGTTTAAAAAAATACCTTATCTCCCAAACGGTATTAGATATAGTTTTGAAACTTGACATGAATATTTCAATTCACATCACCAAATATACCCTAAAGAAATAAAATCTTATGCTCACCCGTTTCGAAATGGCGGCAATTTAAAAAGCTAAATTTCATGAAAACCAAAGAAAAAACAAAAAATTTTCATGATACCTAATATTTATAATAAAACAAGACAAATCTTTCGATGCCTCACTTTTTACAATCGGACAGTAAATAACTGAGAACATGTTATTTTTCTAATTGTGTGCAAAATTTGACTAGTGGTTTTGTTTTAGACAATTACAAAAATGAAAATTGCAAACACATTTTGCACACAATCAGAAAAATAACATTATCTCAGTTATTTAATGTCCCATTGTAACAAATGAGGTACCTTAGATTTGCCTTGTTTTAAGCTAAATATTAGCTATCGTGACAATTTTTTGTTTATGCTTTGGTTTTCATGAAATTTAGTATTTAAATATTGCAAGATTTTAATTATTATGATTAGGTTAAGGCATTACATTCGTGATTTGTCAACTTACATTGTAATGTGGGTTCCAATAAATGTCACTGAACAAAATATTTTGTTATTTTTTATTGTTTTTCACACTAATTCCTTTGTCGAGCTGCTTCCTCACGTAATATACGTTCCTGCCATGGACCCACCCACCCTCCCACACACATACAGTGGCCGCCATTTTGAAACGGGCGAAAATATTATTTAAATTTTTAGAGTATATTAGGTGTATAAATTACTTATAAAAATTAGTTTATTGAGTTTTAATTATAAAATAAAAAATGTGTAAGACATATTTTTACTTTAATTAAGATCTCCACATCATAATTATACGACAGGATCTAATTTATATCTCCGATTTCAACTGCATTCAGATTTATTTATAAGGGACGATTCAAATCATACCGACAAATAGCAGTTTACAGGTTACAGATCCAGGGATAAAAATAAGTTCCAATTTACTTTAAATAACTGCTGGAAGAAAAACAAGAGTGTTAAATTGTTATGTTACGTATGGTTTGTTCAATAGGATCCCTGCATCAATGACAACTACAAGACAAGTGAATGACGTCATCAAACTCTCTGTGGAACATTTGCTGAGATGTCACGTGATCTGCTAATAGTTTGAACTATTAGCACTACTTTTAAAATACTTCATAAGTGACAGAAGATAATCAAGTAAAATGCTTCGGTACTTTCTGACTGTCGCCATTTTTGTAAACTGCTATCTTTGTACAGTAAGTTTGACAGTAAAATATAAATGAAATCTGTGACCGGTCCTTCTGGTGTTTTTATACCTAAAATTGACATGGCAACTAATGGAAGTCATGGGGGGAGTAGCCCTGATGTTAAATCAAAAAATCCATTAGGCATCAAACCTTCCCATTTTAGTACAAAGTTTCTTAAAAAAATTGGTATTCTCTTTTTTTCCTAAAACACGATCGAAAGAAGTGTTCCCGATTTACAGCAATACAAAATATTGTTGTATTGAAAACAATACAAAAAAATATGTATTGAAATAAGGTTTGTTATGGAATCCCAGGTGAACAAACGTATATGCTAAATTTACGCAATTCCAAGCCATTTACAGACAAAAGCATTGCTATATTTACAGAAATTACATCTTAAATAAAACATTTATATATCATTAATGGTTTACAGAAGGCTCTATAGACTGGCAACAAGAAGTGAACTGCACATGACAGTGGACAATGCACAATAATTCACAATTCCAGTTAATTCAATAATCTGCAATGTTTGATTTTGTTTTGAACAGTCTTAGCCATTCTATTGACAAAATTATTACTATATCATGGTTTTAATTTATTTAAACAGAAGTTTATGTGATATTTACTGTATTATTTTTAAATTATGAACTTGATATCATCTTTAGCAGTTTTATCGTTAGATAATAATATACTAGATTCACTTACAACCTTTTAAAATTTCTTGAAATTTAGCAGCAATATTAGCAATTTAGAATTACATTTTACAATTTACGTCTACATGCTTCAGATGTTATAGATTATTTGCAATTTACTCCTATATAATAGAATGATTATATCACATTGCAACTTAAACCAAAAAATGTCAAAACTAAATGACTGATTTAGAAATAGGTCTTCATGAAAAGAACAACTATAAAGGTTAAATCATGAGGAAAACATATATATTAAGGGAAGATACAAAACAAAATGATGTTGTATAAAGCCTTTTTATATTTTGCTTAAAGTAGTGATTTTGTGACCAAAATGAAACAAATTTCTTTGAAGGACACAAAGTAATGTTGAAATGAAACAAAGTAGTGTTTCAGGTTAACACTAAGTAATAACACCAGTAGGCACACTAAGTTTAAAGGAAATGGACAATATTAAAATATTGTAAATATTATAGAATAATTTACAAAATTCTTGTAATTTAAAAATCAATAATTATAGCAAGGTTATATAATATAAATGCAAACATTTGTTTAGGGCCATTTTTTAGTATTTAATTACATAGAAAACTGAGATAATTTTCCCGTAATTTATATTGTTCTAATGTTGTTTTAAAAAGTGCTAAACTTATTGCATTATTTTAATAAACATTAATTTTTGAACTGGCTATCAAATAGATGATAAATAATTAAACTTTCCTGATATTCTATTAAAAATACTGTGACCTCATTTGTGTTATAATATAAGTAAATTTACGTTACACACTACCCACAAGTCCGGCGAATAGTGGTAAGATAATTTCTAACATTATTATTTAGTTTTGAAAAAAGTAGTATTTAAGGTAGAAATAAATTTATTATTACTAAAATATAAAACGAGTTTAATTACATTTTAAAAATTCACCAGAACATTAATCAAAGAAACCAGATTGACGTAATATTGAATGAGGGGTCGTTGTCTGGCCAAGGAAATATAGTTAGGAAGGAAAGCCTAAAGGGATGGTAGTGACAGGTTGGCGACGGGAAATGTGTGATTTCATCAGATAATCCCCAAGGAATGGGATGTCAACGATGGATGGGGGGTGAGCGCGGAGGGCTGACGAAAAACTTTGGAGATGGTAAATTGAATTGTGGGAGGAAGAATGGATTCTTGTCGTAATTTAGACAAATACAATTAATTATGAAGAGGGGTGCAATATTCACATTGAAAATAAACTAATACTTTAATATAAATCACTAAATAACAATGTAAATGTATTTGAATCCTTTTTTTCAGGAGCAACTTTATCTTCAATTGACGGTTTAACAAATGAGACTTAACAGCTGTAACTGTCATAGTATCAATAATCAAAAATATATGTACAGTCACGAAAGTTAAATATAGAAGTAACGTTAGTTGAAAAACAAGTTCCATTCCTTTGTCTAGCCTATGGTCTGAGGATGGTATACGTGATTAAGTAAATCGATCACCATTAACAGTTGTGTTGCATTTAATATGATACTTATAATCAATTAAATATGTGATGTTTGACTTTTCACTGTTTCTGGTTTTATATATTTTTTTAGTATAATTTATATTACGAGAATGAAGATGATTTTTAAGTTATGAATAATGTATCATAAAAAGATTATAAATGTTTATGATTAGTAAAATCGTAGTAAAGCTAATTATTAACGCAGAATCAGAGAATTGACTTGTCCCACAGGAGTCATAAAAATGCTTTCCTACATTCATAAAAGAATTTAGTAGGGACAGTATTTTTACAAATATGTGAGAGGATTAGAAAACATGTTGAATACAAATATGTATTTTTCGAGTCTGTAGCAGATATTAACTTTACTGATGCTAAAAAATATATAACAGTGATAAAAGTGCTGCAGTGAGGTTTGCAAAAGTGAAGAAGACTGCCGACAAAGCCAAATAACAGTGGAGACACAATTATACTTCTGTATGCAATTAACAAGTTGAACAATAGTTCTAGACTGTGGTCCTCAAGGGAATATGACCACCATTTCAGGGCTAATTGGACAAATGTAACAATTCAATTAACTTTGATAGTTTAAGTATAGCTTAATTTTAAGATTGTTTTGAGAAGCTCTTATAATAGTTAATGTCTCTTCATTTTTAATGTTTCCAACTAAAGTTTTTTTTAATATTACTGTAATTATTTTAAAAGATTGAGGTTAGGTTAATTATTTATCGTGTATTTCTATTAATGTATATTGAAACGTTCCTATAATTTTATTAATGTAAGAAACAACAAAATATCAATGTAAATTAACTAAAATATCTCTCTGTTTTAAATGTATTTAATCATGTTAGCAAAATGTCCTAATACAAACTGTTAATAATATTTATATTTTATGGTCTTGCTGAAATAATTGTTCGTGTTGGGAGGGTACAAGCAATTCGAAGGTCCACTTAAATAACTAAGCCGTAACTGTAGTTAATTGTAATACTAATATAAAAACGGCAAAAGAGAGAAGCAAACCTTTGTTCAAATCAATACTAATAACGACCGACAGTGACAAATACTAATCTGTACTAATACTACATAAAATGTTATGGACTTTGGTAGCAAACACTTACAAAATTTATTAATGATTTCTATTTTGGTGTCAACGGAGAAGTATCGGTGAGCGAGCGATATATTAACTACATCTGTGTTTGCCGTTGGGGAGTCAAACCTACCCACACGTTTATCGTTTATTTGACGAAGAGCCATTGCTAACTACAGTTAACTAAAACATTTACACAAACCAGTAGATTTAACTAATTACTGTTGGTAATTGAATCAACATCAAAGAGATTGTATTCAGTTGTAACAATTGGTACAGATATGTTTGTGCTATTAATATAACCATCCCACCCCCCCAGCGAGTGTCGGGCTATTTCAACAACCTCCGCAGTGTTCAAGAAAAGCATTTAAAACAAAGTGTTATAACAAATAGGTATATACACTTGCATAGATTTATAAAGTAATTAAACTTGATTATAATAAATTTGAAATACCTACATTCAGTCCAACATTTTCCATGCAGGTAGATTCTCAAGTTTTCAAAAATGAAATTGTAACTGTCAAAATCTAATTTTGTCTACTTTTTCAGTTTACTCTACAACAACGAAAATAAGATAGCTATTTTGTAGAAAATCTGCCACCGAACCAAAAAACACAAATACTTTTATGTACTTATTTCACTATTTTCTTCTTTGCACTCGCCAGTTTACATTGGCCTGCAAACCTGTGCGTGAACTTTATTTATTGAGTGAAGTACTGACTGTTAGCTTAGTTAGGAATTGAACCTTGGACAGTCCTCCACAGTCTGAAGCATTATTAGCCACCGAGCCACCACGTCGGTGACAATTTCTTTGAATTAAACAAATTGTCAGCTTTCCGTATCTTGTTGCGAAAAATGCCAAATAAACTTATCATTTACAAAAAAATGTACATGATTCCTTAATGTTATGATTCCTCAGAATTCTCATGAACAAGCTGTTAAATATCTATGTGTATGTTTAAATAAAAATCCGAACTGCAATTTACACATTAACTCCAGATTGGCCTAAGGTTATGCTAGAATTTCCTAGTTGTAACCAATAATTAACAGGGAATCTCCTTTGAAACTAGTTTTCAGAGTAATTATTTACAAAACTATCATCAGGCCTTTAATAACATGCTTGTGCAGTGTGGGGAAATTCTACAAGTGCGGGTAAATTTTTAAAAATCAAATACTTCAGAACAAATTTTTATGAATTTCAGTTAATGATTTGTGCGAAACCTACACCTACATAATGAACTGTAGGTTTCTCCGTTCATAATAAAGACTACAACATAGTGCCTAAAAAACGTACAAAACGTCCTTGGTGATGTGTCATACCATCTGGAGATTACAACAAAAATAGAAGATTACAAGCTAGATTTCCACAGGACGTCTTGGTATTAGACTAGAATTCTTATGAAAAAATTAATAATGATACATGTATTATTCATTAGGAAAATTATTTCATGTATGTTTGTTATATACTAGTAACGATTTATTCCTCAATGCTGACAAAACCTTTTCCTTCACTTTCGATCTCACAGTTTCTAAAAGCGTTGTTACTTTGGATGAGGTCGACATCACTGAGGTTGATTCAGTATGTTTCTTGGGTGTTCATTTTGATGATGGTTTTTCTTGGCGCCAGCATGTCAAAGGCCTTTGCTCTAAGCTCAATTCCGTATTGTTTTCTTTGAGATATCTTTCCAATATCCTCAGGAGTGGTGCACTAAAAATTGTATATCATGGCTACTTTGCTTCTGTGGTGTCGTACTGTATAATGCCTTGGGGAACCGTCTCATCTTCTTTATAATAAAGGGTCTTCAAGTTGCAAAAGAGGGTGTTGCCTGGTCTTCATATACGTTTGGTGTTCGGTCTGGGGGGTCTGGAGAGCTGTAGGAAAGTTTTTCTGTGAGAACGTATCCTAACCCTTCCTTCTATTTTTATCTACTCCGTATCAGTTTATACTTCTAAACATATTAAAAATGTTCCTACCCACAATCCTACATATTCTGCTTTAAATATAAACAACTTAATTGTACAACATCATAGTAGTAACATGTTCCGTAAATCAACAAAATATTTAGGACCCACAGTTTATAATAGATTGCCAGATCATTTAAATACCAGCCTTTCAGTATCATATTTTATATAAAACCTAAAAGTTTGTCTTGTGAAAAACTGTTTTTATTCACTCTCTGAATTGTTGTGCCCAAACTAACCATAATAGTAAAAAGTATAAAAGTATAAAGTTCGTCTTATTTTACCAGGTGAATTTAGGGCTAAGAAGCCCTCTCTAATACTTAACCTGGGGACCAACGGCTTTACGTGACTTCTGAACCACAGGAGCGGCAGGGCAAACACTGTTAAGGGTCATATTGGGAATCGAACCCGGACCGAATGCGTGGCAAGCCAATGCCTTAGCTACGGCCGCTCCAATAAAGAATGTTCAACAATGTTATTTTTATCTCTTAATTAGTTTTTAATTACTGACTTACGAAGATAATGTTACTATTTAGTTAATTTAAATTATCGCTATTTAATTAACTAAATAGCAAGTTGTAAAATGCTATTTGGTTGTAACATACTAGTAAATGTCCGTGAGAAATAAATAACTTTGAATTTTGTTACTAGGTCTAATCGATAGGGCCTGATAAAGCTATTCCCGTATGTTATCCTTTCTGTGTATCATGGTCTTAACATTGATCCAGAATAAAGCTGTATTGAAGAAAATCAGTTGTAGCTTTGCATTATTTATAACCAGCTGTATTCTAACAATACAGCTTGAATGTCATCATCAGAATGACCCCGTTATACGTCACTGAGATCTTTATCAAATAGAACATTTATGATAGCATCACTTCGATCTTGACATCTTGACAGTGGCTCGTAGTTATTAGTAAACATAAATATACTAATCCACATCAAAAGCAGCCAAGAAACTGACGCAGCTGCTGTCATTTCAAAACGAGAATAAATACGACAACTGTTTTTTAACAAAATAAAAGGTACCATATTATTTTGTAAGGACTTCATTTCAAGATCGATCGAGCAGTGCTTGGTTCGTGATATTGTAAGGATAAAACGGTTAATTTGAATGAAAACAACAGCATTTCAAGATCATAATAAATGTAACTATCGGCGCTACTAGATAAGGAGGGATCGCAAGAAATATTACGTTCTGTACTTGAAGGGTTGAACACTTGGAAATAGTCTTGTATAAAAGATAAACAGAACGATTTGGTTCATTTTTGTTATAAAACAAGACTGATTATTTGGAGGTAGATTGGTAGCTAAAGCATTGACAGTGGAGTGCTAGGTCCAAGGTTCGAATCCCCAACTTAGTAATCGGTCGGTGAACAGTACAGTAAAACAACACATACTAGTTGAATAAAGAGTAAGCATAGGCCTTTAGGTCCATGTGTACTGTGGAGAAGGAAGAAAAAACATTAAAAAATGTTTAGATTGTCTTAAAAAAATGATAAGACATTGATAGGTTTGTCTTAAACAAGGGAAACCCCTCTTTTATTTGGATATATCCGCGTGCTACCAACTGGATCCCGTTCGATTTCGATTCCAGTTCCAATTCGATTAAGACATTGATTCTGTTATATGATTCTTCTTTATGTCGTAAAAAAATTGCATGCTTGTCTAGTAATTATCCGTAGTCGTTATATTTTTGAAGGTCATTGTCAATCTCTGTAACATTGGATTTAGATATTATATTTTAATTTCTTCTATCACAAAAATCAAGAATTGAAAATATATGTATTAAAATAGTAAAATTGTATGATTGATCTCTTCATAAAAAAACCATACTACAATAGAACTAAAAAAACATTTTAAAATGAAATGAAATACATTTTTATAACTCGTCTGAAACAAATCATAATTTTAAAAAGGAAGAATTGTCCCTTTCAAAGAAAAAACTGTATATTCCAGCTATGATAGCCCCTAGAAGGCACTACCAAAGTTTTGATCAGCAAAACAAAGAACAAAATTTAATGGGTAATTCAAATAATTGCAATTACAACTTAATTTCTAACAACTATCCAACTAGATATAAACCTACGCATCAATAAATTCTAGAATACAGCATGAAAGCGCAATAAATAACGTGCATTGCAAACAATAATATATTTAATTGTATTTGCTATAACAAAGCTATAGTACAATACTGTTCGGCTGGCAGCACTGTCTGTTTATTGAACATACATAAAGAAACCGCTTCCAGCATTCATTTGATTATGTTGATTGGTTGTGTGACAGCTATGACGTCATTGTGATTATCTGAGTTCTCTCTGACGTCATGCAAACGTTTGATTTATTTTGTATTGCTTTCTTACCAACTAAATTATTGCAGTTCTAATAAAATACATTAAGCCTTTTTTATGTATCAAATATGGTAGATACAAAACATATTTGACACACTTCCTAATTCAAATCCGTGTAATTATATGACTAGTGTTATGTGTATTAATATTTTTTTTTCAATATACGAGTAATTTAAAAGATTAACTAATATTTTTATCATAATTATCTCAGAATATGATTATATACACTACATTTTAAATTAAAACAATACTTGCATTTTAATGTATAGTTTCAATTGAATTCAGTAATTTTTGCCCCAGACAAATGATTTACTACTTTAATCAAGTGTTTCAATCGATCTATCCAACATGTACAAACTAGACGACACGTTTCAGAACGAGTGACCCATCTTCAGGCCTTATATTTTGTATCTATTACGTTTTACAACTGTAAGTTATTTTACTTTGCTTTGTTGGCAGCCCTGCTGTTTGACAGTTGCCTACACCTGTATATTTACATTTAAATATTACTAGGGGACATCCCTGCAAGCATTGCGTGCCAACCCAAACACTCGTTGCGCTCGATACATACATTATAACACATACATATTATATTACATAATATAGTAAAAAATATGACTCTTAAACACTTAAGTTCAAACACGTGCGGGGAAAACGCGCGTGGAAAGACCCCTAAAAAGGCGGGAATCATAATTTTCATGATAATTATGATAAAAATATTAGTTAATCTTTTAAATTACTCGTATATGCCAACTCCTCGAATAGATATATTTAATACAATGTTTAATACTAGAAAATTCAATTCTTACAACTAATTTTTTCCATTGTCAATTCTGACATGTTTGCTCTGCCCCTGATCATTGTCCCTAATACCCTGCTTTAAATAATTTTGCTTCTCCTACTTGACTCTATTATACTCCTTAATTTAATCTGTCCGTATCCCTAGCTCATTGTTGACATCCCTAAGTACTAATAGATAAGAAAAGAGATAGAACAGGATAGAGATAGTTATGTGTAAGTGTGGTGACGAACGTTGTGCTATTGTGTGTGGGTGACGTGTGTGTGTGCGTGTGTGTGTGTGTCTGGGCGATACACTGCGGCTATCCTGAGGTGTGTCGACTCACCTCACGATGGCTTAACCGCCAGCTGTGTGCCGGGCAAGCAGCATAAACAAAAGTGAATTACGGAGAAAAAAAAGCACAAAAAGTGTTTCACAGCTTTTGTTTATACTGAAATTAAGGAACTTATTAAATGATTTCTCTAAACTAATTGATAAAAAAAAATTAAAACTTGCCACGGTCACAGCGGCTTAGCAGCGTTCTCCCTAACAATGATGTAGACGACGGTTAAAAAAAAAGAGGTATCGGTGCCTCACGTCAACAGGACGTTGGGCAATCTGTAGGGGAGTCCTCGTAAAGAAACCTCTTAGACTCAAACGCCCGACCCCGTGGTAACTAGAGGTGTCGCTCGGAAGATAATTTAAACGCGGGAAGACGTGTAGATAGAATGAAGAATAAGAAAGGAAGATAGAACTTAAGAACTACACTAACCTAGGCTAGGGACCGTCGCATAGCACTCACACGACCATATCAAAACTAGGGCTGAAAAAACTGTTTTAACTGAGAAACATGCGCTGACGTAACAAACTTCCCTGTTGACGGCTTTAACAACTGCACGGTGACCGGTGTGGTGAATCGGATTATCACACACGGGTTGGACCATTGTGGCATAAGTTTGTAATTGACACTATCGGCCGCTTTGGATTGGGGATGTAGTCTGTACATGACCCAATCACCCGGTTTGAAGTTATGGGGTTTCCTATCCCTATTATAATACGCCTCGCGCTTTTGTCTTGCGCGACGTAGGGCGTCTAACGCTTTCCTCCAGCGCTGTTCTGTCGAAATCTGCGGGGCCGAGGGCACTAGCTCGTCGAGCCTCCACGCTAACTGAAGCGGGTGTTTGATTTCCCTACCCAGGAACAAGCTAGCAGGCGTTGCGCCTGTGCTGTCATGCCGGGCGGAATTGAAGGCCACTTGAAACCAATGTAGGTTCTGGTCCCATGTCTGATGATCCGCACGGTGGTATATTCGCATGGCGATCTTCAGGTTTTTATTCACCCGCTCAACGTTATTCACGCTGGGGTGGTACGGAGACGTGAAAATGTGGCGAATACCGAAGTCCATGCACATGTCCGTTATTAGGGATTTAAAATTTGGTCCATTGTCTGATACTATGCTTTCTGGGAACCCGTAGTGTGAAAATATGTTTTTGGTTAGTAATTTAACTGTGGTTGAAGCTGTCTGGTTTTTAGCGGGCAAGAGGAAGATGAATTTAGAAAACGCGTCGACCACCGATAGTAAATACGAATTCCCCGCCTTTGATCTGGGTAATTTTCCCACATAATCAATGAAAATTTTCTGAAAATGGCGGGTCACTACTTCGGACGCCATTAGTCCCACTTTGATGTTAGGGGCCTGCTTGGACCGCTGACACTGCACGCAAGATTTAACCTTGTCCGCTATGATTTTATTTAAATCTGGTGCCCAAAAAAAAATACTAATTTTACCCAAGGTTTTACGGATCCCTAAATGAGCTGAGGTTGGAGCTAAGTGGTAATAATGAAAAATCATTTCGGTTAACTTGGCGGGCAGGACAATGCGTGGCGTCTTCTGACCCGGCGCCAGATGCATAAGAACGCCGTTATTGATGGAATAGGCGGCATTCCTATTGGGGTCTTTGATGATCTTAAGTAGCGTTGGGTCATCACGCTGATGTGTGTAAATGTCCCTAAATGCGTCCGGGATTTTCATTAAAACATTTGCGGTCGGTGGCACAGCTGAAGTCTTAATAGGATCACTTGTTGGGGCCGGCTCTGCGCCTTCGTACAGGCGGGACAAACAGTCTGCGACTGCGTTTGAGTCACCGCGAATGTGCTGAGAGGTGAATATAAATGAATTAATAAAAGTGATCCAACGCGCTATTTTGCCTACTTGCCGGGGGTGATTCAGAATCCATGACAGGGCAGAACAGTCGGTTTGGAGGATGAACTCCCTATGTTCGAGATATTGTTGGAACTTGGTCAACCCGAACACTACCGCTAGGCATTCGAGCTCCATGGTTGGTTTGTTCAGCTCGTGCTTATTAAGCGGCCTCGAGGCGAACGCTACGGGCAGGAGGTTGCCGTCGTAGTCTTGCGCTAGCTGGGCGCCTAGACCGGTACCTGAACCGTCTGTCTGTAAAATGAAGGGTCGATTGAAATCGGGTAACCGAAGTATAGGATAAGATGTCAAAATTCTCTTTAATTCCAGGAAGGCCCGTTCTTTCTCGATGCCCCAACAGAAGGTGACGTTCTTGCGCTTTAAATAATTTAATGGCGCTGTCAATTTGGCGAAATTAGGAATAAATTTTGCATAATATGCCATCATGCCCACCACTCGTGATACTTGTTTGGTGTTCTTCGGTGTCGGGAGGTTAAGCAACGGCTTAATTTTATCCTGGTCAAAAGTCACCGAGCCACTCCGAAATATATGTCCCAAAAACTCGATTTGATTTGAGGCGACCGTCATTTTCCCTGGGTTGATCGTTAGTTCGGCTTTCTGAATGCGCTGAAGGACCTCTCTCAGGTGCGATAAATGCTCACTAAATGTACCGCTAGAATAAACAACAAGGTCATCGAAAAAATTAAACACGTATTTATACTTAATATCTCCAAATATCCTATCGATTAGCCTGGTTAAAACTTGAGAGCCCGTCGAGATGCCGAAGGGTACCACCTGAAATTCGTATTGGCCAAAGGGGACTACGAATGCCGTATATTTTTTACTTCTTTCAGTGAGGGGTATTTGCATATAAGCGCTGTTCAAGTCTAGCAGAGTGTACCACTTGGCTTGGCCCAGGTACTGAAACGCGGACTCCACCGTTGGCATGGGTGTTGACTCGAGCTCCATTAAGTTATTCAGCTGTTTGTAGTTAACCACGAATCTGGTTTTGTTACCCTTTTTGGGTACTAGGAACCCGGGACAGCTGTATTCGGAAGATGACTCACGTATCACGCCCTTTTTTAGTAAGTCGGATATGTGTTCTCTGAGGGCCTGTAACTTAGGTGGAGCGAACTGATACGGTCTGGACCTTACCGCCTTCTCCGTTTTCAATTTAATGTCATACGTAATGAGATTGGTGTTACCTAATTTTGGCGTTACCGTGTCCGGGAAATGCCGAATTAATTTGTTCACCTGGGCCACCTGAGCTGGTGTTAAATTGTCGCCAAGGGCGTACATGGAATTTTGTTCCGTCTCATCGGACTCGTACGGTTTAACTACCATAATTAGACTCGATCCGTATGGGAAGGTGACTTGCATTTTGGCCATGTCTATTACCGCTTTGGCTTTCCTCAAAAAATTGGCCCCTAAAACTATCGATGTAGGTAACTTTGGCGCAAGAAAGAATTTGTATGTCCAGGAAAAATGGGCAATTTTGAAATGGATTTCTGCCGATTGTTAAAAATTAATTTTATTCCCGGACGCCGATAATGCACATTCATTGGTGGGTGTTACGGATTTTACCGATACTTTATCGGTTCTCAGCTGGTTGAAAAAATCCCGGGAACACAAACAAATGGTTGAGCCGGTATCAATAAGCGCATCTGTCTCATGTTTGCCGAATTTGACGGATATCGTACAACTAGCTAGTTTCGGGACTCGTATTGAAAACTTACTTGGTGATTGCGTCGTTGGAATTTCGGGTCCAATTGCAGCGCCAATTAAATTACGAGGGGGCGTGGCGCTTATTGGCGCCCTCGATTGGTGTTTATACGGTTGTAATTACCCGGACTGCCGTAGCTCCTAGGAGCGGCAGGTCGATGGTGGTAAGCATTGTGGTTAGGGCCGGTCGGCCGCACCGTCTGAAATTGGAAGCCTGTAGGTCGCCTGGCCCCATACATATTACCGCGCTGGGGTTGAAAGGGGACTCTAGGTCGGTTATAAGATTGTCTGTAGGTCGTGCTGAGTGGTCTCTCCTGACTTGCTGAGTACGGTCGGGGGTTGTTTTGATAATGCTGATTCTGACTGGTTTGCTGCAACTCCGTCTGTCTTATAACCTCCATACGTGGAATCAGGGACAATAGATCGGTAATCTGAGCCGGGGCTGGAAAACCCGCTAACCTGGCCCTAGTGGGTGGGTTCATCCCGGTTAATATTATCTCCAATATGTCATGATTGCCTTGTAACAAAATATCTGCCGCCTCCCTAACGTCCATAATAAAATCAGCCAGCGTCACCGCGGGACCTTGTATACGGTAAACCGTTTGGTTCAATAGCTGTTGTTTTGCCCTGTCGGGTAAAAACGTGTCGACTAGACCGTCCATTAGCTGATGTATTGGAGTGTCCTTCAGCACGGCCTCGGCCCACATCGCCCTTAGGTGACCGGCTGTTTTAGGCAGCAATGCAATCAATAGCTGCTTGTTGCTGGCCAGGTCCAACTGGACCACTCGGCGGATCGCTCTGAGGAAATCCAGTAGCGCGCGCGCCTCGACGCCGTTACAATTGGGCGCTGATGCGAGCAGATCCCTCACAACAGTTGGTAGTGTGGGGGTGCGCTGAGCGGTCTCGTGAGCTGCCAGGGCGCTGGCGATCTGATTTCCCACCGCTTGGGCCGTGGCCTGGACTACGTCCCACCACTGGTCAGGACCGGGGCGTTGCTCCGCGTCTGACTGCAGGCTTACCGGTGCGGTAGCCGCTATGGGCATCATCGGCAAGGCGCCCACTGAGTTCTTAATATATTCTTTAAGAAGGACCCTGTTGGCCTCCAAGGTAGACATTGGGGTCAAACCCCATTTGTTACACTGGGCAATCGCCTGGGCGGCATTTAAATCATTTATCCAGGACGTACCCAGGGGTCGCTGTTCCCACTCAAATGCAGGCTTTTCCGCCATTTCAATTTTGCTCCTCTTTCAAATTTCGATAGAATATCTCGTACGCCGTAGGAAGGTAATCAATTTACTAATACACTCGATTTATCAGTGGGGAGGGAGGTTTATAATTATATATGGGGAGGGAAAACTGAACCACTGAAGGTAGGTCAGCCAGAAAAATCCAAATTATTTACAAAATCATCTTAAAAATTTTACAATTAAAAATTAATTGTTAAATTAACTATTTAAATTAAATTTATTGCTTAGTGTCTAATTAATTAAAAATAAAATTAAAAATACAAATTATTCTTTTTTAATAGATTCCTTAATACAATATTTATATAAAAGAAATTGTTCCACTTTTAGTGAGTAATCTTCGTTAGTGTGTTTATGCAATTAATAAGTTCTCCTCAATGAGGTCCACTAAGGCACGGTTCCTTCTATCATTCAAATGTATTCCATCTCGTCTATGGTTTCTATGATACACGGCGTGAAAAAAAAAATCCTTCGATTTATTGAATGTGTTAAAATAACAGTTGTGCTGGGGCTGGACAAAGTATGCAAAAAGCTGTTGAATTTAATCAATTTACTCAAAATATTTGGTTCGGCTTGGGCTCTCGGAAAAATGGGCAACCCTAAAATTAGCAAATGAATCGCCGGATATTGTTTCCTAATTAGTCTCAATAATGAAATGTACTGATCTTTAATGCATGAAAATGGCAAACTGGAGAATATGTCATTAGTTCCCAACCAAATAATTAAGGGTTGTTGGGGGTGTAACAAACGATTTCTTTTTAATATATTTTTCATATTGTGGATGGTGGCGCCTGGAATAGCCACTCTGTACGTCATATTAATGAGGTGCTGGTTACGTTGCATGTAAAATTGTAAACGTTTGGTGAGTGAGTCAACAATAATTTGGACACCGCGGTCGTTGTTCATTTCTCCTTTTAACTGGAAATAATTCCGTAGGGTAGGGGAGAATTGTAGGCCTATTTGTGTAGCTAGACACGGCTGGGTGTCTTGGAGTGGATAAAACCGGTTTCTACTATGTGGATCGATAATGCTCAAGTATAACTGGAATACCGTTGACCCGTTAATAACTTGTTGGGTTTGACATTTAATACTAGCTGAAAAGAAAATATGCTAAACTTAATATAAGCTGTAAAGAAATAATAATCAATAGTTAACTGCCTCCCCACTCAGGTTACTCCGAGATTTCCCAAGCGAAATTTTATTTTCAGTCTTATTACATCCTCTAATAGTTACTCGTTTTTTTTACATTTTTTCATTTGTTTTTACATTTTTTAAATACCTTTTATATATATTTTTTACATTTTTTTACTTTTTTTTCTCTTTAATAGATTTTTACCTATTTATTTTGGAAAAGAGGACTACACTATTAACTTCGCTTGGAAAATAATTGGCGTGAAATCTCCTAGACAGTTGGATGTTACCCAAGCTTTGAGAGTACTTGTCACAGAATTAGTTGTCACAAAGTATAATTAAAATAAATTGCAGCACACTTAATAAAACAAAATTAAACTATTTCTAAACTACTTAACATGAACTGAATGTAGAAGGCCGTCCAAAAGACTATTGGTTTTCGTATTTTTAATAATGGCTAAATTAGAATTCACTACAAACTTTGATAAATATTTGAAATTTACTTTGCAAGATTCACAATCAAGATATCTGACAATATTTATATAAATCTAAATATTTTTAATTTCTCAAATTCAACATATGTGGGCACGAGGTTTGAAGTTGGGTTATTAAATGCACTCACGCGTCAGTGAAAAAAGAAAATATATAAAAAAATCGATTTTTTTTTAATTTCTCCTTTGTTCATTTATTGTTTATATTTCTTTAGCAAATTGAAAAATGAGGACATGTACTGAAAATGACAATGCTGAAATCACCGGATGCACGTAGTCGCAGCCTATAGACAGGTTTAAGAACGCACGACAACGGCCTGTCTACACCGCAGATACGCACCTCCGGATTCCCACGGTCATTGTTCTCAGCATTTATTAAAAAGAAAATTTGAATCACTTTATTGAAAATAATATTGCTCTAAATTAATTCGAGTAGTTTTCAAATTTATTGCGTTAATGTTAAATTCCAGAAGTAAAAGTCATGTTTGCCGGTCGGCCGACATGCTCGTGACATGCCCGTGTCGTGACCGACATGTCTGTGTCGGCTTCTCTCACTGAAAGTTAATGGACCTTTTCACTAATAAAACATATGTATTTAGATTGCCAAAACTGATCGCTCTGCCATTTCACTCATAAAAAAAATATTTATTTTACAACTCCGGTCGCTCTGCTACCAATTGCGGGGAAAACGCGCGTGGAAAGACCCAAAAAAGGCGGGAATGACTAATTACTGATTGACTAAGATAGGTTGGTTCAGGTTGGAGATTAATGTTCTAACTGACAGAGGCCGTGAGGGAAAATCTTTTGGATTAAATTGCGCCGTTTTCGCCGCGTTGGAAACGCGCGGGCTGGTCCGATAGTTTAGGCCGCGTGAGTGCTCGTTGACGGTTCCCTACAAATCACAACCAGCTTTGATCAGCACTAAAATTAATGTACCATAAGGGTTAAATATAGTTGTAAGATAATTAACTGGTGAAACATAATTAAAATTAACTGGTTGGCTGCGATCCCCTCGTGCCCTAAATTACCGAAACTCTACATTTTAGATGGCGGCCTAATTCCTACCTAAAGGGCTACTCCCCCCCAAGGGTTAATTTAGCCTAACCGAAACATAATTGATATATATTAATTTAGAGTTAATTCTTAAACTAATGCAACTTAGCTGACGAGCGGCCGTGGGTGGCGTCCTCCTGCGGTGCCTGTCACTCACTGCCCTGACTGCCTGCGTACGGCACCCCTCCCAGACCCTAGCGCATGCGCACGCGATAGTTGACTATTTCGCCGCGCGTGGCGTCCGCCACACACGTGACGATTATATAAATAAAGAATAACATGCCGGCATGCACTGGTACAAATTGTGTGTTTACATGTCCTGGAGATGGGTCACACGATATGAAACACAGCCACCAGTTTTTTTTCATGTTGGACAGATCGGCTGAAACATTAAAGATGTACATAGTTTCAATGTTAATATTTAGTCATTTATTTAAGGAACGCTTTAAACAGTTTGATATTACAGTGTGAGGAATGTTTTCAACACATAATTAAATGTGTGATGAGACAGTGTGTATTACAAAATATATTCATTTCATATGGATTACAACGTGACTAAGCAATTAATTTTGTAACATCTGAAAGCTAAGAAAACGTTGTTACAGGAAGTTGATAACAACTTTTTTTACTAAAATTGTGAAATTGATCAAATTCGTTGAAAACAATCCTGTCAATCATGTATTAAAAGTATAAAGCCGATACATTAACGTGAGAGTAATAATGGTTATAAATTGATGTACAGGGATAGAACTAACTTAAATGCCGGCGTGTTCCAACTAGAATATAAATTATTAAAATCTATAATAACATTGAAAAATGCATTTCTAATAACGTACAATTAAACGAGAAGAATAATGGTGTGGATGGAATTTTCATAGGTCTCTTAGTTTCCTAGTAAATAACCTTTAAACTCGGGTACACATAATATCTAAACCAACAGTAATAGGTATAAGAAATTATTAAACTAAGTTCCATCATTCCTCACAACAGTCAGGAGTTCGGTGGCTACCTAGTCTCTCTCCTGTGTTTATGACAGTACAAGGTATCTTGAGATATCATATTTAGTAATGGCTTGTGGTGTGGTCCATCATTCTCACCACAGTCAGGAGTTCGGTGGCTACCTAGTCTCTCTCCTGTGTTTATGACTGTACAAGGTATCTTGAGATGTCATATTTAGTAATGGCTTGTAGTGTGGTCCATCATTCTCACCACAGTTAGGAGTTTGGTGGCTACCTAGTCTCTCTCCTGTGTTTATGACTGTACAAGGTATCTTGACATGTCATATTTAGTAATGGCTTGTAGTATGGTCCATCATTCTCACCACAGTCAGGAGTTCGGTGGCTACCTAGTCTCTCTCCTGTGTTTATGACTGTACAAGGTATCTTGAGATGTCATAATTAGTAATGGCTTGTAGTGTGGTCCATCATTCTCACCACAGTCAGGAGTTCGGTGGCTACCTAGTCTCTCTCCTGTGTTTATGACTGTACAAGGTATCTTGAGATGTCATATTTAGTAATGGCTTGTAGTATGGTCCATCATTCTCACAACAGTCAGGAGTTCGGTGGCTTCCTAGTCTCTATCTTGTGTTTATGACAGTATAAGGTATCTTGAGATGTCATATTTAGTAATGGCTTGTGGTGTGGTCCATCATTCTCAACACTGTCAGGAGTTCGGTGGCTTCCTAGTCTATCTTGTGTTTATGACAGTACAAGGTATCTTGAGATGTCATAATTAATAATGGCTTGTGGTGTGGTCCATCATTCTCAACACTGTCAGGAGTTCGGTGGCTTCCTAGTCTCTATCTTGCGTTTATGACAGTACAAGGTATCTTGAGATGTAATATTTAGTTTATGGCTTGTAGTGTGGTCCATCATTCTCACCACAGTGAGGAGTTCGGTGGCTTCATAGTCTCTATCTTGTGTTTATGACAGTACAAGGTATCTTGAGATATAATATTTAGTTTATGGCTTGTAGTGTGGTCCATCATTCTCACCACAGTGAGGAGTTCGGTGGCTTTATAGTCTCTATCTTGTGTTTATGACAGTACAAGGTATCTTTAGATGTAATATTTAGTTTATGGCTTGTAGTGTGGTCCATCATTCTCACCACAGTGAGGAGTTCGGTGGCTTTATAGTCTCTATCTTGTGTTTTGACAGTACAAGGTATCTTTAGATGTAATATTTAGTTTATGGCTTGTAGTGTGGTCCATCATTCTCACCACAGTCAGGAGTTCACTCCTTCTGTATATCTCTGCATTATTTTACATTTACATTTTATTAACATTTATTTTTATTAACTAATTACTTTAATTATTGGATTTGGCTGTAGGGTTTTTTACTAAAACAAAATTTAAATATCTATTTAATAAAAGCCAAGTATTTAAAGCTACGTATTATTAATGTTACTACAAAACTAATTAACACTTTTAATTACACTATACCTCAAATAGCATTTTATTTTTAAATAAAACAAAAACAACATTTAAACCACATTTCCACTCTCAACTAACACCCAGCTTGGATATTTCGCCGGAGGCATGTGTTTTGTGTAATGGAGTAGTTGTGTTTTCAATATATTATTTTTATTTTATAATAGCCTACTGTACTTTTAAATAATTTAGTATATCATCCAACGGATTACATTAGTGCTCATACTCTGATTTATATTTCCCACATAAATGTATTTTCTATTTCATTATGTTAATTAATTTTATAAAAACTAACTAAACATTTAATTTATACTTAAATTATATAATCTCTGGATATTTTGGAAATAAAATTTTACAGGGAAACCAGTTTATGTTTCGAAATTATCATGTAAGAAGGAGTTTGATGTACCAACGTTTAAAGACTAATAATATGAGAGAATAAAAAGAAAACTTGTTAAAAAAAGTGTTAGATATATTCTGTTTTTCCCTATTATTGAAGTAATATAAAGGGTATATTATATAGTGGATAAAATTATAAAACTAATGGTTATCTTAATTTGTTTAAACTAGTTGAAGGGAATACTATTGTAAACAGCAAAATGTGTACAGCTGACAAGTGTTAAATTTACCTTATATGTGTTGTTATAATACAACTTCCACTTATAGACAAATTAAATAACTAGATTAATATCAAAAGTTCCGTTGCAATAAAAAGTGAAATGCTACTGAAACTATAATTTTTATATAAATTTATTGAAAAATATTTCCTGATCACTTATTATTCATCACTTTTCATTATTTATCTTAATACAGTGCGTTTCTTTTAAAACGCACCCTATTTACAAGTACAGAAAATGAAGGTTAAGGAGGTTGGTAACCCTGGTTCTTCTTCTCTGGCTATCAGCTGATTTGCATTATTGTATTGTTGTTCTCTTTATTTATGGTTCGTGCAGTTGTCATTAAGTTGAGGTTCGAGACATGGTTTTGAGCAAAGGCAGTGTTTATTGTGGAGGAATATTTTAAAACAAAATCATTTGTTCTATGCCAAGATGCTTTCGATCAGTAATTTTGAACCCATTGTATTAATTATATGTATTATTAGTTGTATGTTCTGAATTGTATTGAAATTTACCCCATCTAAAATCATGGGTTGCGTTTTAAAAGAAACACCCTGTATATAAAATCCAAAATTGATGTACTCATTCGTCAGAAAATCTTCACAGTTAACTGATTTTGATGAACTTTGATAGGAAGATATATTTTGTATCTCAATTCCATTGTTGAGGAATAGAAACGTAACTCTCGTTTTTCCCACAAAAGTAACATTGACATTTGTTTAATTTAATACTTTATTTCCAACAACTAGTACAAAAAACATAAGCATGACACAAAAACTTGGCTAATTTAATTTTAATTGCGTAATGTTAAGTTAGTTTCTGCTAACTCTGACATAATTGCACTACTTTGCATCCCCCTAAAGTAGACTTATAGGGTTATGTAGGATAATGCATATAATGGTGTGATGTGAGAACCACGAATAATATGGCAAGAAAGTGTAGAGAACCACCCCGTATCGAAGAAAGTCCTCTCGGATAGTTATATGTAATAAACATTAAATAAATAGTACAATTTACCTTACCATTATGGGGGCTAGGCATCCAATTTCATTGCAGTTTGGCAAGAATGTATAAGATTACGTTAGGTTAGATTATGTATAGATGTATAAGTGGCTATAAATAAAAATGTCTTTTTTTTAGTTTGGTTGATGATGTTACTCCGGAACGAAAAATATATTCGTTGAAAAACACGACAGATGTAAAAAGTTTTAAATCATAAAACCATAATAATAAAAATTATTTTGTTTTATGTCTCTTTGTTTATACAAGTTTTCTGATACAAAACAAATATTGTTCTCTTCTGGTCCAAAATCGCCTTTCTTATCAATATGAGCTAATATTTTTGCCACTTTCAAACCATTATTGTTCAACAAACATCTACAAAATGCATAATCAATCAAATCTTTAATTTGATGTATAGACAAGAAACTTACAAACTGTTGTTTGATGGAGCATTTTTAAATCCTTGTAACGCTAACAGAATTGAAGGTAATTAATGTGTTTTAGTTACACGTTGTAACAATTACGCAAATATTAAGATAACTGAAGTCTGATGTTAAATGGTAGGTTTCATTTTTTTTACTATGCATATCTCAGGTAATACAAACAAACTTGGCAAGTTTATACTGGGTTATCCTTGGTCAGAATTCCCCCCAGAACTGGCTAAGTAACTGTCTGAAAATAGTTGAAAATCAGTAATCCGCTACATTGTTAATTGGTTTATTAAGTATTCTTCGATTTACTAAGAATTTTTCAAAATCCCCTCTTATTACACATCTACAACATCTACAACCTTTGACTCTACAACATTTCAGCCACATAGGCTTAGTACTTTTTTAGTTACAGCGATGAGCAAATGAGTCAGTGGTATTTGCCTTTTATAGGTATATATAAAGAAATTCGGTTAAAATGAATGTATTTAAAATTATATTACTACTAGTGGCGCAATGCTGTAATCTAGCTACTTGGGGTCAAAGTGTTGTAGAGATTGTAGGCGATAGGTTATATTTTAGTTCATCTTAATACTGACACGGTGTCTGCTCAATGGTTGCCATCGATGAGTGTAGATGAGTGAATGGCAACCACTCATTGTTACAAACTAAAATGAACAGTCGGTAGTTATCGGCTGATCCCTTTCAACATTTGTTATTTAACTCTAAATGAGATTGAACTGAGGACCTGTAGCTTATGAAGCTGGGCTTCAACCAACTACGCTAATAAGCAATTAAATAGTCCTTTCTGAGCTAAGTCGAACTCAGTTAGTAACTAGACCACATGGGTCATCCACACTCACCTTTACACTCAAGCTATATTTCATATTTACCTTAAAATACCCACAAGCTGTATTGAAATCTCGTATCTGAATAATAACACAGCTTCAAAACCGTTCCAATCTAACTCATAAAACATTATAATAAACATTAATAATACAGTTCGTAGTTTCCGTACAATGTGCAGATTTATCAGTTTGTTAATGAATAACTACCCTTTGGCATTGTAAATTCGAAGAGCTTACCAAATTATTGTTCGTAAAGTTTGAATATCTTAATGTAATGTAAGTTTGAATGTCTTAAAGTAATTTTTATAAAATTACAATTATGGGACAGTTAAGGCACAACAATATGATGCATATATGTATTAAAAATATTTGTAAACTATTAGATGAAGGAATATCAGACCCAAAAATATTCAGAAAGCTACAACTATGAGAGTGTTGTTAGTGTGTTGAATGAAAGGTTGACGTAATATAAATGAGATAAGGGCCAATTAAAACGTTTTACTGCTCAAATAAACAAGAATAAATTTGTTAATGTCTGTTCTATCTTTATCAGGATTCACATGAACCTGCTAATGAACGAAAGTATTGTATTTAATTTAGTAGTTTAATTTTCTATTCAAAAATGTTTTTCTAATGATTGTTTTAAAACTAATTTAAGCTAAATATTTATAAACAAAACTAAAGAATAGCTTTAAAAATTTTAAAATGTAACTGCCAAACATAAATGAGTTGCAGATGTACTGGTTGTACATAAATGAAATATTCTTATGAGTTTCAAATAATATCAGCATGATTTGTAGTTTAGAATAAAAAAATATATATAGATTTTTTAATTTAATGTAATAATTAGAGTCTCTCTTTCGACTATACCTCTTCGTAACGACATAGCCATGCTATTTCTAATTATCATTACAGTAGGAAATAGCTGATGTATATAATTAGTGGAAATTAACGCCTGTGGCATTTATTTAGCTTTTCCGCTATTCCTGAAATGATATGAAAAATTAGTTAAAGGAAACTGTGTAGTTGGTTGCGTATATTACGAACAATTAAAAATGTAATTTTGTGCTGCAAATTTTAATTTATTAACTTTTTGAAAGTCATTATTGCGTGTAGAATAAATCTAACAAACTGGGACTAAATTTCCTCCACAGTTTGAAACATTAATATATACAATCCATTAATAGTGTAGTAATAATATTAATATATACAATTCATAGTATAATATTTAAGGTCATTTATTTTAACTCTGACATGGTGGGACTACTTTGCATCCCACTAAAGTAGACTTATAAGTTTTCTAGGAGAACAGCCACCTGTATCTAAACTGTTTTGATGTAATTGTTAAAAATGAACCACGGAGAAAAGCAAGCGTAGAGAAACACCCCATAGCAATGAACGGATTTTTAATTACTTAACCAGTAAATATGTAATTTTTCAAGGAATGAGAATTTTGGCTGCTAAAACTTAATATGTATAACATATTATTGTAGATTTCCCATGATTATATCAATTTTCATATCGTTTACAGCCTTTATATAAAATATTTTTAAAATAAAATTAAAACATATTTATATAACTATGTTAATAATTTCTAGAATGTAGTAGATTTTTCTGGGTTATACTAACAAGTATTTCGTATTTTGTAAGTTTTTAAATAATTTTTACAAGGCGTTAAATTTAGCCCGTTTTTTACTCTTACCAGTTTTGTCTAAATTCATTTCCCATAAATAAAACACCAGTTCTATCTACTTTGTTACTAACTATTTTATTATACTGGCTCACATAGACATTTATTGTATTTTATGTAAAAATAAATATATAAAGAAACCCTTAAATTCAACTTTCAAGTGAATTTAAATATCATTAGATTTCATGGTTTCAAATAGTTATGAATATTATACACTTATTGTGTATTTTAAATTAACAATGAAAATCAATTAACTTAATTAATTAACTTTTGATCAAATTTGTTGTTTTATTACCATTTCTATCATCAAACTGACTTGAATTAAGTCACGATTCTATTGTAAATGACACATTAAAATATCTATATCTGACTAAAAATCCACTTTCTCTTTAGTTGTTATAATATGTTCATAATTTGAAGTACAACTTACTAGCACACGCAGATTAGTAAGTACGATGAAAATAACAGCAACAAAATATAGTTAAAATTGAATCAACACTGCGAAAGTTTTGAGATGGTACTTTTCTGTAACATGGTATTTTGTTCATTTTGTTTAACAATCAATACATTAATAAAAGTAATCAGTGATAGAGGTTTTCTATTGTTTTAAATTATACATTTTCGTTTGAAATTTAATTTTTTCAGAAAAACTGAACAAGACAGTAGTTAGAGGAACTTTTAGCACTTCAGTTGAACAGAGTTTACCAATAAAATTTCAACTGCATTTTGACATCTAATTCGAACAAAACTTTTAATGCCAAGATGTGTAATGGAAAGTATCTAGAATAATATGTAGAATAGAAATATGTATAATATGGAAAAATCAAGATATATAGTTACAAAATGTACTGGAAATACATGCAACGGAAAACTTTGTGTCTCACCTAAAAGTTAGGAAGCTCTTGATTTATCAAATAATATGGTATAAATATTTAAAATCTGCGTTGTATATGATATTTTCCTTAATTACCTCATCTGGGCCTCCAATTTTTTTAAGTTCCATATGCAGAGGCACTTCTTCGAAGAAAAAACTTAGCTCGCCCTCGTTATTGCTGTTGTTTCTGCAGGTACCATCATTGAGGCAATCCTCCAAAGGGTGGATGCTTGAGACGTATATTTTGCAAAAGTTCAAAATGGACTAACGCGAAAAAAATTAAGAGTTATTCCTGGCTGACCCCTAGGATTCCAGAATTTCGGTATAATTTTTTAATATAGAAACTTTTGTATTACATAAGACACGTCTAGTTCAAATTGTCCGTTTCTACAGACAACTAAGAACCATTTCTATAACTGTCCATGTGAATTGAAATAAAGCGCGTCCAAGCATGAATTATATGCCTTTTCTCTTCAAGGCAAGTCCCATACTCTGTGCATTAACCCATTACCCCAACGTATTATATAAATAAGTAAAAACATTAAATCAAATATGACGAGGAATGACTACCACATCACATGTCACTGCCTACAACAAATTGCTAATGGCTGATGCTTGCAATTTATTCCATTTATAAAATACCGTTCCTCTCACTAAAAATCATCGACACGGACAACCGTACATGTATGGGAGGGTGGGTGGGTCAGTTACCCTATACTTGTATGGGTGGGTCAATTCCCCTATACTTGGTTGTGAGGGTGGGTGAATCAATTCCCCAGTACCTACATGGGAACATGGGTGGGTCAATACCACCGTAAGCTTAAGGTTGGGTGGGTGGGTGTGTATTATAGACCTAGACTACCAATATTATAATGTTAAATATTGGTGGTCTTATTAAATGGTTTAATCGTAAATTTTAATTACAACTTATACAGTGCTTCAAATGTACTAAAGTAGAGTATTGAAAAATGGTAATATAAAATTATGAATTAATTTATTTTAATGTATATATTTACTATTACTTTTATTGATTTGTATTTGTCTAAAAATATGATTCATAAGATAGATATTTTTGGCTTATCAATCTAATAGGAATTGCTTACAAAATGGCCTTTAAATATTGCCTTGACTACTTCACTTCTGTTACCCAGCTACTTGAGGGTAAAGTGTTGTAGATATTTTGGGAGAAATTTTCTATCTCTTGATACTGACACTACGTTCGGTCAATGGTTGCCATCGACGTGGACACAACTAGTGAGGTCTGTGATGTCCATGTTGGGTGGTAGTCAGGTTCAGATGTTGTGTAGAGAAGCAAACTGAACGTCAGCCTTGTTAATTACATGAATATCAGAATAACACTACGTGTTCGGATTCCACGTAAAGGTCCTTTAGTGGCCCTAGCTATTGAGCTAATAAAAAATAATCAGTTTGTAACAAGACTACACAAGTCATCCACACTCACCCTACACTCAAGTAATCACTCATATTTGCCTTATAATACGCTCAAGCTGTTTTGGCATTTCAAATCCGAATAGTAATAAAATAATAATAATAATATCAACGTTCTTTTTTCAAAAATCCTAGGGCCGTAGACGAATACTAAAATTATAATAATTACTGAAGTAGACTTCATATTACATGCGTCATTAATTACCAAGTTGGCGCTCTCATTCATCTAACTCTCAAACTTATATCAGTTCAACGTTCGTAATGCTTTACACACAGACAGATGTTTTTATAGAGCTTTGAATTGAATTGATCTTTTTATGTTTACAGGGAGTGCATTAATTATTATAACACCAGCCTGAGAGAGGAGCTGCTCAAAAGATCTTGATCTATGAACTTGAGTACGTAAGCCATCCCTGGCATCTATACTGCATCTATTACTAGTAGTGTCGTAACTGTGAATTTCCGTCTCATGTTAAATTACAAGGAAACCGACGGAATACAGCTACTAGGAGAATGCTGCTTAAACTATAAATACTAACAGGCTCCTCAAAACTAAGTTTTTAGGGTAAAGAGTACTCAAGTAACACCACTTTCAGTCAGAAAAAATAAGTTTTCTCTGTAATAACACAGAAACATTAAATATATAAACTGATCTTTTAAGTTGGCATAGTGTTGAATTTTGCATAACGTAGTCTAAAAATGTTGTGCATTAACATTACAACAACACACGCTGACATTGCTAATAGCTGAGCTAAATGTACGTCAAACAGTCGTCCGGTCCGATCACTTATTTTGAATTAACCATCGTTAGATAACAGAACAGAGACAAGACTATAGCAAATGCACAGCTGTGGGTAGTTTGTTTCTATACTTAATATTAAACTAGAAGATATTGTAGCAAACCAATAGTTTTTATTAGAATTTTTATTTTTCTGCATATACCTTTTTCAAACATAGATAAGGTCAGTGCTGTTTGTTGCTATTATTATACATGATTGACATTAAAAAGCAAACTAGAAAACTATCTATTTTGTAGTTACGAGGTTGCCTCGCTAAGGACTTCACAGGAACTTGAAGGAGGTTAGTGTTGTGTGCAATTATTATGCATGACTGCCACTACAAAGCAAACTCAAGAGCTATCTAATTTTTAGTAACGACGTCACCTCACTGAGGAATTCACAGAAACATGAACGAGGTCAAAGTTGTGTACAATTATTATGCATGACTGCCATTACAAAACAGACTCAACAACTACCTAATTTGTAGTAACGAGGTTGCCTCGCTAAAGGACTTCACAGAAACATGAAGGAGGTTAGTGTTGTGTGCAATTATTATGCATGACTGCCACTACGAAACAGACTCAACAACTACCTAATTTGTAGTAACGAGGTTGCCTCGCTAAAGGACTTCACAGAAACATGAACGAGGTCAAAGTTGTGTACAATTATTATGCATGACTGCCACTACAAAACAGACTCAACAACTACCTAATTTGTAGTAACGAGGTTGCCTTGCTAAGGACTTCACAGGGAATTGAAGGAGGTTAGTGTTGTGTGCAATTATTATGCATGACTGCCACTACAAAGCAAACTCAAGAGCTATCTAATTTTTAGTAACGACGTCACCTCACTGAGGAATTCACAGAAACATGAACGAGGTCAAAGTTGTGTACAATTATTATGCATGACTGCTATTACAAAACAGACTCAACAACTACCTAATTTGTAGTAACGAGGTTGCCTCGCTAAAGGACTTCACAGAAACATGAAGGAGGTTAGTGTTGTGTGCAATTATTATGCATGACTGCCAGTACAAAGCAAACTCAAGAGCTATCTAATTTTTAGTAACGACGTCACCTCACTGAGGAATTCACAGAAACATGAACGAGGTCAAAGTTGTGTACAATTATTATGCATGACTGCCATTACAAAACAGACTCAACAACTACCTAATTTGTAGTAACGAGGTTGCCTCGCTAAAGGACTTCACAGAAACATGAAGGAGGTTAGTGTTGTGTGCAATTATTATGCATGACTGCCACTACAAAGCAAACTCAAGAGCTATCTAATTTTTAGTAACGACGTCACCTCACTGAGGAATTCACAGAAACATGAACGAGGTCAAAGTTGTGTGCAATTATTATGCATGACTGCCATTACAAAACAGACTCAACAACTACCTAATTTGTAGTAACGAGGTTGCCTCGCTAAAGGACTTCACAGAAACATGAAGGAGGTTAGTGTTGTGTGCAATTATTATGCATGATTGCCAGTACAAAGCAAACTCAAGAGCTATCTAATTTTTAGTAACGACGTCACCTCACTGAGGAATTCACAGAAACATGAACGAGGTCAAAGTTGTGTACAATTATTATGCATGACTGCCATTACAAAACAGACTCAACAACTACCTAATTTGTAGTAACGAGGTTGCCTCGCTAAAGGACTTCACAGAAACATGAAGGTTAGTGTTGTGTGCAATTATTATGCATGACTGCCACTACAAAGCAAACTCAAGAGCTATCTAATTTTTAGTAACGACGTCACCTCACTGAGGAATTCACAGAAACATGAACGAGGTCAAAGTTGTGTACAATTATTATGCATGACTGCTATTACAAAACAGACTCAACAACTACCTAATTTGTAGTAACGAGGTTGCCTCGCTAAAGGACTTCACAGAAACATGAAGGAGGTTAGTGTTGTGTGCAATTATTATGCATGACTGCCAGTACAAAGCAAACTCAAGAGCTATCTAATTTTTAGTAACGACGTCACCTCACTGAGGAATTCACAGAAACATGAACGAGGTCAAAGTTGTGTACAATTATTATGCATGACTGTCATTACAAAACAGACTCAACAACTACCTAATTTGTAGTAACGAGGTTGCCTCGCTAAAGGACTTCACAGAAACATTAAGGAGGTTAGTGTTGTGTGCAATTATTATGCATGACTGCCACTACAAAGCAAACTCAAGAGCTATCTAATTTTTAGTAACGACGTCACCTCACTGAGGAATTCACAGAAACATGAACGAGGTCAAAGTTGTGTACAATTATTATGCATGACTGCCATTACAAAACAGACTCAACAACTACCTAATTTGTAGTAACGAGGTTGCCTCGCTAAAGGACTTCACAGAAACATGAAGGAGGTTAGTGTTGTGTGCAATTATTATGCATGACTGCCACTACGAAACAGACTCAACAACTACCTAATTTGTAGTAACGAGGTTGCCTCGCTAAAGGACTTCACAGAAACATGAAGGAGGTTAGTGTTGTGTGAAATTATTATGCATGACTGCCACTACAAAGCAAACTCAAGAGCTATCTAATTTTTAGTAACGACGTCACCTCTCTGAGGAATTCACAGAAACATGAACGAGGTCAAAGTTGTGTACAATTATTATGCATGACTGCCATTACAAAACAGACTCAACAACTACCTAATTTGTAGTAACGAGGTTGCCTCGCTAAAGGACTTCACAGAAACATGAAGGAGGTTAGTGTTGTGTGCAATTATTATGCATGACTGCCAGTACAAAGCAAACTCAAGAGCTATCTAATTTTTAGTAACGACGTCACCTCACTGAGGAATTCACAGAAACATGAACGAGGTCAAAGTTGTGTACAATTATTATGCATGACTGCCATTACAAAACAGACTCAACAACTACCTAATTTGTAGTAACGAGGTTGCCTCGCTAAAGGACTTCACAGAAACATGAAGGTTAGTGTTGTGTGCAATTATTATGCATGACTGCCACTACAAAGCAAACTCAAGAGCTATCTAATTTTTAGTAACGACGTCACCTCACTGAGGAATTCACAGAAACATGAACGAGGTCAAAGTTGTGTACAATTATTATGCATGACTGCTATTACAAAACAGACTCAACAACTACCTAATTTGTAGTAACGAGGTTGCCTCGCTAAAGGACTTCACAGAAACATGAAGGAGGTTAGTGTTGTGTGCAATTATTATGCATGACTGCCAGTACAAAGCAAACTCAAGAGCTATCTAATTTTTAGTAACGACGTCACCTCACTGAGGAATTCACAGAA
The DNA here is from genome assembly GCA_035578905.1 of Stictocephala bisonia. Lineage (NCBI taxonomy): Eukaryota > Metazoa > Arthropoda > Insecta > Hemiptera > Membracidae > Stictocephala > Stictocephala bisonia. Next base: position 619,494 of record JAQJVL010000456.1, on the reverse strand, counting down.
ACATGAACGAGGTCAAAGTTGTGTACAATTATTATGCATGACTGTCATTACAAAACAGACTCAACAACTACCTAATTTGTAGTAACTAGGTTGCCTCGCTAAAGGACTTCACAGAAACATGAAGGAGGTTAGTGTTGTGTGCAATTATTATGCATGACTGCCAGTACAAAGCAAACTCAAGAGCTATCTAATTTTTAGTAACGACGTCACCTCACTGAGGAATTTACAGACACATGAACAAGGTCAGTTCAGAACAAAGCAGACTCAAGAGCTATTTAAGTTGCTTAGTAATTTCCCGGAAATAATTATTTACTGAAAATAATTATTTAGGGAAATTATTTCAAAATACATACTATAAAAAATACCTGTACTCTTGATTCTTTTGTAAGGAAAATTACTTTTGTTCTAGTAAAATGTCAAATATTTTGTTAATTGGTCTTACGCTAATCATAGTAAGGAGGATAAACCAATGCCCTCTGATAAGTTTTGTTTCTACGTTCTTGAAAATTTAAATCTAAGTTGATATCAATATTGGATTGCAATGTTTTACTTATTGTTATACTAAAAACAAAAGTTAACGTCACTTTGATATACAGTATAAAGGTAGCATTCTCCAGTTGAGCTCTTCAGGCAATTTAGTTCTTGATCTCTCACAACTGTCACCAGGAATAGCAAAGAGCTTGTCTCATTAACAGACACAACGTGTTTCCTTTCCTTGCTGTACCTGGCTACCCCACCAAGCAAGATTACAGTAAAATACACAACTCCCTCATTTATAGTAAACTCTAGCAAAGAAGGTTTTGTAAAATTAATTATCTACTCCCTCAGCCAAAGATAATTTTACAAATTTAAACTCAAAACCTATACAGATGTCATTTATAGGGCTATAATTGATCACAAATTAAAAACATGTTTTATAATATTTACTTTACACTTGGTGTGTTGGTACCTTTTGTTCAGTATAAACTGAAAATGGAATAAAATACATCGCATGGAATATAAACGAGTTATGTACCTAAATTGGCCTAATTGGCCACTTTAGGTAACCATACTTCCATAAATATCTTTTCTTATAGTTCCTATCAATACAATAATAATTATGAGTTGAATAACACTTTTTATTAAAAAAATCCATACAATTATTGATTGAACGCCTGTAAGTCTATTGGACCCTAGACAAAATATTTAAGTAAGATTAGTCTATAGGAGCTGAAAATAGAACAGCATTCCTCTCCAGCAATTACGAGCTTGACTCATTTCAACTTATGACAGAAAAAAATCCTTTTAATGAAAATGTGTAAAGGACATTATAAAAAAACGTGATAGGGAACATTCTGATCAACGTAGGTCTCATTAAAGTGAAAGATAGTTTAGATAAATAAACATTGTTTTCAGGGTTAATACTTACTTTTTATTCTGTTTGTTCACTGCCGAAAATTTAATGATATCATCCAGAACGTTATAATGGTAATTTTTTGATTAGTTGACCTATATACAGATCTATAACAAACGGAACTTAATTCACATTTTTTTAATATATTGATAAACTATTATTTAGACTGAAAACTAATTGCAGACCCTTAAGGGGGTCACTGCACCCTATCTTCTGTAATGATAACATATGACCTTTTCCTTGGAAGTGGATGAAGATAACCTCCTAGATTTTAGAATATTTGAAACACACCCTTAGACAAAACGAATTAAAAAATTATACTTTTGACATAATATTTCAATCTAGCATGTTATTTTTTTAATATTACTTTGTTCAAAAACAATAATAGTTATTATTTGTTGTAAAATTTTCATTAAGTTTTAGGTAAATCAATTTTTATCCCAACAAGATAATATAATAGTATCAACGATATAAAAATCATTTAGATCTATTTTTTGGTTCTTGAGAAAAAATACATAAATCTGAAAAGCTAAACTTTCGGGAAATGCAAAAAAAAACATAAAATAGAAGTCAAAATAATGAATAAAACGTGTTATAGCTTACATTTAAATGAGAAAGCTATTATTAGGCCTACGATAGTATCAATAGAAATAAGCTGTTCTAATCACTGGTTAAACAAAGGATTCCTAGTAAGTTAGTAAGATTAGTCAAAGTAACACTAGTCGATAGTAGAGTATTAGTGACGGTTGAAAACAAAAAGGGCTCAGTCTTTAGACTATTCTAAAGACTGAGCCCTTTTTGTGTTAGGGACTGGTGTTAAGTAGGGAGTTGCTTTGTCAGCAGTTTTGTTCAGTCTAACTTTGAATTACGATATTGAGAAAATTAATTTCAGTGGAAGTGTCATCAAAACAGATTTGTCCCTATTCAGGTGATGTAGCGTTGATAGCAAGGCGTATGAATGCCTTAATGGAAATGTTTTTGGATCTTTAAAAACGAATGCAAGAAAATTGGATTGGCTGTGAATGTTGAGAAGTACCAGTTACAGAGGTTAACGTTAACCGAAACTAGACAACTACTGTCATAATTACTGGTAATTGGTTCCATAAATGTCTGCAGCTGACTAGTATCATTACGACTACAAACTTTATGACAAGCTGCAAGACCTTTATCATAAGTATTTTCTCAATAATTATATTTAATTGACTAAAACTTCCTTCAGTACAGGAGTACTATATAAAAGAGACAGTTACTTTATTTGTATACACTAATAATAAAAAACTAGAACAAATTAATTAAAAACAGTAGACATTTAAGAATCCCAATTTAAGCGACTTTCATTTTGTTGGGGGTTGTATTTACAGAATGATGTTAAGAATCTAATAACCTATAAAAATCTTTAAAAAGAAAAATAAGGCTGTATCTACTTCCTTGAATATATTACTTTTATTATACAGTTTTTATTTTGCAAACTCCTTAGTTTTATAAAATTGCTCTATTTATTGAAAAAACATATCATTATTTTGCCTCACACGTAGTTGCATAAATTATATTTCACAGAGACTTTATAAGTTTAAATCACTTTCTATGAAAAATTGCTTAGTTTAATCTATTACCAACGCATGGTAGTTATATTTATAGGCATTTTTCAAATGGATTGAGAAAGTCAAAGACATCAGAAGTTGACGAATAAAACCCTCTATGTGATTTTAGAGAGGTGTTTTATTTTTAGATTACATGAGCATGTATGTTTGTAGTGGAAATTGGGCTCTAAGGGAATTTAGTTCCGTTTGGTAACAGGGATCTTGTATGTGTAAGTGGTACAGTCAAAAAAGAGCTACATGTGTGTATGCAATGAATCCTTAAGCTTGTAGAAAGAGCTATGAATTATTAGGGAAGTAATCTTTTCACTGTACCAGGTTTATAATTTCCTTAAATCTAAAAAAAAATAGTAAAAATAAAAAGGATATTTGCAGAAGTAGTCTAAATATAGTTTTAAGATAAATATTCTTATATTGTTTCCTTTCATTAGAATATAGCATGCAATAATATTATACTATAAAAAAATCTTTAAAAAAATTTCATGACCTAGAAAACACCTTATTTTATGGACATTACTGTTTTAGAATAGGGGGTTTTTTTTAATTTAATTTTTAGAAAACCCTCAAGATCAGCAGTGCTTCTGAGAAAGAAAGAAACAGAAGACAATTTCCTCTATCGATACTGTAGGGTTTTAAACGCAGGATAATAGAGAGTGAACGAAAAGGTGAAAGGAATTTGGGGTTGCAGTTACGTTCCTGATACTCGAGAGTAGTAAACTTTTACGTCAAAGTGCAATAAGTGATTGACATTTTAATAACATTCTAATGTTTGTATGGGATGTTAATGAAACATTAAAATATGATTATTTATCTATTGACTAAGACTTATATTAAAAGGTCAAATGTTTTAATGATGATTAAAAATTGATCATTCGTTAAATTATTTATTTAATTAATTAATAACATTGATTAATTTTAAAATACCATTAACAACTGAAGATTTCAATGAAGAAATATAAATCATTAAGTATATTGCTCGGTAAAATGGCTACAATACCAGAATGACTAATACATTAATAAAAATGTTTAAAATAAAAGAAAAAGAAAAAATAATATTAAATACATTTAATCAGAATATATTGGAAAACATAATCACAAAATAAACAAAGCTTTTGTCAATAGAGAATATCAAACGACATTTAAAACTACCAATAATCTTGGTAAAGTAATAAAAATAAAACAAGTAAAATCAAACAACATTCAAAATGTAATAATAGTAGCATTTACAAATTAAAATGGAATGATTGTTAAAGTCACTCACTCACTATATTGGACAAACTGGACGTTCTTTCAAGACAAGATTTAATGACCACATTAAGGCATTAACAACGTCACAAAACTCAAAATATGCAGAACAATTCAGGGCACACTTTGTATATACTTCCAAGATAATTAATTTAATATCGACCTCAGAACGTCTTGAAATTTATAAAATTGCAAAGAAAAATCCAAAATTTATATTAAATGATAAATACATAATTTCTAAAAATGTATTATTTGCAGATATTAAAATTAAAAAAATAATTAAAATTATTACAAATATAGTATAATACAACATCAGCTGTGAATAATTTGGATATCATAATTTGTTTATTTATATTGGTTTATAACCTTGCATATGTATTCTTATACGGCTTCAAATAAGTCAAAATATACGTTGTACGAAAAATATGAAGAAATCTGTTAAAGATATTTTATTGTTAATATTTTATTTTACTATACACTTCAGTTTATCATTAAATAATTCTTATTTTTTTGTAAAAAAAAAATCACATTTTATAGACACTAAGATGAAACAAAACACTGTAAGAGTCTGGATTTAAAATAGGCCTACACATGTAATAAACATTTATCAGGTAACAAGTAAATCATGTTTATGAAATAAATGTATCCCAAGTAAATTAACGATTGATAGAAAAGACTGGCCAAATTACTATAGAGTGTTATTACATTAAAACATTTTTTTAATTAAAAGTGTTCGGTATTCAATACCATAAAACAAACGAAATGTTATTTAACTAAACCTTTTAATACACTTTTAATGTCAACTTGAAAACCCACAAAAGGAAAGTGAAGGTTGAGGAATCACTTTCAGGGTGAATAAAAGCACCACTTTAACTGAAATTAATTGTTGTTTGCTTAATTAAGAGAAAGGTTGGAATCCATTTCACCTGACTTTCCGTAAATAAAATATAACGTCAGTGTGGAAACAATGTTCCTTAACATTTCTTAAGCTCAAATATATTTGAATCTGTAGCTCTATTAAGCATAACTTGTACTAAACAATATGTTTAATTTATTTTTCTTATTCTTGAGTAATTGATTTAAATAAACTATAAATAACAACAAATTAAAGAAATTCTTAGTCAAGAATAAAATCTCCTGAAGTTAATAGAGGTATGTTTAGGAAATGTCCTATTGGGTGAAATAATGAAATAATTATTGGACTCAATAAGACACAAAAATCACTATTCTATATTTCACTATAGGAAAACTAACCTTCAAACGGCTGAGTCTCGCGCAGGCACGGCGTATGGTAGGCCTGTAATGTGTGCGCCAGCTACTCCGAAAATCGTGATAGTGCGCATGCTGTTTTCTGACCGGTTGGACTTTAGAACTACAATTGAAGTTTACTAGCAATGATGCTGTAATCTTGAGATAAATGTTTAGTGATTGAATGAAAGTAAAAGAATTGTAAGCCCTTATATTTCATCAAAATAAATATACAAAGTAGCAACAATGTCGCAATGCAACATGCAATAAGCAGTCGTAAACAATGTTATTTCTGAATGACTAAATCGACCAGGTGACGTTTTGGAATGTATTTAAGATTTTAACCCATCAACAAGGCTACTAGAGTTCTTAATATAATCACGTGGTTTGGATTCTACTAAAAACTGTGAATTAATCAATGAACTGACTATATGGTAAAAGTTAATTAATTAACTATACAGAGACTGCTGGTTTCTATAATGTTCAATTAACATTTTTTTTGTGTTATTTAAATTACAGCCCGTTTATAAATTGAGGACTGAGTGTAGTTTTCAAAACCTATCAGTCCAATTAGGGCAAAACTAATGAGAGTATTGTTCCCTCTTTGTGTCAATCCTATTCAATACGGCAACGTCGCATCCACGAATCTGCAGATAAGATGTGAGTGCGTAATAGTTTTTCCTATACCATGAGCATTCTTTGAATAAATTATATTACTCATACGACATATGGTAATATAAACTGACCTTAATAATCATAGATTGATCTAAGCTACAACATTAAGACCAAAGCTATATTCACCTATAATATTGTTTTTTCTTTGGCTTTAAGCAATATATTGACGAATCTGATTTAACACAACATGTACAAGCAATAACCAATATAATAAACTAACATATAATACTTAATAACTTAACAATATAACTTTTAGTAAAGGTATTAAAGAACAAATTTAACAGACTTTTTATAGAAATTATATATTATCAACAACAGAGCTTACACAATACCTCCATACAATTTTTAATATATCAAATACATTAAATTTAAATTTCAGTAAAAGCTAAATGCAACTATGTTGACGTCATACCAATGACACATCTATAGCGTGGATTTAACTAAAATATTTGAGTCACTATCAGTGTTCCTGTGGTGTTTTAGAATTTTTTACAAATTATTCTTCATTAATTTTCAAAACATTTGTGTTTTTCTCATAGCAAACGAGTCATTTAATACGTAAATGAAAAACAAAAATAGAATTAAAAACATTCAAAATAAAAAAACATTCAAAAAAATAGTACCTACACGTTACCACTGCCGTAACTGCAGTACGGTCCTAAATAGAGTTTGTGCTGTTAAGAACCTTTATTGTTGAGTTTTAATTTATTGCCACATTCCTATTACGAAACGGTTTGTCTTGCCGTAATTTACTTTTCCAGAAATTCCTATTTTTCCTAGGAGTAAAATAGTAGTAATAAATAAATTTGTAGCCTATATTAAATCGCTCAATTTAACAAGACTTTTTAACTTAATAATTAGACGTTTAAGTGTTATAAAGTTTAAAAAATTTACAACGGTTTGTTAATTAGCGCGTACTAACGCAGGATCCCAAATCCTGTACAAAGAAAGGATCCCAAATACATGTATTTTAGTTTAAAGAGAAACATAGTGCTTAGCTACTTGTTACTTTTCATAATCATTATACAAAAATCAAATGTGGGCGAGTAAAAAAAAAATAATAATAATAATAATAAATAAAACCACAGACTCCACTTGACAACCAAAGTAGTACTAAGACTTAGTTTCATAAAGATCAACTAACAAGTATATTTAAATGGGAAACACACTATTTTCAACAATTACATGAAGACTGAAACTATTGGAATTATTTTGAAAGTTTAAATTTAAAGATAGGCTGCTTAGATTGCGACATTAAAGGACTGGTGGAAGTAAGAGAGAACTCCTCTTCCCCTCTGTGTAATTCCATTTTAAAATGTTCATGGAAACTAAGTAGATGGTAGGCCGCATGCTGGCAATGCAGTAGCATCCCCGCCCATTACGTCATGAGCAGCAGTGAAGATTGGTTGGTTTAACTAACACCAAAATTATTAACAACAATAACAAAATGAAAGATAATGCAACTAACAAATAACCATAAAACAAACGTGTGCAGTTCATCACAATTATTATTTATTGCGGGTCTTGAACACTTTAAGGCAGAAGTTAATCCCAGTAATGATGTTCTGTATAGCATTTTATATTATTTATAATAGTTCCAATTGTAACAGATATTTTAAAATATTTGTGGTGAAAGTGACTTTACTTTTAGTTTCAATGTACTTTTTATTTTCAGTTTTAAAATTCACTTCTAATTTGAGGTAAATTAAATTATTGTTATTTAATTTATATTAGTAGTAGTTATATTAGGTTGCATCTTATTTATTCTTTTTTAAATATTCTGATTTAATATCCCTTTAATTAGAAATTATTGTTCCCGTTCATTATATTTAAACGATCTAGAGGGCCGATTTTTTCCTTTTATATTTAAACCCACATATTTTAATTAGAACATAATATACATAAATTTTATTAAAAATTAAAAATATAATGATAAAATATAAATATATATATTTATATATTATTAAGCGTCATATGTGGATGTTCAGATCCCTGCAGTCATAATTAAAACACGTGTCACTGAAATATATTCTGTTACATCTGCATATTATTGTAATTGATATCCATAATATATGTGACAGATCACGGAATGTATTTAATTACGTATTCAATGCCATGGTTCTTGTGTTCATTTTTATTTTAAAATGTTCTCTCTAAGATTAGAAAAACAAATTGTAATATAATTACAGTACGCTATTTGTGGACTCATAAATAGTTTGTATAGTAAGATCTGAAAATATTGTAACGCTATTTATCGTTGTAGGTTCTTAAAAGCTCAATGCATATTGGATACACAACGAACAAGTATTTGAAATAATAACTGTGATGAGAATATTAAACATTTGAACAATTATAGCAGAGCCACTTGTCGCGCTTTTAGCTTGGGTATAACCAATGAATACACATGAATAGATAGATGTGTATTCATTCATTGGTATAAAATACAGTTTTGTAGCTTACCTTTATGTCTTTTTTTATAAATACACCTCTGATATCTTTTGTTCCAGACGAAGGTCTACTTCTTCTAAATAAGATGTTTCCAGATTTAATGCCAAGATATGAGTCTTTCTATATTATCAGATTATATTCAGATACAAGACTTCAATACGAATTTGTGTGCTTTTAAGGCGAATATGAATGATCGAATCAGTATAAGATGAGTGTGAATTACCTGTGTAGCCTGGATAACTAACTGAGTTTGACTTAGCTCAGAAAGGACCATTAATAATAGCCCAATTGCCAGAGCAACTTAGGGAATCTACAGCTTGACGTGGAATCCGAACCACGTAGTATTGGCCTGATTCTCAGTTCCCTCCCTTACACAATATCCGGACACTATCACCCAACATAGACATCCCAGTCTTTTCTTGTAGTATTGATAGGGACCATTCAGTGGACACCGAGTTGGTATTCAGATGACTCGATCTTAGAACCTGTCGACTACAATCTCCACAACTCTTTGTCGCCAAGTAGCTGGGTTACAGCACTGCGCACTGGATTCATTAGTTTTTACGTGTTTAGAGTCGTTTATTAATATGAACCTGTATGCATATCTGCTTTTGCGTGTCCCTGGAAAGGTTTAAAAATTGTATTAGGAGGGTACATGTAATATAGCTCAAAATTTGATTTCTTAACTATTAATAGATCTCAAGGAATCCAAGTAAATACAAACAATTGAATATAAAAAAGAAAAAAGAAATATCCCCATAAAATAAAACAATCCAACCCTCTCCTTAAATGTCTTAATTATTAATATCTTAACCAGGTTATACTCGTCGAAAAATCCTCCTGGAGCACCCCTAGACCTCCTAGGTGCCGCTCGAGGTCTGTAAATTCACAGGTTCATATTTACCTTGGTGATTTATTTATTGTCTTCCTTCAAGAGATGCTATTGATTTGTTAAGTGTTCTTCTTTGAAAATTTAATGTGATTTTTGAAGAATTAGTGGAAACAACTTAAATAAAATTAATGGTAAATGTTTTTTACCAAATTATGAAACTGAAATCAGTAATATGCCACAACACGTAATTAAAAGTCTACACACACACACACACACACAGACACAGACACACACACACACACACACACACACACACACACACACACACACACACACACACACACACACACACACACACACACACACACACACACACACACACACACACACACACACACACACACACACACACACACACACACACACACACACACACACACACACACACACACGCACGCACGCACAGACGCACGCGCAGACGCACGCACGCACACATTCAATAAATTCAATCATGTCAATAAAAAACAAGCGTAGTACGGGAGTAGATGGTATTAATATACTTACTGTTAAAAAAAATCTTGATGTATTTGCCCCTCTTTTGTATAGTATATTTAAAAAATCTTTAAAACAGGGAAGAATGCCTGATGAATTCAAAATGGCCACTGTGGTCCCTATTTTTAAGGCTGGTGATAAATGTGATGTATCCTCTTATCGTCCAATTTCGGTTATTAGTGTAATAGCTAAGATATTCGAGACAATAATTAAAAATAAAATACTAGATTTATTTATCCAAAGATCACTTTTTTCATGTAATCAGTATGGATTTATACCTGGCAGAGGAACAGACCTAGCAATTGAAAAACATGTGAGTTCAATAGTGAATGCATCAGATAATTATAAATATACAGTGGCGGTTCATCTAAACTTTCAAAAGGCATTCGATGTATTAGATATTAATGTGTTATTAAATAAATTCAGGAAGTATAGTTTTGGTGGCTTGGCTCTTTCATGGTTGAAATATTTTTGTTTGGGAAGAAAACAAATTTTGAAGATTAATAATGTCATTTGTAATCCATTAGAATTATACTTTGGCACAGCTCAAGTTGGAGTCCTAGGACCTATCATGTTCCTTGTTTATATTAACGACTTGTTAGACTTATATATGTATTCAACTGTGTCTGCTTATGCTGATGACACCGCACTAGTGTGCTCTGCCTACAATAAGCAGACACTACAGTTTAAGATTAGAAAAGATCTATATTAGGTTTCTCAATGGTTGTCAACAAACTGACTTTTGTTGACTTCGACTCTAAGTCGAAGAGTATAGATTTTTATGATTATCATCTCACTAATAAGTATTTACAACAGGAATTTAATTTAATGTGCCATAAGTACCAGTGTATTTACGACTGTACTTTGTAGTAATATTGAGGTAGTTGATTATGTAGAGTAGCTAGGTATGTATATGTATAAGCGCCTTAAATGGGACCATCACATTAATTTCCTCTCATCAAAATTAAGAAAGGTAAATTATGTATTGTATCACCTTACAGGTTTTATAGGAAGTTAAAGGAATTAAAGAATGTTTATATTTCTTGGTTTAAAAGTCTGATGAGGTTTGGAATTATTCATTATGGTGCGGCCTACAATTATTGTTAAATTCAGTAATTATGAATCAAAGGCTTGCTATAAGAACTATTTACAGTTTAAAGCACATAGACAGAGTGAGCTACCTTTTTAGAGCAAAAATATATTAACATTTGAGCAACCACATAAGTACTCATTAATCTTATACATTGCTAAATTTATTTACCAATTTGAGTTTAGAGAAATTAATAGAATCACAAGATCTAATCAACACATACTTTTAAAAGTCCCTTTATTAACTAAAGAATCAAGCCGACACCAGTTTTGCTATTTGGGTCCCAGAATATATAATGACTTTTTAAAATGGTGTGGTGATAGAATTATTTTTGAAAAGAAACCCAAGGGTTTTTGAAAAGAAATAAAGGGGCTTTATTAAAGATGAAAGCACTTTAATATTTGAAAACATGCCAGTTGAGTAGGCTATTAACTGGTTGTTACCTAATGCTAGATTGGATTTCTAATGTATGTTTAAATTTAATTTTTTATGTATTTATTCTTGTCATGCTTGTCTTGTTTATATATTGTTTATGTTTGTTTAGTTTGTATATTGTTGAATTGTTTGAATCGTTTAGCTACTGTTATTTTTATTTATTGTAATATTGTTTATATACTGTTATATTTGTTTATATATATATATATATATATATATATATATATATATATGCATATGTATATATATATATATATTTATATATATGTATATATATATTTATATATATATATATATATATATATATATATATATATATATATATATATATATGTTTTATTGCTGTTTAGTTCAAGGGCTTTTAAATAATGGTTGGTGATTTATTTGTAATTGGATAAAGAATATGGATACCGCCTGAGGCGCTTGCGCCTCATAGTAGCAATTAATTTTAAAAAGTTTATCATTATATGTATTATTAACATTATGTATGCATTTGATATTTTGATTTGATTCATGTAAAAAACTGTGAAACCAACTGTACTCCTGCACGCGCATGTATTTATTGTAATTAATTGAATAAAGATTTAAAAAAAACACACACACACACACACACACGCACGTGCACACACATTTACTCATACAATTGGGTGAGTGGGACTATACTAACATACGTGATGGTTTCATCGTATTTACAATATGTGACGGCGCTAAACCGTGATTCAGGTACAGACCTGTATTGCGGAAATTATATCACAAATAGCACAGGCGCTTCGAACATTGTTAGAAAAAAATTTGATTAACAACACCTCCAGTGATTTCCTATAGCACACACACACACACACAGTGGTATTTACAAAACCACCCACCCCTACACGTACAGTGGTACTGACACACCCACCCACCCTACAGGGAACAGTGATACTGACCCACCCGTATACGTACAGTGCTATTGACCCACCCACCTACCCATACACTTACAGTGGTAATAACCCACTGTTCCCCCATATGGTCAAAATGGATTGACGGATGTATGGAATTAAGTAAGGAGGTGATTCAAAAGTAAAATTACGTTACCCCACATGGTCAAACCATGGTTGGGTAATGTATTGAATCAAGTATGGAGGTGACTTAGGCTTAAGCGGCCGATTTCAAACTGAGAACCTACACAACCTATCTGTGACAACCGCGTCAAGGTACTATCTACAATATTTACATGATAACCAGACGTTTCGCCCATACTGTGATGTGGCATCCTCAGTGGTTTCTCTGAGACTGAGTAATTTACGAACTTATGAGTCTTCATTACTTTGTCCTGGCTATTGGGCTACTAATAAATTTGCCTTGATTTATGATGGCAGGCTATTAATTATTACATAAAGATTTAGTTGCAATAATGAGACCTTCCAAAATGCAAACATTAATTTAGTATATAGGCCATTAGAAAACTTGTTTGATAAGTTAAGTCTTAAATACAAACATAAAACACATTATTAAAATACCTACTAATTTTCAAACACTAATGTGAAATTCTTAAAAGATAATCAACAACACATCACTCAGTGGTATTGACCTACCCATGCACGTACAGTGGTATTGACTCACCCGCCCCCCCCCCATACACGTACAGAGGTATTGTGGGCACGCACGCACACACACACACACACACACACACACACACACACACACACACACACACACACACACACACACACACACACACACACACACACACACACACACACACACACACACACACACACACACACACACACATATAAAACTTTGCGAAACTAGAACAATTTAAATATTCTTTACTGTTGTATAAAGTAATTAACTACCAATAAATGTATTTAAACAGTAAAAGATGATTTCTTATAAAACATACAAATTCAAACAATTTATTATACCCTCTGACAAATATATTCTCTTTCAAAATACAGAATGTTAATTATAGAAAGTAGTAACTCTCACACAGTATACCTAAAGATATGACTCCGGTTGCTGTAACACTTCTCAACAATGCAATATGACCACTTCTTCCCATCTCATCACATACCACACTGTCTGAAACTTCACACTGCTCCCAGTGAACAAACACGTACTTCCATCTAACTCTGAAACTACCACTATCACCATTCATGCACCTTGGACATACATGACTATAAATATTATAAATCATGTATTATGTATCGTGGAATATATAAATTTCTGAAAAAATTAAAAAGGCACTTGAATTAAAGCGATTATTGAAATTTTCAGTATACCTACGCAACTTCGATAAGTTTGAATATCAAGGCATTAAATAATATAAAAACACCCTCAATAAAAAATCAACACGTTTTAAATAACTCGTTAACAGAAATCAAAAACACTATACTCAATAATCTTCGCTCCTAGCATTCTGTTTAATTAAATAAAAACATTAAAAATATTATTTGATAACTAGGGGATACTCCTGGACGCTTCGTGTACCGACCCCGTCACTCACTGCACTCGTGACGCTTTGGCCCTCGGCTTCGGATTTTAACTTTGACTACAAGTACTAGGCCTAGTGGTTAGACTGTATTAAGTGTTTAGTCTAAATATAAACACCTAATGTTATTCGTAGCATATTTCAAAATTTTTAATTTAATGTAACAGCACACAACAAACATGAATTCCCTTTTTCAATTTATTTATCATAGTTCAAATAAAGTTTCAACTGAATTGATCAAACTCTCTCTCTCTCTACCACTAAAATGATTTATTAACTTATCAGTATTATAATCATCATTATTCACATTCCAACAGCTGTTAGAATTGCATGTACATCATTATTTACTTTTGAACAGCTGCTACTTTGTGACTAATTTAATCTTTCTTCGTGTTATTCTTATGGCCTAAAAACTCTCTTTGAGGGTTTCACGTGCCATTCAGGGTAAAACTATTTATGAATACTGTACAAATACAAATATGGATAATATTTACTGTCTAAAATTCAAAATTAGTCAAGAAATAACGGAGAAGTTACGTTAGCAAAAAACACCTTTACATATTATATAATACTAGCCGACAGCCCATGCTTCGCTTCAGGGTTATTCTCTGCGCTTCTTACCCTTCCCCTGTGGTTCCCTCTAAACCATCACGTCAATATAAAAGCTCAACCTGCTGACGTTCTTCTAGACAACAAAGTTGTATGGTCTAGAAACCCTATAAGTCTGCTTTAGGGGAATTTCACCAAGGTTATCTCAATATCGTAAATTTCCCAACAAGGTTTTACACGTAACTATATAGAGAACAAATATATAGAAAAAGTGTAATTAAATTGTAAACTGTAATTAATTATTGCATCAATAGGATGATACAAACTTTTTGTTTGCACTTACTACTATTTGCTCTGCCATAATCTTATATTGTATATATTATGATTTTCTTTGTATATTATATCTTTATTTGTTCAACAACTTAGCTAGAGTTTGTGTTCAATTGTATCAATTTCACTGTTTTTGTCAGTCATCTGAATCACTGCCGTTGAAAATATAGATAAAACAAAAATATACATAGACCATAATTTGTAAAAAAGCTTTAAATTATTCTTGTACGATCCAAAACTCTCATTCTCCAAAAAACATATATATTTGCTAGTAATATAATTAATTAGGATCTATGGATGACAGGTGGTACTTGGCTTTGGTTTTCCAGATTTATTAATCCCGGAATAATAACTTTCAAAAGGTTTACGTATGAAACTTTTCAACATAAAATAATATTTATTTGGTTGTTCATAATATACGCAGCCAACTGCACAGTTTATGTGTAATAATTTTTTGTATGATTTTATGAAGAACAAAATAAATGCCACAGGCATATTTAGGAATAGACAAATAAGTAAAGAGTATTTCCATTCATTATATGAATCAGGTTATTTTCCCCTATAAATATAATTAAAAAAATAGTTAAACGAAGGATAGCATATTACGGACTATATATAGTAGTACGTACTATATCTAGTAGAAGAGACGCTCTAATTATCGCAAAAAATTTAAAAAACCTGACTGTGATCATTTGTTATTTCCCCAAACTAAAAACAGACTGATCTTATTATTAAAAATTTACAAGAATATTTAATTAATCTACGGCCATTAAATCCCTAACTCACTTATTTACGTTTGAGAAGTGAAAATTTAAAATATTTCAAGTTATTATTTTTTTTCAGGAAAATAGTTAACATAAATAAGTTAAGAAAAATATTAAAACATTAAAAATATTAAGAAAGTTAATACAATAAACTATTTAATTTATTTAAGAGTGAGCCAATTATACCATAAATTCATTCGTTAATAGGTTTATGTGAGTTAATCTGATTAAATATAGAACATATTATTAACAAATTTACTCTTGTTTCTATGAATAGTAAAACGTTTAAATTGATCTTTACACCTTTTATACTATGACAACTTTTTATACAAACACCCATCTCGTGATACCAGCCTTCTGAATTAATTTTTGAACCTGATATTTTTTATAAAAAAAAACTCTCTTTTAACTTAAAGGAAAGGTTTTTTTTAACTTCAGCTAACTTCCTCAGAAGTAAAGAATTTCGTAATTGACTAACTAAAAATAAAGATTCTTCTTAGAGTTCAGTTCGTATTTTCGTAACTTTAAAAGTGCCGAAAACCTCTCCGTTTTTCCAATTTACTAAGTGACTGTATTTTAAATCTACCACTGCTGCACCAGCA
This sequence comes from Stictocephala bisonia, assembly GCA_035578905.1. Classification (NCBI taxonomy): domain Eukaryota; kingdom Metazoa; phylum Arthropoda; class Insecta; order Hemiptera; family Membracidae; genus Stictocephala; species Stictocephala bisonia. The sequence goes on along the minus strand of JAQJVL010000456.1, from coordinate 603,260 downwards.
ATTTAGATTTTACTTTTACCGTCAGTATTAATTTAAAATAATTAAACATCATATAAAACAAATATATTAAAATATACAAAAGAGGCAAACATTATTTTTTTTCAGGATTCCCTCTGGTCTGCGGGTGGAAAAAGTGGTTTACCGAAATCAATAATATTTCTAGGAATAGAAATACGAGAAATGCTTTTTTAGTGGGCCACTATGATTCAAAAGCTAACTTCCCTTCAAATGTCATCAAAATTGTTCAGCGATTCCAGACTACATCGTTTTTGTATTTTATATATTAAATTATGAAAGTAATAAATAATATATAATCAGGAAAGATTTCGCAATATATTTATATAAAGATTAAAATTTCAGTAATAATTTTCTTTTCATATCAGAAGTAATTTTAATATTTATCTATTTTTTTGAATTTTCCCTTAACGGAAGTTGTAAATATACACATAGGATAAATCAACGATTATTAACTGTATACTAGTTACACTATTATTTCGCTCCACTATTTAAACAATGCACGTATCGATTCATTTTATAATTTATTGCACTATAAATGTTCTTTATATAAGTTCTAAGTAATAGGGAAACTAGAATATGTCTGACATTTTTTTGAACCCGTTTTCTTTAATTTTATCTTATTATTACTCTTTGTGTATTTAATGATATCTTACTTGGTTATTTATCAATTCATTCTTTCTTCATAGCCAGTGTTGAAAAAAGAACTTGTTTTCCTGTGAAATAATATACCAAAAAGTGCTTTGATTATAAAATTAAAGCATTTAATAAACTTTTAGTTAGTTTGTATAGAGTTAATTGACATAATAATGTGGAAATATAATTAATTAGGATACATGGGTCAGAGTATATTTAACAGCTTTGGGCATTAATGTAATCTCTTAGATGATATAATGAATGTTATATTAGAGAATTAACTCTACTTAAAGTGGACGAAACATTCCAAACTGGGTATATTAGTTAAAAGTAGACTGGCTATTAAAACGTGAAATAGTGTTTTGAAAATACAACTACACCAAACATATGCGTGTTTATGGTATATGTGGTATGTGGTAAGTGGTAATGTAGTTTGAATGTTAGGTTTGTTTTAAAATAAAGTACTATTTGAGTAAATACGTAATGTATTTGTTAGTTAATTTTGTTCTAACAGAAACTAAGAACACTCTGTTAGTGGATAAAAACTATCAAACTAATCAATTAATAAGCAAATAAATTTCAATGATAATAAATGTAAAAATTATACGTAGGTAAATATGTTAAAAAAATAATAATATGATAATTAAATAATATGAGTAGTTTTGGATTCTAATCAAAATATGTATTGTAGCTTTTTATTTATTTATTTTTAATTAATAATTGGTATCTGACAGTAAATTATAATATACAGGCCTACAGAGTGAAAACAATATGGAAACGCTTTCACAACTGTTGTATGACTCGTAAAAATGAAATCTCATTCATGATCATAGTAACGAACATACTTTTTGACGCCATTAGAGAAATTTCATCTTTTCAGAGGGACGGCCCACGTAGATGAACGAAGATTTTCAATGTAAGCCAAGGTCAAGTTTGTTATCACATAAAAGGTTTATTCAAGAGAAATCAATTGCCGCAAGCTAGACTTCAAAAGAATTACCCTTTCCAGAGTAGTGGTTATTTTAATTTCAAATAAACTAATTTCAACAATATTATTTATCCACTTTTTAACGGGTTCAAGTATATTATTCTGATCAAAAATTATACTTTATGGAACACAATTATAAGAAAGAACTAAATTATCTATGAAAAAAATAAGTTGTTTTGAAAGCGTTTCCATAAATCTTTCCGCCTTGTATATGTATAGTATCAATTTTAAACGAATTAAAATAATCTTTTCTGGAATGACACTTTTAGAGGCAGACTAGGCTCTGATTGACCTGAAACTTTAATAAAATATGAATACAACATTATATCGGTCATTGTCGTTTGTTCAAAAAATAAATTGTTGCTAACAAAACATCTATTGACTATACTTTATCAATATATACCGTGTGGTCATGAAGTTTAAAAAGCATATCAAACTGTTTAAAAAATTAACTTTTATGAGGTTATGAATAATGTATTTTTTAACTTTTTACTTCAGGAGGCGGTAATTGTTTGAGAAAAATGTATATTTAGTGGGAGATTTAATTATTTAATTTGTATGTTAAATAGATGAATGTACTGAAACCCAGTATGAAATGTAATTTAAAAAATAAAATGTAAAAAGCTCCCTCAAGGTCTTCGTTTACTTACATCGAAGGAACTGTATAAGAGTACAGTTAACATTGAAATAATACTTGTATTAGAGTCCGCCCAACAAGAATTATGTCAAGATATTAATGGAAAAATTACTTTAAAATTATAAATTACTAACAAGGGACATTTATTATATTTTTTGAACTTATAACTGTGGTTTGGATTTCAGAATATGAATACAATTATGAATCAATTTATATTGTCTTTATATCATATTACATTAATTTATCACATCATACCATAGGAAAGGATATACCACCACCTCCTTTAAAAAAATATAAAAGAATTGGAGTAAGAATGTTGGTTCACATCATGAGCCACAGGCTAATTTTGAAATATCAAGAAATATTTTAACAGTAGTAAAGACAAAATTAGAGACCTAGGTAGCCACCAAACACATGACGTGGTGAGAATGTTGGTCCATACTACAAGCCGCAGATTTAACTTGACATCTCAAGAAAGTTTTGTACAGTTGTAAACATAAGATAGAGGACTAGGTAGCCAACAAATCCTAGATGTGGTGAAAATGCTGGTCAACCCTACAAGCTACAAGACGAAACTTGACACTAAAGAAAGTTTGTACTCTCGTAACCACAAGTTAGAGACCTAGGTACAGTAGCCACTGACTTGACACTCAAGAAAGTTTTTTTCAGCCGTAACCACAAGACAAAAGAGATAGGTCGCCACAAAACCCCCGACTGAGATAAGAATGGTTGTCCACACTACAAGCCGCAGACTAAACTTGACATCTAAAGGAAGTTTGTACAGTCTAGGTATCCACTGAACCGCTGACTGTGGCAGTGGGTGTTGTTCAGGATGGTTCTCGTGGATAGGAGGAAGTATCAATGTAGTAAAGTTCAAGGACGAACGACTTTAAGGACGTAACAGCTGTAGTGGAATCCTTGGGTGTAAATAACATTTATTGTTATTTAAACTTACTATTTACCTTTAATTTATTTAAATTTGGTTAATTAAACGTTTGGTTCTATCCTATCAAACGAAGTGCTGCACTTGTATTTAGTTATCACAACATATGAGTTAAACAGTGTCCTGAAACATTTGTTAGATTATATTAAATAGTTTAAAAGAGCTAAAACTGCTACTATTTTCTATAATAGTCGTTGTTATAGAGCATTCGACTTTCAATATTTACCTAGTTAATACGAGGTTAATATTATTTGTTACAGAAGTGATTGATTAAGAATGTGATGAGATAAAGTCTGAATATTTCAAATGAGTCAACTTTTTATTCTTTTTAATAAAAAGAAACATAATTTTAAATTCGACATAGATAAATCTGGAAAGGGTACGTCATTTATGTAGTGAATTCCAATAGTAATATATTGGCTATTAAATGGAACTAAAATCTGTAAAATAACTTAATCATTAGAATGATTGTAGCATTTTAAACTTTGTAAATAAATCTATTTCCCAGTTCAGTATGGTGAAACACATAAGCATTTGATTTGTATGCCTACTGTGTTATATTTTACATAGTTACAGCTATCGATAATCGACAAATCGACCGGAAACATGTGGTATTAAATCATTTACATTTATTTTCAATTTACAGAGGTTCTGTATGGCTACAATCACGTAAATGCAATTTTTAATTGGGGTTAGAGTTAGAAAATTTGGCCCATTTCGTAAACATTGAACCATTATTGGTATAGTCAATAATTTGCACATAGTTATGGATATTGTTGCTACCAGATGAAGTTAACGAGTTTATAACTTACATAAATAACGGTTCTCGAAAATATTTTTCACCTAAAATGTATTTTATATATATATATATATATATATATATATATATATATATCAGCAATATACATTTTATTTTCAAACGATTTGTGGGGAAGATAATTTATGTATTTTTATTATTTTTATATTTATTTAACTATATTCAAACTAGTGTTATCTAGTTCAAACTTAGTGTTATCTTAACCATTTTAACTCTTTAAAACAATTTATATTTAAAACATAATTAAATTTATAAACTTTAAAAAAATAATTAATTTTAACGCAAAAAAAATTTTAAATAAAGCTATTTTCAGAAATGAATGGAGGTTTATTTAATAAAAATTATATTTACTGGTTATAAAATATGAGGTAATGTAATATCGATTTATCATTAATACATATTTAATTGTTAATCGTATTATTATTGTTATTCATATTTTATATAACATTACTGTACTTGTTTAGCGTTAAATAAACGTTTTCACTTAACTCATTAATGAATAAATGTGTTATCTTTAAAAAGCAATTGTGGTTTTATCTCAGTAAAAGTTGTTTTATCTCTACACTGCAAACATTCAGTTAATTAAAACGTATCTTTTTTTCTCTTTGTAGAACGTTGTTAGGTCAAATAATATGTATTGTTATTATTTCTCTCTTGAGCGTTAATTAATTACCTGTGATTTTACTAACCTGGTACACCTGATAGATTCATTAATTTTCCTACAAGGGATGAAGTATTCTAAGTAATACTGTCGATTCTTAGTAAAAGAAATGTACGCTACTAAATTAACTTGTTAGTATTTATATACTTCAAATATTTTGTCGTAATCAATTCAAATCACTTGGTCTCCTTGAAAGTTTAAAATCTGGTAATTTATTATTGAAAATTGACAAACTCTGATACTTTTACCATAGCGGACATTCTATGTTAAAGGAAATGAAGTACGAATGAATTAGTTCACAGAGAAAAAAGCAGCAGATGTAACTTTCTTATGGCCACAGTGAACGGCTATATCTATCTATCAGTTACAGTTATAGATAAATTACAACTGATGTACATATTTATACAACTGTAGTAATAATTACTACATAATTTGTCTTTGAGGGTTTTGGAGGAATAAAAGTAGTCGTCTGCCTGTCTTGTTTTTGTCTAATCGTCTTCAGTTTGTTACCTGCCTGCCTTCGAATATGTTTGCAGCTTGATTCTTTTGGGCTTCCGGCTCCAGGATTCCGGAGTAAGACGGATTTTCGCCTGCTTACCAACTTCTTCTTGATGGTACCTAAAGGCACGGGGTGGTACCTTCGGGCTGGGCCTGTCCTTCTGTGATATATATTCAAATTTCATTTCAATCTTTTATTTAAACAAAATTAAGCTTGCTTCATTAAAGGAGTGATATACTTAAATCAAACTTGTTAGAGTATCTTTTGCAACTAGAATATACCTTTTCCGGTGACAACCGCGTCAAGGTACTATCTACAATATTTACAAGATAGTAACTTGACGCGGTTGTCACCGGAAAATGTAGATTCTAGTTATGACACCGGCCGCTTAAGCCTATGTTCTAAAAATATTGTTTGTGTTGAAGAATATGTTTACTTAAACATAGGTTGGGGTCAGAAAATAATAGAATCTGTAACATAAATATAGACTAAGCAGAGGAGACTGTTAGCTAATGTAATTAAAAACAAGTGGAAAAGCAAACAAATTTTAAAACAGCCCAAACAGCTCTCTGCCAATCATTTGTGGTAACTTCAAAGAAAAAAAATCTAACAATCAGTTAAGTCCCAACAAACGAGATGTCGATAAATTAATTTATAAGTCATTGCAAGTGGTTTAAAATTATTTAATTAGCGAAAAATATGAACGTTCTTGAATCATTATACACTACTACACATAGCTGTTACAAAAATGGCCGTACATGGAGTGTTTAACAGCAATATGTACTTATGTTTAAAAAGGCTATTAGCACTGTACTTTAGCCGGTCTGAGAATCTCTAAACCGCTTCGGAACATGGTCCAACATGTGCTTTGGAGTGCCCTTTTTTATTTGACAGATGCGGGTATACATGTTAATGAAAAAATAACTTTAAACAAAGTAATACATGCCAAATCACACCGTACAAAGCGTAGTATTTGTAATAAAGAATATAATCAGCAAATATTACACATGGTCTAGCAGGTATGTTTTTATACACATTTCATATCATTTTATAACACAAAAAAACATTAATATTACACGTGCATTTTTTGTCTTATTTGGACAGGAAAAATATACTTTTATTTGATTTTCAATTACATGTATCATTATATTCAAGACAACAATTAACAAACAATCATAAGCATATAAAATGTGAAGATCACAGATATTAAAAAGTACATTCCAAATGCGATTAATACAGATAAATTTTAAATGTGCAACTTTAACTTGGAATCTCTGAAGCGGCGACGCCAAGATGGTCGTCTAAAAGTAAATAAGTAATCAAATTTGACTAAAAGTTTTCCTTAAGAAACATTATGGACTGTTGTTTATCTGCTGGTTTGTCGAAACATGAATAAATAAATAAAACTGCGTCAGTTTGTGTAGGCTGCTTGAGTTGGTTGTTTAACCAGTACTTTGACAACGCACCGCTTAAAATGAAGTATTTTTAACGGCCTAAACAGAGATATCATAGACAGAAAAAATGAATAAGTAATATTATATAACAGTAGCTTGTGCTATTTAAAGAACACTTGCATTAAATTGATTAAATTCTATTCATTTTTAGTTATTAATTTATTAAATTATTTAAGACACGTATTTAGCTGTCTGCAGAAATTATTAACCTATAGTTTACTAACAAAAGTATTTTATATTAATACAACTGAAGAATATGATTAAATATATCACTTTACAAAACTAATTATTTTAACTTGCTCACTAATATATTTATTTACTATTTATCCCCCCCTCCCCCCAGAGAATAATACATTATGGCGACTCATGAATAGCATAACGTTCCTAGATTACGTTTGGGATAAAAGATAATTTCAAAAATTGTATTGAGCTAAAGAGTTTATTTTTCTATCAGAAACCTTTCTTACACAAATACGTAACTCCAATAATTTTCGATGAAGTATAATATAATAAAACAAAATAAGCGTTCGTCACAGCAAAAATGTATACTAAATAATTGTTGGTGGGTTTGTTGTGTTAAGTTCAGTTGTTTTTTATTCCAACCAACACGTAATATGCTACATAATATTACGTAATTTCAATTTAATTACATTTTAATGTTATATGATAAAACAATCATTCCTGTAAATAGTTTTTTAATGTTGTTAGGCCTTTCGGTAACAAAGTTACCATCTTCAGACACACAAACTAAATTAATATTGTTTACATTTGATTGATTTGAAATACACATGGTAAAATAAATGATATTTGTGTTCTTTTAATCTTGTTGAAATTTTTCTGTTGGTTTGAACAATATATTTTTTATTGCAAATGTCACATTCAATTTCGTATATTCCAGATTTTTCTTCATTTTCAATTTTGTCCTTTGGATTTCCAAGTAAATATTTTAACTTTGATGTACATTTAAACGATACAATTACATTAGAGTGTTTTTTAAAACATTTTTGCATTTCGTTTGAAAAAGATCCATATGTAATATTTCTCCAAACAGACTTTTCTTTTTTGGTTAATAGTGTTGTTCAGTTTTGTTTTTCAATTTGTTTTCTTTTCATATTTATCATTCTTGTAATCATATTTGGGTTTAATCCATTAAAAACTGCCGTTTCTTTGATTGTAGTTATTACTTATTAAAATTTGAAGTAGATAAAGGTGTATTATATAAACAATTAATTAATCAATTACTTATATTTAATAGTCTTCAATGCATTCTACAATAAGATAACAGTGGTTGAAAACTGGCTCATGTAGTTTTTTTGTATTCTGCAGATATACAAGCACAAAGTGTGAACGTGTGTTTTACGCTTTTACTAATTCCTAGGACTCATCTGTAAAATATTAGTGGAACATAGGCAGAAAACTGGTTGCTCATGTTGAACTGAGAATTTAAACCCAATTTTTGAAGGCTTTGACTGCTTTGGTGGTTGCACATGTGTGCTTTAAGGGGGCTGTTTCTCTTCGCGAAAAATACCAAAAACATGGTTTTTTATTTCAACGATTCAGTTCATAATAATTTTCGCATTGTGACACTTGGAAAGTCATTTGAAAAGTGAAGACGTATTCTTGAGGACCATAAGTTGGTTTTTGGAAAAATTGAGTTTTTATATATTTTTCACGGTTAAATATGTAAAACATTAAATGTAATTATTGATAACTTTACATTTATAAACTTTAGAAAACACATAGTATCAACTTATGGTGCACTAATATCATAAAGTGTTCAATATAACTCGTTAAAATAATACACACGAACCGTATATTTGAAATAGATAAGCATGGCTGGCTGACGATAAAATTAATTGTATTGCTACTATAGTGCCGTCTGGGCCTGTCAACTTTCTAGCGGTGGCTTGGCAGTTTGGGAAACAGACACTTTAAAGAGCTAAACAAGAGATTGCAAAAGTTGGCCTTAAATGTTCTAAAAAAAGGAATTGCACAAATTATGTTTTAAATATGCTAAACGAGGGGTAGCACGAGTTAAACTTTAAAGAGTCTAATGAAGAAGTTTGCTCAAGTTTTAAAGGGTCAGAAGACTTCCGAATATGTACTGAAGATGGTAAGGGTATCATGGTTGAAGAATAAGACAGCTTTGTGTCTAGTGTCATTCTAACAATATTATAGTGGTCAGAAATCAGATCATCTCGTAGCACTCCTTGCAACCTACGAGATCTATACTTTAGGTAAATGAATATCTCTAACTTCAGCTAGACAACATGGTCATCTGACCTGCTAAAATTTGATGAAATTAAGAATGAAATAATAAAATTACTAGTATGTGCAATGAGAAATCTTACGAATGGAACTGTCTGTTGAAGGATACCGATGACTTTTGTGAATTTCCACACAAACTTGTATCAATAATATAATGTTCATAATTAAAGTTAAACTAAAACATAGATTATATAACTTGTTAAATTATAAAAATAGATCATTTATTAAATAAGTAAGTAAAACGATTATAGTCTACTTTCTTAAATCTAATAAAACATTCTTGAAAAAAAGTTTTAAAGATTATTATTTTACTTTTTTACTAGTATGTTTTATGTTATTATCTAATAGTTATTACTAATTTTAAGAAAACAATGTAATAATTCTATATATTGCGTTTATATGAATACGACAACATTTTTAAGAAACTCTTTATTTAAACTTATTTCAAACTGTTAACCACAGCTCCCCTAACGTAACTTGATGGAGTTATGGAGGTCTGTTCATTTTATTTTCCAAGTGATATTCAAATATTTATTCTTATTAGTAAATTAACTAGTGTAATATGAAGGCTTTCCTGCATTAACAACCTATTAAAAGGACATCAGGAAGCACAAACCTTCATAAACAGTAGTTGTTTGTGTCATTAACAACCTATTAGAAGGACATCAGACAGCACAAACCTTCATAAACAGTAGTTGTTTGTGTCATTAACAACCTATTAGAAGGACATCAGACAGCACAAACTTTCATAAACAGTAGTTGTTTGTGTCATTAACAACCTATTAGAAGGACATCAGACAGCACAAACCTTCATAAATAGTAGTTGTTTGTGTCATTAACAACCTATTAGAAGGACATCAGATAGCACAAACCTTCATAAACAGTAGTTGTTTGTGTCATTAACAACCTATTAGAAGGACATCAGACAGCACAAACCTTCATAAACAGTAGTTGTTTGTGTCATTAACAACCTATTAGAAGGACATCAGACAGCAAAAACCTTCATAAACAGTAGTTTTTTGTGTCATTAACAACCTATTAGAAGGACATCAGACAGCACAAACTTTCATAAACAGTAGTTGTTTGTGTCATTAACAACCTATTAGAAGGACATCAGACTGCACAAACCTTCATAAACAGTAGTTGTTTGTGTCATTAACAACCTATTAGAAGGACATCAGACAGCACAAACCTTCATAAACAGTAGTTGTTTGTGTCATTAACAACCTATTAGAAGGACATCAGACAGCACAAACCTTCATAAACAGTAGTTGTTTGTGTCATTAACAACCTATTAGAAGGACATCAGATAGCACAAACCTTCATAAACAGTAATTGTTTGTGTCATTAACAACCTATTAGAAGGATATCAGACAGCACAAACCTTCATAAACAGTAGTTGTTTGTGTCATTAACAACCTATTAGAAGGACATCAGACAGCACAAACCTTCATAAACAGTAATTGTTTGTGTCATTAACAACCTATTAGAAGGATATCAGACAGCACAAACCTTCATAAACAGTAGTTGTTTGTGTCATTAACAACCTATTAGAAGGACATCAGACAGCACAAACCTTCATAAACAGTAGTTGTTTGTGTCATTAACAACCTATTAGAAGGACATCAGACAGCACAACCTTCATAAACAGTAGTTGTTTGTGTCATTAACAACCTATTAGAAGGACATCAGACAGCACAAACCTTCATAAACGGTAGTTGTTTGTGTCATTAACAACCTATTAGAAGGACATCAGACAGCACAAACCTTCATAAACAGTAATTGTTTGTGTCATTAACAACCTATTAGAAGGACATCAGACAGCACAAACCTTCATAAACAGTAATTGTTTGTGTCATTAACAACCTATTAGAAGGACATCAGACAGCACAAACCTTCATAAACAGTAATTGTTTGTGTCATTAACAACCTATTAGAAGGACATCAGACAGCACAAACCTTCATAAACAGTAGTTGTTTGTGTCATTAACAACCTATTAGAAGGACATCAGACAGCACAAACCTTCATAAACAGTAGTTGTTTGTGTCATTAACAACCTATTAGAAGGACATCAGACAGCACAAACCTTCATAAACAGTAGTTGTTTGTGTCATTAACAACCTATTAGAAGGACATCAGACAGCACAAACCTTCATAAACGGTAGTTGTTTGTGTCATTAACAACCTATTAGAAGGACATCAGACAGCACAAACCTTCATAAACAGTAATTGTTTGTGTCATTAACAACCTATTAGAAGGATATCAGACAGCACAAACCTTCATAAACAGTAATTGTTTGTGTCATTAACAACCTATTAGAAGGACATCAGACAGCACAAACCTTCATAAACAGTAGTTGTTTGTGTCATTAACAACCTATTAGAAGGACATCAGACAGCACAAACCTTCATAAACAGTAGTTGTTTGTGTCATTAACAACCTATTAGAAGGACATCAGACAGCACAAACCTTCATAAACAGTAATTGTTTGTGTCATTAACAACCTATTAGAAGGATATCAGACAGCACAAACCTTCATAAACAGTAGTTGTTTGTGTCATTAACAACCTATTAGAAGGACATCAGACAGCACAAACCTTCATAAACAGTAGTTGTTTGTGTCATTAACAACCTATTAGAAGGACATCAGACAGCACAAACCTTCATAAACAGTAGTTGTTTGTGTCATTAACAACCTATTAGAAGGACATCAGACAGCACAAACCTTCATAAACGGTAGTTGTTTGTGTCATTAACAACCTATTAGAAGGACATCAGATAGCACAAACCTTCATAAACGGTAGTTGTTTGTGTCATTAACAACCTATTAGAAGGACATCAGATAGCACAAACCTTCATAAACGGTAGTTGTTTGTGTCATTAACAACCTATTAGAAGGACATCAGACAGCACAAACCTTCATAAATAGTAGTTGTTTGTGTCATTAACAACCTATTAGAAGGACATCAGACAGCACAAACCTTCATAAACAGTTGTTGTTTGTGTCATTGCTTTGCATGATATAATTTTGCATACCTCGACTAGAGTATACGTTATTTACAGGAGTAATTGAGTCCAGTTCTCTTATGACTAGGAATTATATTAGCACGGTGATTAATCCAATAACACCGTTCTCCAAGGACTTTCTGTAATCCAATTAGTAATTCTAGTGAACAAACAGATCTTATTCCTCTCTGAACCTTTGTTAAGTTCTAATTTCCCTTGATAATTATTCTTCTTTGTGACATTTCGTCCTTAAACACTTTTAAACTGTTTTATCACTGTTATAATGGAATTTATAAAATATTTATATTTAGATAAATTACTTACTGAGCCTAATAATAAAAACAAATGATTTATTACAACTTTGCTTTTCTTAAGAACTTTGCCTCTCGGATATATTTTATAAATGGGTTTATGTTTACTTCTTTTAGGCTTTTACTTACAATATTTTCAAATAAACAAACCCAAAATTACGTAAAGATATTGTTAAATACATGCATATTTATTAATGGTAGTTACATAAACAATGATACTTAGTATGAGAACAATTGGGCGAGCCGGTGGCCGAGTGGTCTAAGGCGTCAGGACTTTGGGCTTGGGTTAGAGATAGCGCTGGTTCGAATCCGGCCTAGACTGAAAGATTTTATCAGTAATATTCACCTTGTACTGTACAGGTTCGCCCCCTTACTCTGACTGAATAAGTTCCTCGCACAGATCAATGGTCTATGGGGAATGGTCAGAGTAAGGTTAAGGAGGAGATTGGCCTCTCCTTAAAAAAAAAAAAAAAAAAAAAAAAAAAAAAAAAAAATTATTTAATAGGTATTGAAACATAAACTTGGGCTAGACATTGGTAGAGCGAGACTACTAACAGTAGAGCCTGGTTGATCGCCTGGACTTGGTTTATTTTATGTAAATCATTTACATAAAGAAGGAATTCTTATAAATAATTATGAAAAGTAAATAGGGAATGGCAAATATTTTATAATTTTTTGGAATATGATAGTAGTAGTTTGATAAAGCTGATGTCACTCAGTAGTTCTTCTAAAATATGTTATATTAAAAATCGTTTGGATAACTTACTGATACAGTATTATCTGATTAAAGGTTATAGCGCACTGGTAAGAACAATATTAATTGATTCTTGATGTTGATATCACTTTTACTATTTTATTTTATGAAAACTCTTCATACAAGAAAATGGCTTTCTTTCATCTCCATTGCAGGGTGAAAAGAGAGGCTTTCTTCCAAGTTCATTGTTGGAAAAAATTTAATTATACCATATGTTTTAATTTTACATTAATCAATCACTTGAACACTAGACTGGCTTTTCATTGGTGGAAAATATTTTTCATTGAATAGGTTCTTAGAAAATTATTATAAATTAATTTTGAGTTATATTATAACAAATGCATTAGAATTTCATTTAGAATGTTTTATTATTGACTGAAATAAATAGTTATATTACAATACTAATTAAATATGGCACATATGAGTTATTATATAAATAGGTATATACTTCTATTTAACTATCAGGTGATTGTTTATATACGCACAGATATATTTATTATTTAATTTGAAAAGAGTTAAAATGTCATACTGTACAGGTTCATATTATTTTAATACTCAAATCTAATTGCCTCCAAAAATAGCACGTGAAGTACTCGATGATTAGTATTGTCACAGAACACGGTAGTTGTTAACAGCAACATCCAGGTAGTTGCCCCCCTCCCTGCGCGGGTAATTGCGCACTTTCGTAATTCTAGGCCAACCTAGTTCATTCCAGAAGGAAATAGAATGACAGTGTAATTATCTGTGCGTAAAGCTAGAGCCATCTCGAAGTGGCAACTAGAATGACCAAGATCCCCCTTCTTGAAACATCTCGAAAACACATCTGGTAACATCTAGACTCACAGTGGTGCTTATAAAAAGGACCCCTCAGACCACCAGAGTAGGTCAGTCTTAGTAAAAGTGTGAATCTTTGGTCTTCGCGGGAGAAGTGGCAATGTTTAATGACAGTTCCCAAATAGTGACAGATATTTTGTGAATACTAACTTTAGTGTAATAAATGATATTTTATTATTGTAAATAATAATGGTTTCATGTAGTGTTAAATAGTGCTTTGTCTAGCAATATAAACCCGTAAATAGCTTGTAGTATGTAGTTTAGTTAATTAGTGCTTGTTAATAAAAGTACATTTTACATGTAAGTAAAAGTACAAGTAAATACCCACAAAGTGGAACTACCTTATTATTTCGGACATGTGGAGAGTAACAGTATACAAATGAAATTTAAACACAACGCTGACTGCTTGCAAAGGTATTATTATCTACAGGACAGTTAGATATAAAATGGGATTAAGGAAGACTTTTTACTACCTTGATATAAAATAAAGCGAGGAGTTTAACAGAAAATAGGATTAACTCACTTTTTTATTCTTACCAAAAAATCAAGTACTTCATAGTATAATTATATAACATTATGTTACAGTGGTTAAACACAACAGCGGTTAAACAACAGCGGTTAAACAACAGTGGTTAAGCAACAGTGGGTAAACAACAGTGGTTAAACAACAGCGGTTAAACAACAGCGGTTATAAACAACGGGATTTAAACAACAGCGGTTAAACAACAGTAATTTAACAACAGTGGTTAAACAACAGTGGGTAAACAACAGCGGTTAAACAACAGTGGTTAAACAACAGCGGTTAAACAACAGTGGTTAAACAACAGCGGTTAAACAACAGCGGTTAAACAACAGTGGTTAAAAAACAGCGGTTAAACAACAGCGGTTTAACAACAGCGGTTAAACAACAGTTGTTAAACAGGAATTCGTACTGAATCACATCAAAGCCGGGGCCTTCTCCTCATATTACAACTATAATAGACATTCCGAGAGGCCCAATTTGCGAAGCGAAATACCGTTTAAGATAATGATAATCAATAGTAAAACTAGTTTTACACTTGGGGTTCTTAAAATAAAAATCACAAATTGTTGTACATACATTTTTTAAATGTTTTTCCCTAGTTATTCTCATTATATATTTTTTGTTGTTATGTTATTTTTCGCATATGATAATTGTTAACAATTGTAGCTACAGTTGGAAATCTTATTTGTATTGTGTTTTTGTTTAGTTCATATTTAAATAGTTCAATGGATTTTATAGAAATTGTAAATACTTATTGTAATAAAAAGCAAATTAAAAAAAAGTATATGCATGTATAATGAAACAATACCAATACCACCACCATAAAAAAACTAAATTAAAAATCTTTTAATTTGTTATATATCAATACTGTTTGTTATTAATACATTAGAGATATGAACATAATTCTAAGTAAGACAAACCGTGTTCCAATTAGATGTCCGCTAGGGAGATAATGTCAAAAAATACTATAAATATTTTGTAAAATGATACTAATAAATACGTTTTAAAAATAAGTAAACTTTATTTTGGTGAATAGTTTAAGTTTTGATTAGTTCCTTTTCTTTTTAAAAATGCAAATGTAGAAATTTCATGAAATCAACAATAGAGGGATTTGAATTAATACAAATTTCCGTCATCATTTCTGTAAACAATTAATAAACCACTAAGTAAATGATTCTATTCAATATAAAATTGTGAAGCTAGTTAATTATTTAGCAAGTAACATTAGGCCTGGTTGCAAGAGAGTAAAATTTAAAGCATACCATTCAATTACGTCAGATAATTTGTTTGACGTCCTAATCTACTAAATAACAAATTTGCAAACGTGCGATTCAAATATGTGTGCATAAATGATGTTTTAAAGCAATATATTGAGATTTTTGTCAAATTATTTTTCAGACGATTGCAGAATAAGCTATCATAAAAAAAATAAGTAGCCTTAAAAATTGTATGATTTTTTAAATTAATTTTAATGATACGTTATTAGTTTTAAATACGAGCGCGTCACCTTGATTTTTAAGAGAAAAATAGAAATTTAACAGCGTTGATCTTCATTCATAATTATTGTGTACAAAAACAACGTTTATATTAGTTCGTAGACTCAAGCAGCCTACAAAGTAAAGCTCCCGGTAACGAACACGCCAAGGTGTTATTTACAATATTTACATCACCAAACGTTTCGCCCATGATGTGATGTGGCATCCTCAGTGGTATCTCTGAGACTGTCTTGGAGACCTCAGCGTCTCGGAGAATAGTTGAAACGTCTGATGATGTAAATATTGTAATCAGCACTATGGCGTGATCGTTACTGGAACATTTAATTTTAAGTTAAGCCACGTTTAGCTTAAGTTAAAATATGAACTTTAAATACGTCATGGCACATAACATGTATAATTTTGTCCAACACTATTAGTATAAAATATGTCGTAATTTATATGCAAATCAAATTTTGACTGAGCGTAATTTGCCGGTAGTTTTATAATCAGTTGTAACACACGGTGAAGTGGGTAGGTTATTACCATAGTAAAATTGATGTATCCATATCAATTACAGGATCAAACGTTGGTTTAATTACTCTTGCATTACATGCTTGATTAATAAATAATACCTGCGATCGAACTTTTTAATTATCTAAAATACTATGAATAATCTTTATCCAATCAAAATTAATATTATATTTGTTATGTTTTTGTTGTATAGGCCCTACATAAATTAATATCTTTGACCTATTAGTTTATGTTTCATATTAATTTATATTCATAATATGTACAGTATCACTGTACGTGTGTGGATAGGAGGTTGGATCAATACTACTGTACGTGTATGGGTAGGTCGGTGGATCAATAACAATGAACGTGTATGAGTAGGTGGGTGGGTCAATAACACTACGTGAGTGGGTAGGTGAGTGGATCATTAACACTGTACGTGTATGAGTAGGTGGGTGGGTCAATAACACTACGTGAATGGGTAGGTGAGTGGATCATTAACACTGTACGTGTATGAGTAGGTGGGTGGATCAATAACACTACGTATAAGTAGGTGGATGGATCAATATCACTTTACGTGTATGGGTATCTTCTGACCATCTGGTAGGGTCAGTACCACTATACGTGCATGATTGGGTGGGTTGGTCTGTACCACTATACGTGTATGGATAGGTGGGTGGGTCAATATCACTGTACGGGTATGTATAGGTGGGTGGGTCTGTACCACTGTACGTGTATGGATAGGTGGGTGGGTCAACACCACTGTACGGGTATGTGTAGGTAGGAGGGCTAGTAACCTTGTACGTATGGGTAGGTGTGTGGATTAATACCACTGTTTTGAATGGTTAGGCGTTTGGTTCAATACCATTGTGCGTGTATGGGTAGGTGAGTAGGTCATTAACACTGTTCGTGAGTGGGTGGGGAAACTTTGTCTAAAATTCTTCACACTATACCATCGAATTTTAAAGCTCACCAAAAATAAATTTTTGGAATTTTACATTTGAAACTATATAAATAAATTGCAGATATAAATAAATTGAAAATGTAACTTTCATATTATTTTATAGTCATCATAAGCATATCAGTTAATCATTTAAAATATATATATAAATACTTGTTATACATATGAAATGCGTCACATAACTAAGCAGATTTGAGTTAAGAGGCATATAAAGTTTGTGGTGTACTAAAAAAACATGTAAAATTATAACTATTATACCGTAAGTATATGAAAGCAACACAAAATATATAACTCTCTATTTACATTTCCAAGTCGTCAGAGAGAAATCAGAGAAACATAATGACGTCATAGCTATCACACAACCAAGCAAGATAATTAGATAAATGCTGGAAGCCGTTACTTTATGTATATTCAATAAACTGATAGTGCTGCTAACTGAACAGTACTGTACTATAGCTTTGTTATAGCCAATGCTGTGATTTACATTATTGTTTGCAATGTACAATGTTAATTGTTCTGCTCTAACACTATACGCCAGGATTTAATGGCGCGTTTACTTACAGCTAGTTAGATGTAACAATTAAAGTTACGATTGCAATTAATTATTCGACCGTTAAATATTGTCTTCTTTTTTCTGACGTAATTTTGTGTGATGCCTTAATGTGGACATTCTAACTTGAATATACAGTTTTTCTTCTTTGCAGAAGACATTTTTTACCTTCCAAATTTTTTTCTAGTAAGTAATAAAATTATGTTGTAATTGATTTAAGAACATTTGTTCGGTTCTATTGTAGTACATTTTCCCTTTTATCAACACCAGACGTAAACCATTTAATATTAGCATATTACATATTTTGCCACTCATGGTATCTGTTATATAAAAAACGAAGGTATTCGTATAATGCCTGTATACAATGTCAAAGAGAATGTAATGACCAATAAGTTTAGAAAATATAATGAATATTGATAAATAATCAATAAGGAGAAAGGCCCATATAATGAATCAAGTTTTTGATCGATTTAAAATGATATGTTTAACTAATACGCATAGCTAAGAAACAAATGATATCGAATCAGATATATCCAAACAAGAGGGTTCCTTCTTTTTTTTAAATGGCAGTGGTTCCATATTCAAAATAAAATTTTTGCAGAATTTCTCTCCTATTTGTTTATTTCTGTGGATTTTCTATTAAATATATTTTGATACTTATTAGTTTAATATTGTAAGACTATTGTATTACTTTAAAATTAATTATTGTAAATTTATTAATTGAATATTCTAAGACAAAATAGAAACCCTTTGATTTGGATATTTCTATTTGTTACGAAATAAGATTTAATAAAGCATTATGTATATGTGTAGATTGTTGTTTTTAGGGTTTCCTTTAAACAAACAATATAGGTATTAAATAGGTATTTTATCAATAATATTCACCTTGTACTATACTGGTTCTCCCTCTTACTATATATGATAAGTTCCCGCATAAGCAATTAATGAGGAATGGGTATAGTAAGGGTAACGAGGAGATCGGCCTCTCCTTAAGTAGGATGGACCTTAAAGAGTCAAATTTGTACTACTATATCCCCCTAATAAAGGCTTTTAATTTTATATACAAGGTCTATATAATCTATTATCTCTTTAATATATACAGAGAGGGTCTCTTTAATATAAGGTTGTCCTAGGGCTAGTTTGTTTTCAGTCGCTTGAGTGCTGCAATAAAAATTTGTGTGTAAAAAATTGTGCCAAGTGTGTAGTGCGTTCTTTCATTTGAGTTTTATGGATTTCTGAAAGAATTTTCGGTACCCACCGAGCACAAAACTTTCGATAGCCTAACCTGTCAGTCACTATCTCGTAAATCTGGAAATTTGTGGAAGTTCTTCCAAAAGTTCTGAGATGGTGAAGCGTCGGTTGCCACAAATTTTTGTGTTGATTTTCTCAACCATATCATCAGTGACCACAGACAGCCTACCAGATATTATTTCGTCATGAACTTTGTTGTAACACTTTTAAATTTGCGAACCCATTCCCGAACAACTGCTCCACTCATTACATTTGACTCATACACAGCATAAAGTTCTCTATGAATTGCTGCTGCCGAATACTGTTTAGCTACGAAAAATCTAATGACAGAACACACCTGGCGGGAATTTTTATTGCAGCACTCATTTTGTAAACAATTGATTGTTTGTACGTACTGCTATCGAATTAAGTTGTTCAGCTCAACTAATTTCAAAATTGATTGTGCCTTCGTGGTCAGGATGTTCAGTGCACAAAGTTAAGAGTATATATGATTTAGTGACGTCTGACGACATATAAACCCACTGTAAATCTCTAATCATCTAATGTTATTACTGTCATTGTTGTGAAATAAAATGTACTCATATAGTAAATTCTATTGGATGATTTTTTCTTATGTTTCTACTGTATTACATAGTATGCATTTCTTTGCTATCATTGATGATGATTATAGTGAGAACTTAACTCACTTATATAATTAAGTCACAATGTCTCTATTTTTTTAATAAAGTATATACAGGGTGAGGCAGACCACCCGTGCGAGAACGGTTTGGTCTAGTGGCCTAAAACAAAATGCTTTCCCCCTATATTGCACATGGGGAGTCCATTAAAAATGTTTTCATCAACCTTTTCGTAAAGAGTGTTGAAAAACTAGGGGTCATGGGTTCGAATCTCTAAATTATCAAATGCAAACATATGGCAAATAATACATCATTTTAAAGGTCTTGTTGAAAGAAACTCATTGATGAAAACAAAATTCATTTATCATGACACATTTCAAAATGGCGGCCATTTTTGTGGAAAATATTGACGTTTACGGAATACCCTATAGTTTTCTTACTGTTTGAGATAGGTTCATTCCGATTTCAATTTCTTACTTGCAAAACCCTCAGCTTCACTCTGATATGCCGCATGACTACTTTTATCATTATTTTGATATTGGCCCCCTAATACGAATTTTGAAAAATTAAAAATTCCTTAAAGTCAAAATTTTTAAATAGCAACATGCATCATGTTGTATATCATTTTAAAGCGCTTGTTAAGACAAACAAATTTTGCATTACACTTTTTTTGTATCTCCAGTGGTTTTTGAGAAATAAGCACAAACGTGTTTTTAATAATAATTTTCCCACCTTTTTACGTTACTTTGGCCATACATTTTGTATTTAAAAAAATGATCAGATTTATAAAAATATAAATTGGTATTTTTACTCTTAATGTCTCTTAAAAAATACACGATTTGTATTTTTTACAAGATTTGTAAATTCTTGTATTTATTTGTATTTATTTGCAACTTTTAACATAATTGCAACCTTAAAAAAATTAATAAGTAATAAGAGTATCGTACAAAAATATCCAGAATCCAACTGAACTTACTTTACTGTAAATTACATGTGCTCGAATTGAAAACCATTATTTTCTATACATAGTTCTATTCTGGAGGTGAAGCTATCTACAGCTCGCAATACTTCTTCGCCACTGATAGAATTTATACCATGTCTGATTCTCTGCATCATATCTTCGATTGTTGTTGGTCGTCTTTTGTACACTAAATCTTTCAGCCTACCCCACAAGTAGAAATCCATACAAGTTAAATCAGGAGATCTTGGAGGGTAGTTGATAGGACCACCTCTTCCAATCCATCTTTCAGGATATTGTTCATCAAGAGTTTGTCTGACGTTGTTGGCGTAGTGAGGTGGTGCCCCATCATTCATGAACCACAAATGTTCTATGTCTTCGTCGGGTATATCTATTAATAGGTTAGGCAGGTGATTTAGCAAAAAGTTGTTATAAGTGTCTCCAACTAGGTGTTCTCTGAAGAAAAAAGGACCTATAATTTTTCTACCAAGGATGCCACACCAAGTATTCAAAGTCCAGTGTCTCTGGTTATCCACCTCTCGCATCCAGTGTGGATTCTCATAGGCCCAGTACCTCATATTATGGCGGTTCACTTCACCGTTGCTGCGGAAAGTTGCTTCGTCACACCACAGTACATTACGAAAAAAATGTTCACGTTGTTGTAACATTTCCCTAGCCCACAAACAAAAAGTCATTCTTCGATGGCTATCATCACCATGCAGTTCTTGGTGTAATGATATCTTGTATGGGTGCATTTTGTTATCTTTCAAGATTCTCAACACTGACCTTTGACTCACACCCGCATCTAGAGCTATTCTTCTGGACGAGTCAGTTGGATTGAGTTGAACCGCTGCCAAAATGTCTGGTGCCGTATCACTTCTTACAGGCCTAGCTAGGGTTTTTCCTTTATTGAAATCAGGCTGAACCTGTCCTTTTTCACGCACACGACTAGCAAGTCTTTGAAAGGCCATTCGTGATTGAACTTCTCTGTCTGGATAACGTTCTGCGTAGAGATTCACAGCAGCTGAGTAATTCTGGAAACATTCGCCTAACACCATTAGCATTTGGAAAGCCTCTTCATTTGTGTACGGCATTTCAGTAAATACAGAACTATCATTCACAATAAAAGAACAAAATAAGGAATAAAGTGGAGAATTAAAGTGGTTGTCAAATAAAATAAGTTTTGTTTCAGGAACTAAAATGAAGTGTAAAATAATGCACTAGAACAGCTGATTTTATAAACAGCTGAAAATAATCAGCTGATTAAACAATCATAAGATTAATAATAATTGCAGTAACCCAGGAGCAAAGTATCAACTGGTTGTACTGAACAGTAAAGGCCAATTGTGAAAGGTACCTAACCATGCGAAGCGAGTAATGGTACTGTGTATAAAAACTATTAATATTTATTTATAATATTAAAGTATAAAAATACAACAAACAATTTTAAATGATAAAATTACAATTATGGTGATTTCAGTTTTTTACAAAGGTCTCTTAATTTTAGAGAATCATACAAATCTGGAACCAAAAGGCCATCTGCCACATATTCCCTTCAAGATTATCTTAGTAATAAGCTTTAAACCAGATTGTAATAATACCAGATTAGTAATAATACCATATCTGTATTATTAGCAATGATAACACAGTACTTAATGTAAAACGCTTTTTGCCTGTATTTGTCAAATTGAAATATCTTAATAAAAAATAAATTTGCTTACATAATTCCTTATTTCGATTTACGCAATTAAAATGTTAGATTTTGACTCAGTGCTTTCAGTTTTGGATGTCAGTGGCCAAAGTAACGTAAAAAGGTGGGAAAATTATTATTAAAAACACGTTTGTGCTTATTTCTCAAAAACCACTGGAGATACAAAAAAATGTGTAATGCAAAATTTGTTTGTCTTAACAAGCGCTTTAAAATGATATACAACATGATGCATGTTGCTATTTAAAATTTTGACTTTAAGGAATTTTTAATTTTTCAAAATTCGTATTAGGGGGCCAATATCAAAATAATGATAAAAGTAGTCATGCGGCATATCAGAGTGAAGCTGAGGGTTTTGCAAGTAAGAAATTGAAATCGGAATGAACCTATCTCAAACAGTAAGAAAACTATAGGGTATTCCGTAAACGTCAATATTTTCCACAAAAATGGCCGCCATTTTGAAATGTGTCATGATAAATGAATTTTGTTTTCATCAATGAGTTTCTTTCAACAAGACCTTTAAAATGATGTATTATTTGCCATATGTTTGCATTTGATAATTTAGAGATTCGAACCCATGACCCCTAGTTTTTCAACACTCTTTACGAAAAGGTTGATGAAAACATTTTTAATGGACTCCCCATATGCAATATAGGGGGAAAGCATTTTGTTTTAGGCCACTAGACCAAACCGTTCTCCTGCTATACATGCTGCACGGGTGGTCTGCCTCACCCTGTATAATGATAGCTATGAATTATATTATGTTAAGTGTGTGATTTTTTTCAATTCAATATTACTACATTCCTAAAGTTAAATTACTGATTGTCAATCATTGTGTTGCTCTGGGGGGAGGGGGGTAAGGGGACTAGTTTTCTCGTCTTATATATATTAGATATATATATATATATATATATATATATATATATATATATATATATATATATATATATATTAGATCTCTTTGACCATATCAGATATTTTATTTATTCACAGAGAAGAAAGAAACAAAGGTTTCATCCAATAGTGTTCTGAATGTGTGTTGAAAAGTTATTTATAAATTTGGCCATGTAATGGCATGACCAGCACCTTGTCAGTTCCTTCCTTATTCCTTAAGGATAAACGTATTATTTATTACTACAGATTTATAAAGATTTGAATTAGTTGTAATCTATTTATAGCTTCCACTGAGGTGTTTGCTGTGGCAAAAGATAGGAACCTCTGTTTCTCTTTTATCTGCTTTTTATAAACAACTGTCTATTGATATACACAATATATGTTTAGCACTGTAATGTTACATATAGAATACATCTACATAAGACAATTTAAAACTGCATATTGTTGACGTAATAAATCCATGTCATTTGGTTTGATATTTGACTGAATTAAGTACGCAATTGTAACAAATGGACGACGACAGCTACTTGGTATATTTATAGCACAAACATATCTGTACCAACTGTTACAACTGAATACAATCTCTCTGGTGTTGATTCAATTACCAACAGTAATTAGTTAAACCTACTGGTTTGTGTAAATGTTTTAGTTAGCTACAATTAACTAATGGCTCTTCATCAAATAAACGATAAACGCGTGGGTAGGTTTGACTCCCCAACGGTAGTGTCACATCAAAATCAAAATCTTTATTGGACCAAATTAACAATAATAATTTGCATTAGCCAAGTCATGCTAATATTAACTAAAACTAAACAGCATAGCTCGTAACATTTAATATGAGACATCACTTAACCTATATGATATGACAAACCTATCTCACCTTCCTGACAAAAACTTACGAACGCTGTAACAGGCAAGATTTACCAAATGGCCTTTTAGACGTTTTCTAAATTTTGATGTGTCTGACTCCAGCCTAAGAGAGAGTGGAAGTGTATTGACAAATCAAATCCCATTATATACTGTATGGTTTTTGAAAACAGATGTGATGTGTTTGGGGATTGGTAATATATTCTAATTACGGAGAGAATAAGAAGTTTTATGTGAAAAGTTAAATTTTGAATAGTGTTGTGACTGACAAATGTCATCGTTTCTAGGATGTAAATGGATGGTAAAGTCAATATTCCTGTCCTTCGAAAGATTTCTTTGCACGATTGGCGTCTGTTCATATTATAAATAGTCCTCACAGCCCGATTTTGGAGTTTAAAGAGGAATAGAGTTTATTTACTCTCGTGACCCCAAGTAGGGACAGCATATGCTAAGTAAGGATATATCAGCACATAATATGTTGCCAATAGGACTTCACTGTTTACATAATTTTTAAGGCTACGCAACACAAATATTCCAGAACTAACCTTCTTGGATACATATTCAATATGGTTGTGAAAATTAAGTCTCTCGTCCAATACCTATCCCAAAAACTTGACATTACTGCTATGGTAAACTATGGTTTCGTCTATAAGAACGTTGAAATCACGCCTAGAACGCCTAGGCAAAAGTTCAGCAGTTGTGTCTTTTCGGAATTGACACAAAGCAAGTTTTCGTCAAACCACTGCAGCAATTGATTGGCTTCAAAAACGATTTTCGTTCCAGATCACGAAAATTAGAGCTGGATATTGAGCGCGAGGTATCATCTGCGAAGAGTGACAGTTAAGTGGCTGAAGAGGATACAGGAAGATTATTTATAAATAAAAGAAATAGTCAGTTAAGTGGTCTGCTAAGTTCGTTCAGCCTTCACGGGGCGCAGACTGTGAGTAACCATGAATCACCGTGGTGAAACTAATAGCGAACACCCAAAATCCAGACACGTCTGTGTGGCAACCACCGGTACTCTGGTCGGCGTCTGTTCATCCATAGGATGCGGCCGTAACAACAAGCTCCAGAAACTAACAATCTCTGGTTCTATTCAACTCAGTGACAACACTGAGACAACATTCAAATGATGATAAGCAAACATGAATCGTGCAAGTAAATAAGAACACGAAGCTGAATTGATGTATTGCTTTGCGTGATCCAACAGGGTCTATACGCACATAATAATAATAATAAAAGAAATAGTACTGGACCCAGGACGGAGTCTTGTGGTACACCCCTCACGATGGAGGTCTCAGTAGAGGAGTTGTGACGCACTTGCCCAGCCTCATCCACCGCACTTATCGCCACAAATTGCCTCCTCTCTTGTAGGTATGAAGTCACCCAGTCCAAAGCCACTCCCCGAACACCCACGTCGTTAATTCTTTGTAGCAACAAGCTGTTATTGACCATATCAAACGCTTTGCTCAAATCAAAAAATATCCCAGCTGTGTAGTTCTTAGAGTCTTATTGTACTACTACATCATTAATGAAATTGAACGTAGCCGTAGTTGTGGACCTCCTTTTCATAAAACCATGCTGGCTTTTTGATATAATTTTATTTAGTTCCAGATATAATAAGTGGCACAGTGCTGTAATCTAGCTACTTGGAGACAACGTTTAGAGGATATTGTACGCGATTTGTTGTACACTCGGTCTTCTTAATACAGTCATGGCGTTCACTCAATGGTTGACATTGAAGTTGATACTACTAGAGAAGTCTGGGATGTCCATGTCTGATGATAGTCAATTTTCAGATGTTGTGGAGGGAAGAGAACTGAGCTTCAGGCTGTAAATTAGCTAAACATGAGACCAATACTTCGTGGTTTGTTAAACAAGTAAAACCGTAGGTTCCTTGATTGCCCAGGCTGTTGGATTATTAATAATATATATTTCTGAGGAACAGTCGACTTTATTTAGAAACAAGGACTACACTCGTTCATCCATATTCATCACTGTCATTATTTCCTCACATTCACCCATCTATAAATCTATGATCGATGTCTTACTAATCAATAATGAAATATATTTTTAACCACTCTTTTCTATATGATCAAGATAAATTTATTTATCTTGATTAACGTATTAATATTTATTTTAAGTGTGCGTAAAATTTTATTTTAACAAATATAACTGTTTATTTGACAATTACCCTTACTACTTTCAAGAACCCAGAAGGAAATTGGCGCCGCATCATGATATAGTTTTCTGGGGACGTACAGTACAATTTAAATATTAATAAATAGATTGAGAATAAAACAAAATATTAAGGTGGGACCACAAAATGCCACAAGATAGAGATATTTGCCTTTATATTATTGAATTAAAGAGTCTGTTAACTGCTAAGTTTTTTGTGTACATAAGTGGCATTATTTACACTGTTTAAATTCATCAAAATACTCGAAAACATATAAAAAATTCTAAAATAAAAAAAAATAAATAGTGAAATATTTAAGCACTTTTTTTCAATTAAATATCTTCAAATAAATTACCGTTACAACTCAAAAATTGTTTCATTGTTATAAATATTGATTCGAATTCAGTTTAACTTTTTTTTCTTTTTTTTTTTTAATAGTGTAATAAATCTACTGGTTCGTTTTTGAGAATCTTCTAGTTTAACACAACCATTTCAGCAAGTTCATATAATAGAAATCTAAATAAATATCTGCAGGCTATTTTTCTATCATCATTAAATACGTAGGTCTATACATTACAAGTAAACGTCACACAACACAAATTTATTACAATATAAGTACAAAATGCACAAATATATTACAATACAAGTACAAAATGCACAAATATTATGGTGATTGATTTCGGTGAACCACGCTCACCTTCCTCAGACCAGAGGGATTCACAAAAGAAAGGAAAATAGTGTTTAAAACCTCAATTTATAGGCCTATGATCACGTGACCCCAAAATTGCGGCTTCTGTGATATTATTGGTTAATCCTTATTTGCTGTTACTGTTCTTTTAGTCGCTGAAGATACATTACTAAAAACTATTTCGGAATCAAAATTAACCTGTTCATTCATTAATTTATCACGATCTTTACATTTTTGTTAAAAAATAAATAACTCTTCCCAAGCATTCATAATACGACCTTTCTTAAAAACTATTTTTAATCCTGTAAGGATTAACTGTAATGATTGTAATATGTTTTACATAGGTCAAACCGTAAATTTTAGCAAAAGAAATAAAAACCATGTCTCTGATTTTAAAAATAAGAAACCTGAAAGATCTAATGTAGCTAACCACCTTCTGAATTGTACCCACAATTTGAATAAAATAGACGAAAATGTAGATATTCTAAAAATTTGTAAGAAGGGTCGTATTATGAATGCTTGTTGGGAAGAGTTATATATACTAAAGAAAATGTAAGGATCGTGATAATTAATGAATGAACAAGTTAATTTTTATTCCGAAATTGTTTTTAATAATGTATTTTTGGCGACTAAAAGAAGAGAAGTAACAGCCAATAGGGATTAACCAATAATATCACAGTAGATGCCATTTTGACGATTCCAGCCAATGGGGTCACATGATCATAGGCCTATAAATTGATTTGTTGAACGCCATTTTCCTTTCTTTTGTGAATCCCTTTGGTCTGAGGAAGGTGAGCGTGGTACACCGAAATCGATCACCATAATATTTGTGCATTTTGTACTTGTATTGTACTATATTTGTGCATTTTGTACTTGTATTGTAATATATTTGTGCATTTTGTGCTTATGTTGTGCTTATATACATTTATGTTGTGTGACGTTTACTTGCACTGTATATGTACCAAAACGTATTATGCTAATTAAAAAACTATTTGTAAATACGTATAGCAGAGAGAATTTTAATTAACTTGTATTTTATTTTTTGTGATTTTAACACCACTAAAATTATTGTAAACTTTTAATAAAACTCGCTTGCTTAACTGGCCATTAAATAGATGGTAAAGATTTAAATTAACCTAAAATTCAATAAATAACTACACCAATATTTTTGAAATTTCAGTGGATATTTTCAATATGAAGAGACATTGAACTAAAATAAAAGCTCCTTATAACAATATTAAAGTTAAGTTATACTTAAACTATAAAAGTTAATTGAATTGTTACATTTGTTCAATTAGCCCTGGAATGGTGGTCATAATCCCTTGAGGACCACAGTCTAGAACTATTGTTCAACTTGTTAATTGCATACAGAAGTATAATTGTGTCTCTGCTATTGTTTGGTTTTGTCGCCAGTCTCATTCACTTTTGCAAGTCACTTGCAGTGGTTTAATCACTTTGGTATATTTTGTAGCATCAGTAAAGTTAGTTGATCAGTAAATTTGAGCTTCTTGGAGTCTGCAGCAGAGATTCCAAGATGCTAAATTTGTATTCTGAATTTTTGCTAATCCACGCACATCTTTCTTACAGAATTGTTCCTATTACTAGTCTGCGCAGAAATTATGTACACCCGAGTTTGAAGGTCGTTTTATAAGAAACAAAGAGGCATACGAAATATCTAATCACATCATTGTTTTCCTCGTTAAAGTTTGTATTATGACATATGCATTTTAAAATTGTATTTTAAGTTTCAATAATTATTATCCTACCTGGAACAAAAAAGTGTACCGTAATTTTGACTAATTTTCATTATAAACTACATGTACATCGTTATTACTAAAAACCCCGTAAATGTATCGCATTTATATTTTTATACATCATCAGTAAAAAGGTTTTCTATAAATTATATGAGTTTTAGAATTTTAACTTTTCGAGAAAGTAAGTTCTAGTCAATTCCCTGAAACATTGTTTTCTAGGCTTTTAGAGATCGTAAAATCAAGTACTTGGTGTTGTTGTAATCCTTATAGCATGTATAGTTACGATACAATTCTTTTATATTTGTAAGTAAAAGTAGTGATTTTATATTGATTTAAAGCAATTTAAATTTATCATTTTAAAGTTATTTTAAATATATTTAAGTCGATTTAAAATCACCGTATTTACTTAAAAATATGAAAGTAATGTATCGTAAATATAAAGGTCATAAGGATTACAACAAGACGAAATAATCAATTTTACGACCTCTAAACACCAATAAAACAATGTTTCAGTGAATTTACCAGAACTTATTTTATCAAAAAGTTAAATTCCTTATACTCATGAAACTTATAGAAAACCTTCTTACCGACGAGATTTAAAAATATAACAGCAATACATTAATGGATTTTTAAGTAATACTGGTGTAAATGTAATATACAGTAATAACTAGTTAACATTCGGTACTTTTTGTTCCAACTATGAAAAAAATTATTAAAACTTACATATGTCGTAACGTAAACTTAAACGAGAAAAACAATTATGTGATTAGTTTTTTATTAGGCCTCTTAGTTCCTTAGAAAACAACTTTCAATCTTGGGTGCACATAATTTCTGTGCCGACTAGTAGTAGGCCCTACATTATTTTATAAATTTCCCTACGTGAACTATCAGTTCCATGATTTTGTGTTAATTATTAGCTTTAATACGGTTTTATTTATAAAACCATAAAGAATATTTTTATGATACGTTCTTAATGTTTTAAAACTCATTTTCAATATATTCTAGTTTTATTAAAACAATTAAA
The DNA here is from genome assembly GCA_035578905.1 of Stictocephala bisonia. Lineage (NCBI taxonomy): Eukaryota > Metazoa > Arthropoda > Insecta > Hemiptera > Membracidae > Stictocephala > Stictocephala bisonia. Next base: position 573,476 of record JAQJVL010000456.1, on the reverse strand, counting down.
CAGAAAAATAGTGAAAAGTATTTAAAATTTGTGTTACATTTACCAATAATGTTACCACAATTATTATGGTTATTGATTTCGCTAATTACGTTTACCATCTTCAGACTAGAGGGCTAGACAAGGGAATGGGACTTGTTTATCATCTTACGCTACTTTTATATCTAACTTTCGTGACCTCACATACATGTTTGATGGTTAATACTATGACAGTTACAGCTGCACAAGTCTTATTTGTTAAAATGTCAACTGAAGATAAAGTTGCTACCGGGAAAAAAAGATTCAAGCATAGTTTCTTTATTTATAGAATATGTCGATATTTAGTGATTTATATTAAAGTAATAGTTTATTTCCCATGTGAATATTGCACCTTGAAGCTTTCCTTCGTCTTCATACCAACATTTTTCCCAAATCCATCCTGAATAATTTAATTTTGTAATCATAATTCAACCCATCGTTGACATGTTATTCCTTGGGGATTATCTGATGAAATCACACATTTTCCGTCGCCAACCTGTCACTACCATCCCTTTAGGCTTTCCTTCTTAACTGTAATATTAAGAAGGATTGACAACGACCCCTCATGCAATATTACGTCAATCTGGAAACGTGTCTTTCTTTAATGTTTTGACGAATTTTAAAACTTTTGTTGAAAATAGTATTTTTTTATTTAATACTTATGTCCACCTTAAATACAATTTCCGAGAAATTCAACAATCTTAAAAACTTTCTGACCACTATTTCCCGTAATTTTGGATGGTGTGTCATGCAAACTTTCTTTCTTAAAAAACAAAGAAAAAAAAAACAAATGAGGATCACAAATAATTTGCTATAGAATTTTGCGTTAGTTTGATTATTCATCGTTTATTAATGAAAAGTAAGTTATATTTTGTAAAAATACAATAATTTTATCAGTATTTAAAACAAAAACTGAAAACTGTCTCAGTTGTTTATGTTGAAATTATTAATAATAGGAATACGGCCCTGCCAAAATTCTAAATTATTTGCAAATTAATTATATAATATTACTGTATTTTTTCAAGCTTCTAAAATATTCTTATACTATAACAAGAGAAGCAGTTTTTTTCAACGCAACTCTTTCCTCATTTCTTTACCAATTTAGTCGGTTAAGGTGTCAACAAACTTGCCTCTGTTCGTAATATTGCAATAAGGTTGCAATTCTTCAATATTTTCAGCCTGAAGCCTTCAAAGTACGTTTTTTTCATAAGAATAACGCGGAGAGAGATTTAAATGAATCGAAAAATAACAACTGTTCAAACGTAAATAATAATTTCCAAAAAAGTTTTAACAGCTGTTAGAATGTAAAACAACTGTATTTGTAATATTGAGGAGGTTATATTTTCATAATGTTAAACCAGAGAAGATTTTAAGCTTGATTTTATTCACATTCGATTGTAGAGCTTCGGTCAACTCGACTTCAAGTTTTCAGTGGTAATGTAATACAATTACCATTTATTTAATTAATATTCAGCTGTTAAACAAAAACAAATGAAATGAATACTTTGAAATCGGCTAATTTATATTATTGGTTGTTTATATTAATAAATATGCCGCAACACAAGTAGTATGAGCAAGATACTGTAAATACATTTTCACTACACTACTATGAGTTCAGCTGTTTTCGTTATGTGTTTACAACCTGCGAAACATCATATTTTCAACAGCTGTCTATTGTTTACTACCGAAAGTAACATTGTTTACAACCGAAAATAATCCACAGTCAACAAAACCTGTTTTTAAAACATGTTTCTAATTTAATAAACAGTTAACATTCCAAAAATGAGTTTTTATTCCGTAGTGTAGTGAAAAGTATCGTTCAAAACTCGAGTGAAAGTGTTTTGTATGTTCTCGACCATTCGAAGTGCTCGACAAAACCCCACTTTCTACTCTTGTTATGAAATATACTATTAACATTGTAATTTTACGTTATACATAACACATACTCATATTATTTATAGTCAAAAGTCAAAGGCCAAGGTGTCCCCTTGTTGTAAAATATTCTATGATATTTGACAGTGTTTTAATATTGAATATTTTCCAAACGTATCGTTTAATGAAAAGTGGATAGAATTAACAAAATTATAAAAGTATCTTTATTTTAAACTATTTTTATTGGCTAAACAACTAAACAATTATTGACTGTTCATTGTTTAAAACCCTTTATAACTCTATTAATAAATTTTTAGTTTAAATTATGACTTTGGTGACTTTTTTAAATTATAAAAAATGCTGACGAAAACATAATTTAACTGATCATGAATACAAGTAATTAGTAACATTTTTTCACTGGGAGTGGAATCCACGCTAATCATTATAAGACAACGTATTGGCAACTCTCCAATCCAGTTCAATGGGGGGAATGATCTGTGCGGACCGGCAGCGTCATCTGAGAGCGAGCGAACTATTTGTCTTTCGAAATCTGTATCTTTTGAGGCTATTCATCGTAGCTAAGTCTCATAGACTAACAATGTCCATTGGTAATTATGTTGGAAACTGTCTACAGAATACTTAGGTCAATGGCTGTTTATGCTCTCAAAAATTCTTAAGATAAAACTTAGTTAACTTTAGTCTAGTGTACTAAAGTGTACTTTTACTTTGACTAAAGTTATAATAACATTATTATAAAAAAGACATTTGAAGCAATGTCCAATCTGAACTTATAGATGATTAAAACTTTGAAACTGAGTTCTGGATACAGATTAATTGATGATATGTATTTACAGGCTGGAGAACAGTCCTCCAAAGAACTCTGGAGAACAGTAGGTTGAAACGGGCGTTCCTTATCACAGTGACATCTTCAGGCATCTATTAAGTATCTTTTTTTAATATTAATATACAATTTTTACTACACATAATATGAATAAAATAGTAAACACAGTTGATTATCATTGTCATGTAAGTTTGATTGTTAGTTAATTACAGCACAATAAAAGTGTAGCAGAGAGCCAACAATTAGGAGACTAAGTCCAACAGTACATCAACGTCACGTTGAAGTACTTGAATGCGTATTGACCCACCCACTCACCCACCCTCACACAAACATTGGTATTGACCCACTCGCCCGCCCGCCCGCCCACAAACATTGGTATTGACCCGCCCGCCCACAAACATTGGTATTGACCCGCCCGCCCGCCCATACACGAACAGTGTTACTGACACACCCACCCACACACACAAACATTGGTATTGACCCACCCATACACGAACAGTGTTACTGAACCACCCGCCCACCCATACACGAACAGTGTTATTGACCCACCCACCCGCCTTTACACGAACAGTGTTACTGGCCCACCCGCCCGCCCATACACGAACAGTGTTACTGACCCTCCCACCCGCCCATACCGAACAGTGTTACTGACCCACCCACCCGCTCATACACGAACAGTGGTACTGATTGGGGTATTGATTAAAAGTGTTTTAAGATAATCATCAAAGGAATAATTTCTGGGAAGGGAAGCACAATTTAAAACCTAGTTTGTAGTAATTTTAAGTATTTAAAGTATTTTAATCGTGTTTTTAACCTGTTGAAAATTTCAAATATCAACTCTAGAGTCGAAGTAAAAAGGAATTGTTACGAAAAGTTAGATGATAAAGTAAAGGGGACGTTCTCTTACAATTAATTAGTCATTACAGATACAGAAATAGTAGTACATTCAAAGCGTTTGCCAAACTAAAAAAAGCAAATGGTATAAAATAAGCACAGTAATAATAAACACGTATTATTAGTAAGTAACTAAGGTCATAACAACTAAAGGAAGCATTTTGACAGTTATAAACCTCCATTTAGCCTCAGAGCTATGCAGCATAAATTGCCAAACTAATTGTAGAGTTATCAAGTGAAATTACTACACATTTACCCCTAGTGTCCAGTCTTCGTTTTCTCATGTCTTTTGCTATGTTTAAAAGTTTATCTGTCGTTTTCTTGATTAAAGTCTATATTTATTATTATGTCTGATTGATGGTTATTATTATTATTATCTTTTAGTTATTATAAATATTTTAATTAATTGTCTGAGCTAATGAAGCCAATGGCAAGTGATTTAACTGAGGACTACTATACGACCACTTAAAAAAATGTTCGACTAAATACCATTGGAGTTAATTTGAAATTCATTCATTATTAGTAATTATTCATCATTAATATCGTGAATATATAGGCAAATATGAGGGAGCTCATTGAGTTTCATGAGTGTAGATGAACGAGTGTAGTCATATTTACTAACTAAGGTCGACTGTTCTTTATAATAAGCCATTAATCAATACCCCAATGGTCAGGGTAACTAAGAGGACCTACGGTTTTACATGTAATTCGAACCACATGGTATTAGTCTGATTTTCAGCCAGATAGTCTGTTATCTTGCCTACACATTTGAACCTTGACCAACACCCAACACGGACAACCCATACTAGTAGTGTCTAGGTCGATGGCAACCATTGAGCATAAGCCATACCAGTATAAGAAGATGGAGTATAAAACCTATCGCCTACAATCTCCACAAACTTCGTCCCCAAGTAGCTGGATTACAACACTGTGCCAATAGTGCCGACAAATAAAACAGTAAAACAATAGTACATACAAAGATTTCATCTTAGGTGGCCTACCGCTTAAATGTGCAATCTTAAAACTGATTGCACATTTGCTCTATCAAAATTGATGGAAATATTACAAAATAAGTCAAACAGCTTAGGTGTTTAGAGAATTATTAAGTTACAATCAACTATTCAAATACCATGACCTGAGTATCAGACGATGTCCCTTGGGAAATCGATGACGTAACGGACGACCTAGCGGCCTCTGAAGGACTGCACAGTGCTAATTTCCCTGGACAGCATTACATTGTAAAGTATCTCTAACGAACAAAAATAAACATTAGATGGATAAAAAGATGTTACATTACTAATTAATGATTACTTCAGGGATTAGAGATAGCTCGAGTTTGAAATACCAACACTCTTTTATAATTTATGTTAATTATTAACATTGATTTTCTATATTAAAGAAGGTTAAAAACACAAATTATATTCGTTTGTGTTTAATTTTAAAGGTTTTACCTTGTCGTCTTGTGATAAGATGTATTCAGTAGATTCTTGGCAATTCAACAATTCACAGCATAGAGGGTGTCTGACGGAATGTCCTCAAAAATATTACAAATGGTTTATCACAAAACGATGAAATAAAAAGTTTTCCGCTAAATCTACCCCAAAAAAATGATGTACAAAATAGTTTTACCTTTGCTAAATACAGGGTGTGCCAGAAACTGAGGGTCACAGCTTTGAATTTAAGAAATTTGAAATAAAAGTATAAAGAAGTCATGTAGTACATAATTATACTGGCCTATTATAGATGAATATTTTAGTAAAAAATAATTAATACCTTTTATGCTTTAAAATGAAACTATTTAGGGAGGAATCAATACCAAATCAAATCTTTATTACGTTGATAATATATACTGTATTGCAAAATTCAATATTTGTTTAAAACATGTTCACTATATTATATTTTTTATACCATTTAAACCCCTGTATTTCCCATAGAATTGCCCTTAGCCTTTTAAGATTTAAAATGTTTACAGTTTAAAAAATATCTTTAATACAACATGCCACATGAACAAATTAAATGAATAATATTTTTTAAACTGTGTAAGTTTCCTAGTTATTCAAAATGTTCCTCTTACGAAGTGTTTGAATAATTTTGGTATATTATTCAAACTAAATTTTGTGTGAATCCAACAACTCAAACTCCCTACCTGTTGAGTTCCCACTTTCAAAATGTTCAAAAAGCAATATATAATTTTAAATACATTGTAACTCTTAGCAAGTTTCTTATTTACATTTACCTCATATGTCATTTTGTCTTTTTGTAAAAAACAAAAACTTCAGTTTTACACACCAAATGCGTATGCTCTGGTTTATTTTTTTTTATTTATCAAACATTTACAAATTAAATACATAAATATAAAAGGTTTCTTTACATGATTATTTTACAAACTGGTTCAATACTACTGAGGACTTACGTGAACTGTTTTAACAAATATGTGCTCAAAAGGTCCATTTGATTTTGTATTGAACTCAGGTGACGTTAATTTGATAATAAACACAATAATGCACTCTTATGTAACAAATGACTAAACTTGAATATCAGTATCTTGTTAACTAATGATACAAAAGTTAACTAATACCACCAAATTGAGATGGTGGATCAGTGATTAAGAATTCGGAATGTATGTCCAAGGTTCGAATCCCCAACAAGCAGATGGTCAGTAAGTATGGCGTGAACAAATTCGTTGAATGAAATTCACGCACGAGTTTGAAGGCCAAGTGAAATAGCGAGTGAAGTTTCAAAAAAATAAAAAATGATTAATAACGTTGATATTCGATTGATGATGACACAATTATTTTTTCATGATTATTTGATTTAGTAATAATTGATTGAGTTAGCTTCTGTTGTTTCGTGGTTTCTGACATAATTTAATCACTCTTCAACCATATGTGGTGAAATGTTTAGGTTACTCTTTATCTTGGAATATTTTGAAAGCAATACGACATTTTATCATGCTAAATTAAAATTAATTAAGATACTTAAATTTTTAACGTATACCAGTTGAGTACTGAATTTTTGTTGTTGTTGTTTTTGTTTGAATGTACATAATTATTTACATGCAACAATTATATATAACAATGACATGCAATTAATATATAATGCTTAAACATGTCATTTTTAATTTAAGAGAAATCTAACCATTTTTAAACGATGTCTGCTTTATTAATAAATATTATTTAATAAAAACTGACCTAATATTTAAAAAATGTAAAATAAATAAATAACATAATTATAAAAGAGGTTGAAGAATTAGAAAATTATTAATTACCAACACTAATAATATTTTGTGTACTAGGGGAGTTTATTATTGTTGGCAACATTGTACTTTACCTAATTTTTTTATCATATTTTATTGTAAATTCCATTGATTTAGTATTTACCAAATAAATTATTGACGCAAATGATATGAAGTTATGTGTGAATGATGACAATGAATATTTATCCATTATCGTGAGTTAGCGGGAAGTTGAAGTTCCCAGTGACATAATGGATCTGAGTGACGTCCAACAAACTATATGTTACTGAACTTTGTGACAGAATGTAGCTGATGCTCCTTTGTACTAACATCAAAGGCCATCCTTCAGTTGTCTAATACCTGTCACTGTTGTAACAACTCGTTCCTTGAGTTACATCTCAACAAATAACTTGTCGCTGAACTTTGCGACAGAACGTAGCTCGTGCTTCTTCATAGCCTACTAACATGAAAGGCCATCCTTCAGTTGTCTAATACCTGTCACTGTTGTAACAACTCGTTCCTTGAGTGACATCTCAACAAATAACTTGTCGCTGAACTTTGCGACAGAACGTAGCTCGTGCTTCTTTATAGCCTACTAACATCAAAGGCCATCCTTCAGTTGTCTAATACCTGTCACTGTTGTAACAACTCGTTCCTTGAGTGACATCTCAACAAATAACTTGTCGCTGAACTTTGCGACAGAACGTAGCTCGTGCTTCTTTATAGCCTACTTACATCAAATGCCATCCTTCAGTTGTCTAATACCTGTTACTGTTGTAACAACCCGTTCCTTGAATGACATCTCAACAAATAACTTGTCGCTGAACTTTGCGACAGAATGTAGCTGGTGCTTCTTTATATTAACATCAAACGGCGTCCTTCAGTTGTCTAATACCTGTCACTGTTGTAACAACCCGTTCCTTGAGTGACATCTCAACAAATAACTTGTCGCTGAACTTTGCGACAGAATGTAGCTAGTGCTTCTTTATATTAACATCAAATGGCGTCCTTTACTTGTCTAATACCTGTCACTGTTAGAACAACCGTTCATTGAGTGACCTCTCAACAAATAACTTGTCGCTGAACTTTGCGACAGAACGTAGCTCGTGCTTCTTTATAGCCTACTTACATCAAAGGCCATCATTCAGTAGTCTAATACCTGTCACTGTTGGAACAACCGTTCATTGAGTGACCTCTCAACAAATAACTTGTCGCTGAACTTTGCGACAGAACGAAGCTGGTGCCCTTTATACTAACATCAAAGGCCATTCTTCAGTTGTCTAATACCTGTCACTGTTGGAACAACCGTTCATTGAGTGACCTCTCAACAAATAACTTGTCGCTGAACTTTGCCACAGAACGAAGCTGGTGCCCTTTATACTAACATCAAAGGCCATTCTTCAGTTGTCTAATACCTGTCACTGTTGGGAAAACTCGTTCATTGAGTGACCTCTCAACAAATAACTTGTCGCTGAACTTTGCCACAGAACGAAGCTGGTGCCCTTTATACTAACATCAAAGGCCATCCTTCAGTTGTCTAATACCTGTCACTGTTGGAACAAGTTTGTTTCTTTAAACACAGTATCGCTACTTGTATTCTTACTTGTTCTTACATCGAAACATTTTGTAGTTCACATAATCATTTGAGGTGACTGGACTATTTCCATTTTTTAAAACTATTTTACTTATATTAAAAAGTTGTAAAAAGGGTTTATAAAACATCATTTTGTGTCGTCTCGTTAAATTAAATAAAGATATTAATATAACGATATATTAGTTATAATTAATTATTCTTCTCATGAAGACTTTTCTGTAAACCAATCAACTATTTTTGAAACTTGTTGGTATAAGCTGCAATTTGATATTACTTAACATATACATTTGATATATAACTTATATAGGAGTAAATTGCAAAGAAAAACATGAAAACATGAGGCGTGTTGATTTATTAAATCGATAAAACACTAAATCTAATGTTTTAATCCTAAATATAAAAATAAAGTTGTTTAGTTCAAGACTAATAGTTTCAATTATACCAAGATGAAATCAAATATTGCAGCATTAAATTAACTGAAACTAGAGCATTGCTGAATAAGTTTGCATTGATTCCATTATTATGTGCAGTTTGCTTGTTGCTCTGTAGAGCATTCTACAAGCCATTAGTTACTGTTTCATTTGAGATGTCATCTCTGTAAATATAACAAGAGTTTTGTCTGATTATGGCTCAACTAATTGTTATTTGTAAATCGGCAATGCAGCGAGAAATTGCTTCGTTCATTCACTTTTAAGGAAAGATGAGCATTATGCATCATAAGTTTGTATATGCGTAAGAAGGTTGGAAGCTGTTTGGATATTTTAAATTCATACTTAGGGTTCTCCCCCATGGTCTCCATTAGTTGCCATGTCACTTTTATGAATTAAAACACAAGATAGTCCCGTGCACTGATTTTATATACGATGCAAGATAGTCCGGTGGAAAAAATGGAAACTTTTTTCACAACATTTATATGACTTCACTTGTAACAATGAAATCTTGTACATCATTATCGTTACAAATAAAACACTTTTTTACGCCAATAGTGATATTTCATATTTTCAGGAGGACGGCCCACGTGGAGTTGAACGAAAATCCTCAATGTAAGCCTAGGTCGAGTTTTGTATCAAATTAAAGATCTATTCAAGATAAATTAATTTCCGTAAGCCAGAGTTCACAAGGTTTATCCTTTCCAGAGAAGAGGCCATTTGAATTTTAAAGTAACTAATTTGAACTATATTTTTTCTCTGCTATGAAACGGTTTCAATTAAATTATTCAGATCAAAAATTAAACTTTAAGGAACACAGTTAATTATTAAAAATAATTAAAGTATCAATGGAAAAAAATTAAGTTGTAGTAAATTTGTTTCCATGTTTTTCCACCCTGCACATTTTAATTTGAAGTGTAGTGTCATACTAACCTGCATACTAGTCAATGGTTATACTAATAATAAATGCATTTATTTTAAACATAAAATAATTTGTACAGTTTTGAAATAGTACGATTGATTACTATCCACTGCAATTTTTTTTATTGTTTTGTTTATTGCTTTTTTAACATTACTTACTCATTCTAAGGTTACATTCTTTAAAATAATGGTTTTTTCGTTTGCATTCAGGTTCATTGTCCACAATTTGTTCTCCATGTTTTTTGTTGGGCTTACTGAAAAAGAAAAAATATTTATCATGATATAAATAGATCATATAAATTCACTTGTCACACAAGAAATAACGCCTTTAGATGTCCTAGGTACCAGTGCACTAACCGGAAATCATCACTCCTTGAGCATAAATAATTCATATAAATTCACTTGTCACACTAATGCACACAGGAAATAACGCATTTGGATGTTCTAGGTATCAGTGCGCTGACCGGAAATCGTCGCTCCTTGAAAAGAAATAATTCATATAAATTCACTTGTCTTATTTATTTTATTTATTTATTTCCAACGACAGTGTCATTTACAATTGTATGCATACACATAAAAACAATAACTTACAATAAACATACGAGTGCAATAGATACATTATATAATAGATTAATACATATAATATAGTATAAATTAATAGACAACATTCAATAATCAATACAAAACATGCAGATATCTACAGATAATGACCTTGATACAGTGGTTGTATTACAGGTGTACAGAGAAGGTGGAGTAGAAATGGGGATCAGAGGAACCAATTATTTGTGTGGTCGGGTAAAGAAGACGGAGAAGATTTAGAAGGAAAAGAATGGATTGATTTATTGTCGAAGTTGACGAGGTTGAAGTGTGAATAGTTTTTTTCCTGAATGATCTAAGAGAATCGTGGAAAAAGTCCACATTGCAGGTGACAAGATTGCCCATCTCCTGTATTCTACTCATTGGGGCATTTTTGAGGTAGTTTGTTCTGTGATGTTGATGGGAAAATATATCCTGTGATTTTGTTCTGACAGGAGTCCTCTTACTAACGCACACAGGAAATAACGCATTTAGATGTCCTAGGTACCAGTGTACTTACCGGAACTCATCGTTCCTTGAACATTTCGAGAGTAGAATGCTTTTGACACTGAGAGGGTGCTTCAGTTTAGCTTTGATCCAGTTCCTGACACCATCAGAGAGCTCGTTGAGGACTCTTGACAACAGTAGTTATGTGCTATTGTGTGTCATATTATGAAGTGTGTTATTCACAAATGCCAAAACGTAAATGTGATGTAAATAAGTAAGTTTGGACTATTTACTATAAAAATGATAATTAAGTTGTATTCAAACAAAGTTCTGTAACAATAAAATACTGGAAGTTGTAAGTACACGGCTTAAAAGTTGAATTCTGGTCTTGTTGTTGTATTAATTTAATTGTTAAATTGGTGAATGGTGTTATTGTGTCGGTGCATTGTTGTAAATAGACTAATATTTTCTCTATTTGAAGCAATAAAAAACTGTTTCTATAAGAATTTAGAAAGAAATGACACTCATTATATATTTATGATAATCTGGTTTTACTATTAGCCCTTAAACGGTGATGATTTTATGAAGCTCAACTCTTACATTTTGTAATTTTATTTAATTAACCATTTAAATTGTTTTAAGTGTGCGGTAAAAAATGATATTATAGAATAATGAGAATAATTTTATATAAATTTTATATAAATACTTAAGAAACCTCAAATCAGGCTACATCCTTTTAGGCCTTAGCAGTTCCTCTTTTAAAATAACTTTTTTGATATTTTATTTATGTATTAATATAATAACTATACGTGCGTATATTGATTAGTACAATATATTCTTAATCTAATGTGTTAATATTATTACATGAAGAAAAAATTATGGATTTTTGTATGAGCATGAAATATTTAGTTAAAAAATATTGAGTTTGGCTGCTTCACTCTTGAATTCCTGTTGAGTTTGATTTAAATACCATGGTGGGAATTGAATTCAATACTTGTAACACGCATGTTAATCATACAATCAAAGCTAACAATTCTTTAAACAATTAGACATACTAAAACAAATACTAAACTAAATTCTTGTGTTTAATATCTTAAACACTAGAATAGAATAGAATAATTTGTTATTGCATGGACATTTACAGTAAATGTATCGCAATCGTCATACTTGAATTAAATTATATTACATCTCCCGAACACTTGTCCGAACGTTTCAAGAACCTCTCTACCACTGTACCGGGTCGTTTGACCAGTACATTTTTGGGTCTTGTCGTTGTGGTTTGCCAGGCTGCCTGAGACCGCTTGTGCCCTGCGATTTGCTTACGTTGGTGGCCGTTGGCTCGGACTCGTTCGTTCCTTGTTCCAGCTTCGGTCAGGTTGGCCTGTCAGTTCACTTGTTTCTCAGCGGCCGATCGTCTAGACATGTTTGTGGGCTAGAGACTCAAAAACTCCAGGGTCCTTGAGTGGAACGTTCAGCCTTCAGCCTGCCGTCCGGGTGAATTTCGACCTTCTACACTGCTAGTCTGGCCTGAGGACCATGTTGGAGCCTAGTTTCTCACGCTATCCTCTCTACATCTTTAGGTAGAAGTCTTCTGTCCTCAGGTCAGTGCATTCCATGTTGTTTTTCCCGGCGGATGAGCTGGGGGTGGTAATATTAAAGAAAAAAAGAAAAATAAATAAATAAAATCAAACAACAAAAAGGAAAGTGTAGAAAAAGATTTGTGATGAACAATGGGTTATTAGGCCTAGGCCTAGGAACTGGCCATGAACTTGTACGGTGTTTTCAGGAAACACAGCCATGGGGATTCACATTTTTATTTATTAGAATTGAAAAAAGAAGGGTTTTTAAAATAAAAAATATTGTGTTAATATTTATTGTTGTTGTTAATCTTTAGTTTATTTGATTGTTATAGTTATTCAAATTTTAATATTTTGTTAGGCCCTACTGTTAAACTATAGTATTCTTTATCTTTATGTGTAGGCCTAGTGATTAAGTTAGTTTGTTTTTCTTCGTTAGTTGTAGTATGTTTTGAAGTGAATTTTTACTAGAACGGTACCGTGTTATATTTTATTTTTAATTACTTCTTTTTCAGTTTCACCACAAGGGGATTATTTTTGTTTTTTTTTTTTACTTAACTTTCCTATTCGGAGCTGCCCAGGGATTCCGGCTTACTCCCTGGCCTCGGTGGAATCATGAGATGTGGGCTAAATGGCCGGGTTAATTGGTGTTGTCAAAATCTTTTTAATTTTCAGTTTTTCTTAAAAGTTTTTGTGTCTCTGGCTTTTCTGCAGATAGGCACATATGTTTGTAATTTTTGGTATGTATAGCGTTTGTTGTTTTTGTAGCATTTGTTATTCTCTTGTTAATTTTATTGTTTCTTGTGGTAGGTTTAAGTGTTATTCTTGATAATGTGGCCTTCTGCCGGGTTTTCTAATTTAAATAAATTTTTGCTTGAAAATAAAATTATTTTTTTGCTCAGCTGCCGAGTTGTCATTTGACCCTCCGACTACCACCCTTGATCCTATCGCCTGACTGTGTTTGAGCCATCCCCCAGTTGGCACGACTTTCAGTTTTGGGTGGGGTGATGGTATTCATTACACCACTCTCTATTGCAACTCTTTTACTACATTATTTCTGCTTGTCGCTTATGGATAATGGTGAACTCCCTGATAATATCAGAGCCATTGATAAGCGCGCTCGTTTTGGGTTTGAGGTAGGCAACGATATATCGGAAATATCGATAAATATGTTTCGATAAATCGATATATTAGTATCGACATTTTCTTTCGATAACATCGGACATATCGATATTTTGGTCCGATATAATGACGTTATTCTCTGTCCTCAAAATTATCGATTCGAAAAAAACTCTTATAAATTGCCTTTTATGCTTACTAAACATACATTTAAATAATAAAAGAACTTTATTTAGTTTTTTACGTGAGGTTAACGCACTAAAATGTAGTTAATTGTAGACAAATGGGTGGAACACGTAAATAAAGGTCTGCGTGAGTTGACAACGCTGACTCTAACACGCCTAACTTGAATGCCTTATTAAATTAATTTGTTCAATTTTTAGTGTTTATAGGAGGCCTAAAGGCATTTTAAAATGTGAAAAACAAAAATAACAATGTTATTACATTATTATGTTATAGTTAACATAGTAATTATTCTTATATTGAATTTTTCATTCAATGTCACAGACCACAACTTGTTTCGTGTAGATTAATTTATTTAATTTTTACATTCAGTAGGCTATTCTAAATAGTGACAGCAAAACATGAGTGTATTTTTGGTCATAATATAAGAGTTAGTAGTATAAGAGTTAGTAGTATATAAACTATTTACCTCCATTTCTCGACAAAACTTCAAAACAGCGATAAAACAGTCAATACCAGCATTTGTATATTTATTATTATGTTACTAAATAGCCTATCAGCATAAAAACACCGCAGTACAATGAATAATAAAGAAATTGATCTGTTAACCTCATTAGATTCATATGTAACGTCGAAAATGTACAGTAGTTTCGTAAAAACATTTGTCAATACTCAAGCGAGGCGTTCGGCGCCTGCAAAGAACATGATACTTCGTAATGCTAAGAAATTTCAGATAGGAGTTTGAGGACGGGGAGGGGTTGAAGGCCGCGGCCTTGATTGGAATGCGGAAAGCTCGTCACTAGGTCATCTTATCGATGGTTATCAGTCATTTAAATGGCCGCGCTTCCTCCACTCACAGCTTTAAATATTGTGTACTGTAAACGCCCTAAATGGTATTACTTGGGGACTTTACCGCTATTCAAATTAATCATTGTAGTGATGGCAACAATATATCGATATATCAGATATCGATAATTATGTTTCGATATATCGAAATATTAGTATCGATATTTTATATCGATAATATTGGCCATATCGTTATTTTCATATTCCGATACATCATATCACTAAATATTGACGTTATTCTGCCTCCTCAAAATGATCACGATTCAAACAAAAAATGTATTTCAATTACCCCTTATGTGTACAAAACATGCATTGAAATAATAAAGTATCTTTATTTTGTATTTTTACGTGAGGTTAACGCACAACAGTGTAGTTCAGTGAATTAATTTGGTTAAGATTTAGTGTTTTTAAGAAGCTTAGTGGCAATTTTAAATATGAAAAACGAAAATAACAATGTTATTATATTATTGTTTTATAATTAACAGAATAATTAAAGGGATGGTTATTATTATTTTGAATTGTTTTCACTCGACCCCACAGACCTCAACTTGTTTCGTGTGGATAATGTATTTAATTTTTACATTCAGTAGGCTAAATAGTGACAGCAAAACATGAGTTTTTATTTTTTTTTTTTATTTTATTTATTCTTAAGACGGCAATAGTCGAGCTATGGGAGAATATGGATTTCAAATGAGTGTGATGAGTGTAGATTAACGAGTGTAGTCATTGTTACTATCTGAGTTCGACTCAGCTAAGAATGGACTATTTATTAATAGCCCAATAGCCAGGGTAATTATGGGACCTACAGCTTTACGTGGAATCCGAACCACGTACTGTAGGTCTGATTTTCAGCTAAATGACAAGTCTGGCACTATGTTCTCTTCCCTACACAACATCTAAACCTTGACTACCCACCCAACATGGACACCCCAGACCTCTCTAGTAGTGCCTATATGTATGACAACCATTGAACGGACGCAGTGTCGGTATAAAGGACTGAGTAAGTAACCTATCGCCTACAATCTCCCAAACACTTTGTCCCCAGGTAGCTGGGTTATAGCACTGCACCACCAGTGCTGACATTTGTTGTGTAGTTTTGGTCATGGCATAAGAGTTACTGCATAATTTTATATAGATAATGTATATCATTTCATTCGATACATCGGTTACCCAATATATCGATATGTTTTCTGTCGATACTATCCTTAGATAGATATTTGGTTTGCGATATATTGATAATTCGATATATCGATTTTTTAAATATTTGCCATCTCTAGTTGGAGTTGAGGAACCTGCTTCTGCGAGGCTTGTAGTCGTGGGTGGGGGTTGCGATGGTTGTGGTTCATGAGATATTTGTACGTATGATGTATGAATGATATAGCCTACTAGTGCTGATTTAATCTGAATGTATACGAGTACTTATGTCCATAATATTTTATATATCGGTATTGTTGTTTTGCCGTTTTGATCGAACATATTGTTATATATAAGTTATTAATTTTTTAGTAGGAATTATGAGTATATAGTTAAGAAATTTTCTTACTATCTTCATATTAGATAGTTTAAAAAAATTTTATTTTTGTAAATAAGGTTGAGTGGGAGGGAGGACTTAATAGTCCTATCACCTAATGAAGACACTTTTTATTTAATTTCATGTGTGACTTTTTTTTGAAAATAATATCAAGTATCTCGAGCTGACGTTGTATGAACGTTAAGGGTTTATATTATACAACAAATTTACAACATTTTTCGAACATTTTTCTATTAATAAAAATCATATCCATAAGAACCCCAAAAGAGGCAACCATAAAAGTTAGTGGGTTTAATTTTTTATTGCTGATTTTAAATACAGGTTGTTTATAAAACAACCCCACCAAGAGAGCTCAACTTTGAGTCGAGGTATTGAGGTGAAAAGCAATCAGTCTGGAAAAGTCCGTCTGCATTGTAATGAATTGCTTCCTATTAAAAATACAAAGCAGCACCCAATTAATGGCTCAGAACTGCCCTTGTTCAAAAGTACAGTAATATTGAATTCCTTTCAGCGATCGTCTCAAGGACCTGCCTCAAGGCATTTCATGAGCCTTCTCACTAATTACTTGAACGGCTTCTCTATTGTAGTCTCACAAAACGATCATAAGAACCACGGATTGAACTTATGACCGAGGAAAATGGAAAAGCCTTTTCTCTTGAATACTAAGGAGAGGATGTGGTATTTTTTAAGGATGTGACTGTTATTAGGTTCTGAGTGAACGAATTTTCCAAATGAACCTATGCTAGTGATGTAAGTATCAGAACCAAAATATGAACTGATTTAAATATTTTATTGACTATACAGTTTTGAAAGACAAATACTTTTATAAAAACATTGAATAACATAATCTACAGTAGTAATATTTATTAACTTAATTTATGAATACATTATTTATTTCCACAAATAAAAATAATCCAAAAACAGATAATAAACTAGGAAATTAACTGACCACAATGTCCAGTAGCATGATCAGTTTGTCTAGCAACAATGTACATGGTATAAACAAAATAGAAGCCGCCATCTGCAGTAAATATATATAGAAATAAATTATAAGACTTATGAAGAATTAAATTAAATTACTTTTAAATTACTGAAAAGTTAAATAATACAAAATTACTGTTATTGTCTAATACTACAAATTAAATATATATATATATATATATATATATATATATATATATATATATATGATTATATACCTAATTTAATTACTTAATTTACACTTGAAAATGACCAAAAAGTTGAAACATGTTGTGTATTGAGTTTTAATAAAAATATAAGGGTACTCAGTTTTTTAATTTTATTACATCCTATAATATGTATATATATATATATATATATATATAATGTTTTGAATAAAATTAAAATCTTATTGAATAACCGTATTCATATAAGTAATATCATGTTTAGACAACAACCAACTTGTTAGCTATTTAGCAAAGACAGTTAATGTGTTAGATTCTTTGATATGATTTGGAATCTGATTAAAGAACTTAGAACCCAAATAATGAAATTATTGTTTGAAAATTGATTAATTTACTTTAGGTAATCTAAAAGTAGCTCTAACAGCATGTCTTGTGTTAGAGCTAAAGTTAGTAGTAGCTCTAACAGCATGTCTTGTGTTAGAGCTAAAGTTAGTAGTAGCTCTAACAGCATGTCTTGTGTTAGAGCTAAAGTTAGTAGTAGCTCTAACAGCATGTCTTGTGTTAGAGCTAAAGTTAGTAGTAGCTCTACTACCACTTCTAATAAAAAATAACCTCAAAACTTTAAATACAAAAAGAGTTGAGTCGGTAAAATTTGTATGCTAATTATAAAGGGAATGATCTTTCTCTTTTTTGTTTCCTAAGTATAATTCTAATTAAGTAATGTTTATTATTTTTATTAAATTAAGTATTTCATTTATATGTATCTTAATTTCATGGAAACCAATAAAACTGGGTTCACTTGATCATTAATATTTTGTAATTACTTTTTAAACGCTGGCATAACATTTAATATTTATCTTTGGCAAACACCAATAGATATGGAATTTATATTAATAATAGCTTATTAAATATATATAAATGAAATGACCGTATGAAAACAGAACAGCTGATTTAATTAAAAATCATTACTGTACTGCAAAAGTTGATTCGTTCGATATAAACAAGTATTATTAATCGGGAACAGTTGATTCGATCGATATGAACAAATTTTATTGTTCTGCAACAGTTTATTTGATTTATATGAATAAAAATTAGTATACAGGAACTCTTGATTCTATCGAAATATACCAGCGTATAAAAGTAAATCCATAGTTCGTTATATGTAACCATCATTAATATCAATTAGTATATATACATAAGAATACAATGAAATGATACGATAATAGAATATAATAAATAATACAATAAATACAATGAATGTTGTGTTTACTTAGACAATTTTTATTTAAAACCAATCGATATTTATTTTTTATTTTTTCAATAAGAAAGCTTATGCTAAATGTATATGTTATTCATTTAATCATTTTAAGTAAACGTTATAAAAACAGGATTTTTCAAAATAGTAAAGAACGAGAAAGTAAATAGGACATTGCAAAATAAAATCATAAAAAATGGCTCAAAGGAAACTACCATGCTAATGAAAAATAGCAAATAGTGAATATGAAGAAATAAACATGATGTTGGATGCCATTTAATTATATTTATAAATCAAATAATTTCTTTTTAAGAGAAAATTGTAAATAGATGTAAATAATGTATTGAGATTTGAAGGATATTGAGATTATGTATGGAGTGAAAGGAATAAATAAGATTTAGATTAGTACAAAGTGAAAGACAGAATAAGGGTGAAACCAAAAAGTATTATATTAATGAAAAACTAAAAAAAGCTAAAAAAAACCAGAAATGAGTCATTTATTATGTGAATTGGAAATTATGAAATAATATGATGAAAAATAAACATGTATTCTCTAGAATATATAAAAATGAAATAATGCACTGTATGAGTGTTGAGAATTGTCACCTATAACGAAATTAATTGTGTTTACAGAATTATAAACTGTTGCAATTGGTAAGTTTCAACATAAATTAACATTAATAAAAGACTTATGTATTACATAATTATATTACAAACATCAATTGAACAGTTACAATAATTAATTTAATTTCCCAACATAATACATTGCTTTAGACATCTCAATGATTATTATGTTCTTAGATACTTTCTCTTATTAATATTACCTCGCTTAGAGTTGCTAAATGTATTTTAGGCCTAAATAATATTTAATTTTTGTAATTCAATCTTTTAATAAAAATCCCAATCTAAATAGTAATTTGCTACTTGTATTAATAAAAAAATTTATTAATGCTATCTCTGTGGTGAAACTGCCAAGGTAGTGGTTGAAAATTGTTAAAAAAAATAGCAAGGCTAATGTATGCCTTGCATTACACACACACACACACACACACACACACACACACACACACACACACACACACACACACACACACACACACACACACACACACACACACACACACACACACACACACACACACACACACACACACACACACACACACACACACACACACACACACACACACACACACACACACACACACACACACACACACACACACACACACACACACACACACACACACACACACACACACACACACACACACACACACACACACACACACACACACACACACACACACACACACACACACACACACACACACACACACACACACACACACACACACACACACACACACACACACACACACACACACACACACACACACACACACACACACACACACACACACACACACACACACACACACACACACACACACACACACACACACACACACACACACACACACACACACACACACACACACACACACACACACACACACACACACACACACACACACACACACACACACACACACACACACACACACACACACACACACACACACACACACACACACACACACACACACACACACACACACACACACACACACACACACACACACACACACACACACACACACACACACACACACACACACACACACACACACACACACACACACACACACACACACACACACACACACACACACACACACACACACACACACACACACACACACACACACACACACACACACACACACACACACACACACACACACACACACACACACACACACACACACACACACACACACACACACACACACACACACACACACACACACACACACACACACACACACACACACACACACACACACACACACACACACACACACACGCACACGCACGCACACGTACACGCACACACATTAATTTATTATTCAATAAATAATGAAAAATAAATTGATGGATTTCGTAATTTGTATTGTATAGAAAAAGTATTTTCCTTAATAGTTTTTCTTAAATAGGCTAGAGGAATAGTAATAATAATAATAATAATAATAATAATAATAATAATAATAATAATAATAATAATAAAACTTCCATATTATTTGAACTTCTATAATTCAATGATCTATATATGAATGATCATTGAAGAATTTAATTATTATTATTTTTAATTTGGTTACCATTAAACTCCCAGGATAAATAATTTTAGTTCACTCATAAAATATTCAGTTAATGAGACCAGATTAGCTATAGGGAATTGCCTAACACGGACACATAACTAGGCCCAAAGGGCTCAAACCCCCGCATTTATTAATATATTAATACTACTGTGCGTGTATGGGCTGGCGGGTGGATCAATACCACTGTACGTGTATAGGTTGGTGGGTGGGTCAATACTAATGTACATGTATGGGTGGATGAGAGGGTCAATACCACTGTACGTTATGGGTAGGTGGGTGGGTCAATACCACTGTATGTGTATGGGTGGGTGGGTGGGTCAATACCACTGTACGTGTATGGGCTGGCGGGTGGGTCAAAAGTAATTTGAGTGTGTGGAGAGTAAACTTATCAGATATTTGCTACTACTGTGTTAGTTAATATCAATTCTAATATTTTTTACTAGGACCGGATTGTAATTCTGTGTTTGTGGATAATGTCAACACGGTTACAATAATATCAATAGCAAGCATCAATGCACTGTTACGTACATTACGAAACCAGTTTCACTTGATAATTTAATTATATAAATCAAATAATTTTTATTTAATTATGCCACTGTACGTGTATGGGTGGGTGGGTGGGTAAATACCACTGTACGTGTATGGGTGGGCGGGTGGGTCAATACCACTGTACGTGTATGGGTGGGTGGGTGGGTAAATACCACTGTACAACACTGTACGTGTGTGGGTGGGTGTGATTCACATCACCACCGTACGTGAGGGGGTGGGTGTGAGTGTCATCACCACCGTACGTGTGTGGGTGGGTATGAGTGTCACTGCGGCTGAAACTCTTGACTACAAACAATTTTGTACAATACAAAATACAATACAAAATACAAAATACAAAATACAATACAAAAAATACAAACTAATTTTGTTTGTAGTTCGATGCTTGTTGGCTGAATGCTCACTCGTTTGTGTTAAATCCACAGATGCTCTGTCTGGTTGTTTGTTTGTCGTTAGTGTTCGTTGATCTACGAGCTAATAAGAGCTATTCCAACATATTGACTCTCCGACCTGTATTCAACTATGACTCTGCTACAGCCCCATTTGAGCAGCTCGGCCTGTGGCCTCGCCAGGATACTTTTTTCCATGATTTACCATGATCTTTTTATATTTAGGCAGTGGAGCCCTTAAACATAGTCTTTTCTAAAATATGATGGTAAATTATAAATCTAGAGAAGAATAACTTAAACGGTATAGCTTACTTGAGTATGTTAGTTTAACTTTACTCATTTTTTAGTTTTCGGGCAAGTTTTTGTTTTTTGGGGGACAGTACCCATAGACGTTGTCTCTTTCAAAGACATATAATGTGATAATCAGGTTTAGGAGATAAATACTTGAATTGTAGTATAATACCTCACTACTGTGTTTTATTTTAGTATTATCTTTCATATTTTTATTTTTGTAGAATATTTTGGTTTTGGGGCATATAACCCTTGAAATTTGCCCTTTTCCAAATTTCATGATATTAAACATTTTACTTTTTTGGAAATTATGGTTTTTGAGTCACCGACACCCCAAATTTTTTAGTTTTTAAGCTGAATTTTAGGTATAAGGTGCGCATTTGCTACGTGTGCAGCATACTTGCTACGTTTTGAAAATTAAACTCAAGTTGTTTTCTGAGTTAGGTCAAAAAAAAAAAACTTTTATTGTTGTTTTCCCATAAGCATAACATTGAAACATTAAATGTCTTATGGTTAACACGAACCTGTCTACAAAATTTCATGTCAATTCGTTCAGTAATTCCGAAGATTTCGTGAGTGAGTGGTATTTCACTTATATAGATTTAGTAAACCTATAAACTGACCACACTCAAAATCCCTTTCTACTAATTTCAGTAGATCTGAACATTCTGAACACACTTGTTCATAAAATGTGTGGATTAAAAAAATTATAAGAAAATTACTAACATAAAATTTATTTCATACGTTATTCACAATGATTGCTAAATGTATACTATATCTGAAATTATGAATATTAAAGTTAATAGGACAATATTTTGACATGATTTTTGTGCGTGAGTAGTAAATCATGAATAGTGGAATGGAAGCAAATTTTTAAAATTGAATATATATGTCGTTTTATATTTTTACATTCAGAAGAAAATCCATAATGCTATTGTTTCTAATGGAACGCTGATATCCGTTTTGTTTTTTACCGAATTACTAGCTAAATCCAGCCATGTTTTGCTATGGCTTAGTCTTCTATCAAAGTCGTTATTTTTATTTAAATTTGATTTAGTTAGTTTATTTTTTTAAATCATTTCTTTTTACTTGACTGTATCTGAAATATACTAACTTGCAGTTGTTTTCATTAATAAACAATCATCTCGTAACACTAATAAACTTACAGGATATGATTTAGCTATTTTATGCACATAAGCGTGTATCAGCTGGTTAAGGTAGCTCTTTTTCAGCACTGACATTTATTTTCATTTGTGAAATGTGGGTAGGTCAGGAAATGCATGGAATACCCTGTTTCCGTATACAATTTCAGGAATTATTTATATTTATAAACAGACTTGTATATAAATGCAATGTTGTGTAACAATTTAAAGTGAATACATTTAGTACTTTTCTAATTTTGTGTACACAAAGATGCCAAAGGTTGATTTATGTATAGATATGAATTAAATGTTATTTAAGTAGTGTTAATTCCTAAAATGAAACAATTTTCCTGTTATATAAGCAAATATACACATTGTGATTGTAGAAGAGACCTACAGTTACCAACTAACTATAAATTAAGGTATTTAGTACTTTGATTTGTGATGTTCAACTTGGCTCAGCATCCATCGTTAGAGGCACAATGTAGACGGTACTCAAACAACAGCCAACTTCCCAACTCCAATATTCTCTAGCAGAATGTTAAATTACTTGCATTTCCGAACATTATTGATGTTCTGGACCGATTGCACTAAACATTTAATGTATATTGTTATACATTACACAAAATCATAAAATGTATATTTATTTACTTGACAGAATATCAATAAAGTACGTTAGTAACCCGTGTTTCTCCGAAGATAACTGTTTAAATATTCTTAAGGAACACTTAGGTATTAAAGGCCTTCTTTTATTTGGAATTTCATGAAATAATGAAGGAATTTTCAGCACAATATTAAAAAAAAAAAAAATAATTTCAAGTAACTATGAAAATTTAAAAACTTCTTGGAAATTATTCGATATAAATGTTTTCGTAATTAAAATGTTAAAACATTTGTTAGTTAGTATTAAAGTAAGGCCAACCAAATTTATTTTTGTACTTTTTAATTTTACATCTTAAAAAAATTTAAGTTGGTAAAGTAAACTCCATGAACCAATATATATAAAGAGATTGTTATTGATTGCATACACACAAGTAGATTTCTCATCCAATGTTAAATGTTGTGTCTCAAATTATCAGCTGTTTTTGTAGTCCATTGTGGAGCACCATTGTTGTTCCATGTAAATGTAGTTCAATTTAAACAAGCAGAAGTGACAAACCTCACTAGCTAAACAACTTACTGGCAAAAATATTCCAATTATAGATGAGGTACAGGATGGAAAAAAATATATAAAAACGCTTTCACAGCTGTTGTATGACTTCAGTTGTAAAAGTGAAAGCTTGTACATCATCACGGTTAGAAAGAGCACACTTTTTGATGCAATTAGCAACATTTAATCTTTTAGGGGGACGGACCGCGAGGAGTTGAACGAAAATCTTTAATGTAAGCCTAGGTCGAGTTTGGTATAAAATGAAATGTCTATTTAAGAGAAATTAATTGCAGCAAACTGGACTCCAAAAGGTTTATCCTTTCCAGAGTAGCGGTCATTAGAATTTCAAAGTAACAAATTCGAACAATATTATTTCTCCGCTATTTAACTGCGTCTAGTTAAATAGTCTGATGAAAAATTAAACTTTATGGACCAAAATTATTTAAAAAATTAAATTATGTATGGAAAAAATAACGTTGTTGTAAAAGCGTTTCCATATTCTACCCTGTATATTATAGGTAATAGTATAATAAATGGTATTATTCAACTTAAAAAGAATTAGTTAGCAGTCTCTTATTGAGCATTAACATTGGGTCAAATGTACTAAGTAATTTTAGATAAATTCACTTAAATTCCCACTTTTGGACAAACAAAATTTAGGTAGATTGTATTATGATGAAATGCGCTTTAAAACGGCTAAACTCCATGTGGCACTATACTGTAACTATTCCCCTGAGGAAAGTCAGACCATTTGATGTATTGGAGAAGACATTCAGTTTTCAAAACACGAGAAGGCAAGATCAAACAGAGCATGATACCCTCTGCCAGAACAATATTGACAATCCTG
Source organism: Stictocephala bisonia (assembly GCA_035578905.1). NCBI lineage: Eukaryota > Metazoa > Arthropoda > Insecta > Hemiptera > Membracidae > Stictocephala > Stictocephala bisonia. Next base: position 548,410 of record JAQJVL010000456.1, on the reverse strand, counting down.
CCTCATGCTACAATACTACTGTAAGACACCCATTGAGAGAGAACAGACCACTTGATGTTTCAAGGGGTCAAAACACAACGAGACAAAATCAAACAGAGCATGATACCCCCTGACAGAACAATTTTGTTAATCCTGCCTCCAACTACAATACTACTGTAGGACACCCACTGAGAGAGATCAAACCACTTTATGTCTTGCAGAAGTCCTACAGTTGTTAAAACACAAGGAGACAAGATCAAACAGAGCATGATGCTCCTTGTCAGAACAACATTGACAACCTCCCTCCAACTACAATACTACTCTAGGACACCCTCTGAGGGAGGTCAAACCACTTGATGTCTTGCAGAAGTCCTACAGTTGTTAAAACACAAGGAGACAATATCAAACAGAGCATGATGCTCCTTGTCAGAACAATATTGACAACCTCCCTCCAACTACAATACTACTCTAGGACACCCACTGAGGAGGTCAAACCATTTGATGTCACTTTTTTTATACTGTGCATTTTTGAAGTTATACTTCTTTGCGCCCGTTAGACACTTTGGGATGGGATGTTGGTCGAGAAACCGCGTCACGCTGAAAAGTAAGAACAAATTTTTAAGAACTATCGATTAATCGATTGTTATTCGAAGAAATTTAATCGAAGAAATTACTGATAATGATAATATAGGTGTATAATATAATAATGAAGTCACGTATAATATATTGAAGATAAATATATTGAATAATATTGAAAAATGTCTTATATTTCATTTATATATCCTGTCTGTTTGTGTGCGTGAGTGGGTGTATGAGAATGGCCAAAGAAGTATAACTTCCACCGTGTGGTCCGACGCACACCCAATTTTTTTTATAACATGTAGTCTCAAACTGTTATAGGTAGTCGTAAACTGTAATCCTGTAATGAATTGATATTGAAATTAAATTTAAAACATAATAGTTGATAGCACATTTTAAAACTTATGTTTTAAGCAGAAAGCTTATGACTAATTTAATTATTCGTTTTATCATGTCTATTAATTTTTCTAGTCTAAACTTAATAGCGATGTCCTTATCACTTTAACCAACAATTCAGCTGTTTGTTCTAAACATTGCTCGGTTTATGTATATTTATGCACAGTTTCAAATATAGTAAATAGTCAAATCGGGATTAGCAAAACGTTCATTTGCTTCATAATTACAAATGGACACCTAACATAATAATAAATAAACTAAATATTTTTTATTTGGATACATAAAGAAAATAGATTATATTTTCTAGTAGGTGTTGAGTACTCTACTATTTTATCGTAATATAAATCCACTACATGACTTAAAATCTGTGCTCATTATGCAAACTTAGAAGGAAAAACTTTGGCATTCAAATATCTGAAGGAGGGACGAAATCACCACTTGTTACTAAATTCTTATGGTGTACTTCTACTAAAATACAATAAGCCACTAGTCATAGTTTTACAAAAGCAATTTTAAAGTATTTTGTATAGAATGCGATGTCTTTACTACACCAAAAGGTTTTAGAACCCGTTAGATGCGGTTCGCAATTTTAACTGTCATTATTTTGGAGAGAGATATATACACATTGAGACAAATAATATAGGAATGTATCCACTCATTAATATAATTATATAATATAATCATACAGAAATTACCTCTAATTACTAGTAATAACAACACAAGTTTTGTTTGAATCTAAGCTTTAGATGAATCAGTAACACTTCGCTTTTTCTGCTGGTCCAAGTCACAGTGCCAACTTTGAAACCCTAAATTAACCCAAACTGGAGCATCTTGAAATTAAAGGGTATTGGTTTCCTAAATTGTCTGCAGCCATCTGGCATTTTGCCAGTGTCTGTAGGGCATTCATTCTAGATGTTGTTTATTTATTAGTGACACCTGAATAAAATAAATGCAATTGACAATTTGCAAAATAAATGGCATATTTGGATAAAGAAAATGAATTTAATTTTAATCCACTAGTAATAGGAAATAACATTGTATGTATTTTACGTATATGATGGTCCGCATATATACAACTCGTAAAACTGTTTATACACATTTAAGATGTAAGATTTTGTTTTGTTATTTCTAATCATGCTAATGAAATAAAACATGAGTTATACATATTCCGCTTAGAAAACGACCTTTTATCACACAGGTGCGAGTGAGATGCATAGAGTGGTGCAAGTGAAACAGAGAACTATTCTTCCCCCACTGCGTAATTATATTTACAAATGCGATCGCAACCATGACGGTAGGCTGAGGGCTGCGGCGTAATAGCAAGCTCAGCCCACTTTACGTCATTATCAGAAATGTAAAAACCAACCTGAGCTTCACTTCACGTCATTAAAATAAATGTAAAAACCAACCTGAGCTTCACTTTATGTCATTATCAAAAATGTAAAAACCAACCTCAGCTTCACTTTACGTCATTATCAGAAATGTAAAAACCAACATGAGCTTCACTTCACGTCATTATAGTAAATGTAAAACCCAACATGAGCTTCACTTTACGTCATTATCAAAAATGTAAAAACCAACCTGAGCTTCACTTCACGTCATTATAATAAATGTAAAACCCAACATGAGCTTCACTTTACGTCATTATCAAAAATGTAAAAACCAACCTGAGCTTCACTTTACGTCATTATCAAAAATGTAAAAACCAACCTGAGCTTCACTTTACGTCATTATCAAAAATGTAAAAACCAACCTGAGCTTCACTTTACTTCATTAAAAGAAATGTAAAAACCAATTTGAGCTTCACTTGACTGGCCCTAAAAACAATTCTCTATCACCAAATTATTTTTATTGACACATATAACAGCTGTTCATGCTGGTGTAACACTGCCTATTTGTAGGTATTCTTTTTAATATAATACTGAAATATATCGCAATACGGAATGCATTGATTGTTTGTATTCTAAGATTTAATCAAACGCATTTATATGAAAATGATTAGTCTTTAAAGACCTTAAAAACACGAGCCATAGTTTGACATTTTGTATATGGGAAACACAATTACATGTACGGTGGTGTTGACAACCCCACCCACCCATACAAGTACGGTGGTGTTGACCCATCCGCCCACTTATTCACGAACGGTCGTGTTGACCCTCCCGCCCACCCATTAACTACGGTGGTGTTGACCTACCCACCCACCTATATACGTACACTTGATTAAATTAAAAATTACTAACTATTTCAAAACAGCAATGTTGTCAGCATTACAAGTGCAGAGAATGAGCTACTGTATATAAACTTGCACACTATGACTTTTACTTAATACAGTTTACATATTAATATTTGTAGTCAACATGCACTAACTGAGTCCGAGGTGCTACGAGCGTAGCGACTAACGAGGTTGGCAAGCAAAGTGTACAGAGGTGTCCTTACAATACCACTGTACGTGTTGGTGGGTCAGTACCATTGTACGTGTGTGGGTAACCTAACCTCACATAAACCCAATCTAACCTAAACTTAACCTAATTGTGCATTTAAATTACAAAAGACCTCAATTTTATTAATATTTTATTATTAATATGATTTGTGAACAGAACGATCAGTGAGACTTGGTTCATATGACGATAAACGAAAAGTGTCATATGAACCAAGTTTTTATCTTAAGAAGGTAAATCTAAACTTATGGTTATTAGAGTCTAAGTCCAAAGTAGTTTGATCACGCAAAAGAAATCCCTCAAGATAACGAGGGAATATCCTGGACTTTATGTTTATTGTGGAGCTTTCCACAGCATCGTAACGACTCCTTACCATTGACCTCATATTCCTCCTCTACATCCCCTATAAAGTCTCGTCACATTTTTCATCACCTTAACGCAATTCCCGCAAATTTAAAATCTTAATTGTGAAATTCTCATTGAATTAATTAAGTTAACGCCCAATTTTTTTTTTTACGTTGGTTACAAGTAATTGAATGTAATTATTAGTAATTTTTCTAAATTTATTCTAAATGTAAAATACTAAATTTATCTAATGTAACTAAGTTCGGTAAAGCAAAAATAATTATTGTAATTATTAAGCGAAGAATAGTATAAAAAATATAAATATTAACTTTTTACGCGTTTGTGTTTAAGTTTCTTTAGAAAATTTTTCAGTATTATCATTAAACAAAATCTTTGTGCTTTTGTAAAAAGTAAAATATATAAAGAGAAAAACACATTATTTATTTATTTTCTATTATAATTTTAGTAATTTTATGATTTTGAGAACTCAAACAACATGTCTTTCTTAATAAATTTTATCGTGAAGACATCTACACTACCTTGATCACACAACTCAAACTACCAAATGAGAACCGGGAGTGTTTCAACGCTGTAGAAAATAGCTGACAATTTCCTTTGCAGGATAAGAAGGATATCAAGGGTAGAATAATAAAGGCCTAACGAGGGGAAGGGGGTTGAGTGAGGCTTGAAGGTCTAAGGATAAAAGACAAGAGGGGTTTGATTCCTGATTCTCTCCAGTAAGGCAGCCTACTTGCGTGTTATCCAATATACAGAACACTATGTTTATAAAAAAGCACATTTCTTCAAAATTGCTCATAAAAACTTAAAATATATTTGATTTAGGAATTATTTGTAAGGTGTTAATTTTATATGTCGAACTTAAATATTTTGATTTTAAATGTTTCTCTAAAGACTAAAAATTTGAAAATTCAATCGAATTCTCTCCACATTCATGTCACTCACCGTTAAAATACATTCATATACTATAGTTTGTTCCAATGGATATAACTTAAATGTAGAATAATTGTAATTCTGCATAGCTTTATTTTATATTGTCATTTTATTTTCCTCATAAGTAACTTAAACTTGCTTAACTTCAAAGCCTTGTCCAATGTGAGAATGATTTCTTAATTATTCTTTTTACCTATTTTTTGTTTTTATATTCATAAACGACCGGCAGCTTCTATTCAACAGAACAAACCTAACATTTTAATGTGTTTTACTTCTTCCAACACCACAGTATCTTTCGTATTTTTAATCAATTTAAATTAAAATCGAAGTGAAATACTTCTCTTTGATATTGGCGAATACGCCAGTGTACCCATAACTAACCACATTTGACTAAGATATACACTTTTGACAATCGAATTTTTACAAAGCTACGTTAATAAACAGTTGCTTAATAACAAAATAAATGTTATTATTTAACTAATAATGCGCTTCTGTTTCGTTATTATAAAATTGTCCCCCAAAGTATGGCTGTGATCTAATTACAAAAGACTTCTTATACTTTATTTAACGAATGTGCCTACTTGACTTCAGAGCGCTCTTACAGTAAATGCTGGAACTACGAGAAGTTTGAGGATGCTAGGACAAATGGCGTGACGATGTAAGCTAACTGCAATCATAGGAACGCTTGACGTCTAGCATTGTTGCCAAGTTTTAACTACATCCTACGCACCTATTTACACACTACTTCTGTGTTATTATGATCAGATTCCGTTATATGCCTCCAAATACAATTAGCTTAGGTTCGTTTAGGTTGCGTTAGGTTAAGGATGGGTAGGTTGATAGGGAGGGAGGTAGGTTAGGTTAGGTTAGGTTACATGATTACAGCTGTATAACATAATTTCTATTTGGGGTGCGTATAACGGAATCTGACCTTATTGAGAATTTGAGTGTGAGTAAAAATATTATGATTGTTGACTTTACATTGTTGTTTCCTATTAGTTATTTAGTATTATATTCTATTATTGTGTGATCTAATTATAAAAGCCTCTTCAGGTGGATTTCTACCTCAACAAGTAATTATTGTCTGTCGTATGTCAAACCCAGTACACTTGGCAACGCCGCGCGTCAGAGCTACACTCGAATGCCACTAAGCGCGCTCATGTCAAGTCGGGACATTCATTAAACAAAGTATAGTGAGAAAACTGTACTACCATTGACCTTTGTTTAGTGCCAATGTTACTTGAAAATATATCCTTCATAACGGTTGTTGATGTCATCTCATAAAGTGCATGCACGAAATGTCATTATTGTCTGGATATTCAAGGAAACTAGTTATCTTTCAAAACACGATCCATTAGGGTGAGTAATGAGATTCAGATAGAACGATGACATTCTACTAAGGTCAGAGTTGCTGTCAAACTGTCATGTTTTAAAATAAAGAAAAGGCTGAAATATTATTTCAGATAAAATATTATACTGTTACACTTCTTTAACACGAGATAAAAATATTTCAGTTCTTATGAAACATATCATTCATTGTGTCATAAGGTAAAGACCTCAAATAAATAACATTTTCAAGATAATATAAAGGTTTTTAAATTAATAAGGCGGTTTTAAAGTTTAAACAGACTTGAAATTTTAGTTTATATTTGGGCAAGACAGAAATTGACCTGCGTGTTATATTTAGTGAATATAGGTGTTTCAGCAGCGGAGGGGATCGTTCCTTCACTATTACGATCTATTCTGTGCTCGCTGCCTATTCTGATCACGGGTGTAACTAACTTCCGCCTTCAAGTGTTCAACTTCTGCAACAGTGTTTAGTTGAAAAAATAACTGTAATTAACTCTACAAGTTTGTTTAATTGATATTTATTGTTAACGTTATTATTCATTGTGTTATTTTTTTATTTTTAATTACTTGATTACTAATTAATGGTTCTATTTATTCATTCAAAGCTTGATTCGTTGGTGTTAATCAAACTGACTGCTACCATTGACGTAGTTGGTGGGGCTTGTTACAACACTATCAGTTCTACCATTTTCCTAGTTACCATGACAGTTTTTATTAGAAATTACAGTGGCGGATGAGTGATTCTCTATCTCACTTCCACCACTCATTGCCTCCCCCTCTCTCTCCCTTTCTCTCGCACAGGTGCGTTCAGTAGGTTATTTTCCAAGCGGCATATTTATAGTATGGTCTATTGCATAGAACTATATCATTTTTCAACACAGAAAACTTATAATTACCAATTAATCAAACTCCAAATCATTATATTTATTATTATGAAGACTTTATTATGGATAAAATAATCTCAAATGAATTCAAAAATCAACAATAAATAAATGTATATAAAAAAAATCATTAACATACCTCCAAATAGTATAAAGTTAAGTAATCCTATTGAACAATTGTCTTGAAATGTATATCCTAGTATCACAGACACTATCAAAATTATGATTTAACCTCAATTGTATTCGTTTAAAAATAAATATACTTAAACATAGTATCATGGAAAATGCGTTGTTATTGGAATTTATTTACAAAAAACAACGAGGTTGGTTTGGTGAGCAGATAAAATTCTCGTTGGGAGGAAGAAGTTTAAAATATTTCATTGGCTAACTTCATCTTATTAAAAGAACAACATTTGTTTGCCTTTCGTGGAAAGGAAAAATTGATAGTCCCCATACATTAGCTGAAACCTAATACACCGCATCTTACAGTTAGGCAACGGTCCAAAAAACGATTATTTAGGTAAACTTTTAGATTTAATTGAGCCTATAATATAACGCGTATGGCACTCACTTAACCCAGAAACTAACACATTATAAAGTATCAACTGTATGAAAAGTACAACTTACAAATACTCTGTAAACTTACCAAGTTATGAGACTTGGTTTGCACGATTATCTTGAAGTTCATGATTCAAATATAAGAAATATATCGCAGTTATTAGGCATATTTATACTATTTCATTATCCTATGCATTTCACAAGTGATTCTATGCGTTACAACTCATAGCCGGATTCTCTAAAGTACCGGAAGTAGTTTGCAGAGATTTAAAAAACAAGCTATGGTGCAGGGCTGCCACTACAGCAATAGGGAGTTCATGAACTTCCCAACTTGTTCTGATTTCCTCCCACCGGTTAAATAACGTTTATACAATTGATTTTTTATTTTGTATATTTGTATATAGACATATTAGTCTTAATTATAATTTTAACAAAGGTCAATTATGAATGTAAACGTATTATTTGACGCTATTATGCGGCATTTTTATTGAGTGTTCAATAAAGACTGACTTTCTTCCTTTCTTTATTTCTTCCTTCTTTCTAGAATTAACTTTGCTTCACACAACCCAGATCTGTTTTATAATAGGACCGCCAGGGCTACCACAGTTAAAATATTTTCTTTGAAATCAATTTTACTTTTTGGGAAAAACATACTGAGTGTAGACTAATTTATTATAGGTTAGGGTTCTTATTCTTACATATGGGTACGTTAAGTGAGGTTAGGTTATGTAATGAAGGGTAGACTACGTTTGTGTACGTACGGTAGGGAGAGCGTAGACCACCGAAAACTGATCCTAAACGTGTGTAAGCATATTATACATGTTTAAAATTATACCACATATTTTGATACAGCACACTCATTTGCAAGTACCATCCAGAACATTTGCTAAAGTGGCGGTTCTTTTGTAAAAATGATTTCACAATCGGACAGTATACTTTTCATAGTGTCTTACCGCTTTCAACATAACGTTTTGGGTTGAACGATGCGCGTCGTCCCAAAATATCCGAGTCTCAAAATTTCCGTGAATGAAATAAGTAAGAAGCAGTCTCAAAATTTCCGTAAGAAATATGCAGCTCTAATAACTTAGATAATGACTCTCAAAATTTCCGAAGGCCTAGGGGGTGGGTCAAGGATGGGAGTAGTTCGACACCTGTGGTCACTAGCCGTTGAGGAAACCCACTGTTTGAATAATATGCCTGACTACATGGCCTATTGTGTAAAATACCTATAATAGCCTATAGAGGGTCCGAATATAATTATGTCCACGTCCCACATCTTTACAAGTATGTGTAACTTATTAGTATTATGACATTGGTGTAGAAAAGCGTAAAAGTGTGCCGATGTAAGGCTTTGCTGAATCCACGATCATAAATTTGTTCTCCCATAAGAAACAAAGAAGTCTTTGTTGTACCTCGTATTATATTTATGCTGTAAAAGGCTACATTTATTAAAAATATAACCTGGTAATAATGATTATAACCTGTAATGATTATAATCATTATTACTATGCCCAAAATATGACATGTTAATTCTCACATTTTAAAAAGTAATTACAAATAAATTAAAGGACCAACCATTTAGATGCGGATTAGGCCTATATAGATCTTAAAAATGAGATATTAAGTAAAATGTTATGACAACAAGTAATTAAGAGATATTGCATGCCATTCACGCTCTTTATCGAAAAATCACACAACAGTTTTATTGAAAAATCAAGCAAGCCAGTTTAGTAAAAGCAGAGCTTTTACTAAACTGGCTTAAAACTTAAAACTCAAATTAAAATAAAAATAATTTATATTTTTGTACAAAAGTGGTTTTATTTATTAAACTTAGATTAAAATGTCTACTTGGTATCAGACTACCTACTAGTAATTCCCTTTTTGAGGGGAGCGTAGTCGAGGGACAATAGCGCGGAATTTATGAGACTACCGGCTATATGGAAAGTAGGCCTAGGGTCCTTCTAAAATTTGCAAATTTTTGGACATGGACATTTTGGGACACGGAAATTATGAGACTGCACCGAACGATGTAGGTCTGATTCATCTCTTAAATTGAAACACTAAGAATTTTCATTTTGCTGAGTAAACGTTATAAATGTTATAGCATTTACTCAGGCTTCAATAAATGAATAAATGTTGTAACGTTTACTCAGGTTTCAATAACTGAATAAATGTTACAACGTTTACTCAGGCTTCAATAACTGAATAAATGTTACAACGTTTACTCAGGCTTCAATAACTAAATAAATGTTATAATGTTTACTCAAGCTTCAATAACTGAATAAAGGTTATAACGTTTACTCAGGCTTCAATAACTGAATAAATGTTATAACGTTTACTCAGGCTTCAATAACTGAATAAATGTTACAACGTTTACTCAGGCTTCAATAACTGAATAAATGTTACAACGTTTACTCAGGCTTCAATAACTTAATAAATGTTATAATGTTTACTCAAGCTTCAATAACTGAATAAAGGTTATAACGTTTACTCAGGCTTCAATAACTAAATAAATGTTATAACGTTTACTCAGGCTTCAATAACTAAATAAATGTTATAACGTTTACTCAAGCTTCAATAACTAAATAAATGTTATAACGTTTACTCAGGCTTCAATAACTGAATAAATGTTATAACGTTTAATCAGGCTTCAATAAATGAATAAATGTTATAACGTTTACTCAGGCTTCAATAACTGAATAAATGTTATAACGTTTACTACTCAGGCTCAATAACTGAATAAATGTTACAACGTTTACTCAAGCTTCAATAACTAAATAAATGTTATAACGTTTACTCAGGCTTCAATAACTAAATAAATGTTATAACGTTTACTCAGGCTTCAATAACTTAATAAATGTTATAATGTTTACTCAAGCTTCAATAACTGAATAAAGGTTATAACGTTTACTCAGGCTTCAATAACTAAATAAATGTTATAACGTTTACTCAGGCTTCAATAACTAAATAAATGTTATAACGTTTACTCAGGCTTCAATAACTAAATAAATGTTATAACGTTTACTCAAGCTTCAATAACTAAATAAATGTTATAACGTTTACTCAGGCTTCAATAACTGAATAAATGTTATAACGTTTACTCAGGCTTCAATAACTTAATAAATGTTATAATGTTTACTCAAGCTTCAATAACTAAATAAATGTTATAACGTTTACTCAGGCTTCAATAACTAAATAAATGTTACAACGTTTACTCAGGCTTCAATAACTTAATAAAGGTTATAACGTTTACTCAGGCTTCAATAACTGAATAAATGTTATAACGTTTACTCAGGCTTCAATAACTGAATAAATGTTATAATGTTTACTCAAGCTTCAATAACTGAATAAAGGTTATAACGTTTACTCAGGCTTCAATAACTGAATAAATGTTATAACGTTTACTCAGGCTTCAATAACTGAATAAATGTTACAACGTTTACTCAGGCTTCAATAACTGAATAAATGTTATAACGTTTACTCAGGCTTCAATAACTTAATAAATGTTATAATGTTTACTCAGGCTTCAATAACTAAATAAATGTTATAACGTTTACTCAGGCTTCAATAACTAAATAAATGTTACAACGTTTACTCAGGCTTCAATAACTTAATAAATGTTATAATGTTTACTCAAGCTTCAATAACTGAATAAAGGTTATAACGTTTACTCAGGCTTCAATAACTAAATAAATGTTATAACGTTTACTCAGGCTTCAATAACTAAATAAATGTTATAACGTTTACTCAGGCTTCAATAACTTAATAAATGTTATAATGTTTACTCAGGCTTCAATAACTGAATAAATGTTACAACGTTTACTCAGGCTTCAATAACTGAATAAATGTTATAACGTTTACTCAGGCTTCAATAACTTAATAAATGTTATAATGTTTACTCAGGCTTCAATAACTAAATAAATGTTATAACGTTTACTCAGGCTTCAATAACTAAATAAATGTTACAACGTTTACTCAGGCTTCAATAACTTAATAAATGTTATAATGTTTACTCAAGCTTCAATAACTGAATAAAGGTTATAACGTTTACTCAGGCTTCAATAACTAAATAAATGTTATAACGTTTACTCAGGCTTCAATAACTAAATAAATGTTACAACGTTTACTCAGGCTTCAATAACTTAATAAATGTTATAATGTTTACTCAAGCTTCAATAACTGAATAAAGGTTATAAAGTTTACTCAGGCTTCAATAACTGAATAAATGTTATAGCACGAACAATCCCGATGTTTGCACTATACGGGAGCATTTTAGATAACACCTCATAAACAAGTTTTGGTTCGCAAAGAACATTAACAAAAAATATGGGGATACTGAATAAAATTTTACAAATGGAACCGACTTGGATAATATCCTCTGCTAATGTAAACAACAACAATCCCTGCTCCCTCGATATCGATGTTATATGTTTCATTTCATAATATATTTTCCCCATAGTATTCCTTACTATGAGCACTAAGGCGCAGTACTGTAGCCCAGCTACTTGGGAACAAAGTGTTGTGGAGATTGAGGGCGATAGGTCCTATACGCAGTCCTCTTAATACCGCTCAATGGTTTCCATCGACGTGAACACAAACAGAGAAGTCTGAGATATCCGTGTTGCATGGTAGTCATGGTCCAGACCTTATGTAGGGGAAATAACTGAGTATCAGGTTTGTCAATTGGCTGAAAATCAAACCAATACTAAGTGATTCGGATTCCACGTAAATCTGTATGTCCCTTAGTTGGCTTGGATACTGGACCATTAATAAATAGTCCTTTCTGAGCTAAGTCGAACTCAGTTAGTAACAAGACTACACAGTTCCTTTATATAATTTATACTAATCCTACACTCAAGTGTTATTATTCATATTTACCTTAAAATAAGCACCAGCTGTATCGGCAGATAAAATATGAAGAATAATAATAATAATTAATTATAAGTTGTCAAAGCATTTGTAATATTATAAAAACTGATTATATTTAGCCTATTTCACTTCTAGTGTTTTATATTATATGTTCGAGAACACTACATATGCATATTTAATTGTGAAATGATTCGCTTGTGATCTGTATCAACATCAAAGTAACAAAATAAATATTCGGTTGATGAAAACGTAATGACTTTTTGTTTGTGATGAATGTTTGGTTAAATAATATTGGTTTTTGTTGTTTCAGTCGTTGATTGTGATTTCAGTACCGTGGTTTCAGAATGGATTCAATTACGTTTTACAGCCGTGTGTGTGGGTTTTTCTATAAATGTTGTTTGAACATTGAAGGAAAAAGTAATTATACGCTACAAATTGACATTTCTGTGCTCACAATTGTACGACTGCAATTTGCCTTGTTTAGTTAAAAACCATTTTAAAGTGTTGTTTTGAAAAAAGCTAGCAAACGAGTTAATGTTTAAATGTATAATGCATGGAATTCGTAGATCTTTCAACAATTCAGTTAAAATTTGGAAGCAAATTGTATTGCTTCCAAATGAGCTGCCAAATATATGACCAACTACAGTGTTAACCCCCCTCCCACGCTCATAAATGTGGGAATATATTAACCAACACATAGGGTCCTGTGGTATTTACCTACTCATACACCCTTACTGTGATTTTTACCCCCCCCCCACCATACATGTGTCGTGTTATAAGAAGGGAGGACGAAACCCTATAATTAAGCAAATTTGAAATACACACCCTGATGAAAGGACCCATCTACCCACCCATACAACTACTGTGTATTGAATATAATTACGTCATACATGAACAGAAGACAGCCAGATATGAATATGAGGAAGATCGAAGGTAGTGGAGGCAGATCTTTGGTGAGGTCAAAACTACCTTGGGTTCCAGTGGCTATGGACGAAGTAAGTATATATGTAGTCTATGTAATTTTAATTTTCACTACTCATCTCGTAAACTTTCAAAACTGGAAAAGAATATTCAATAAAATGTAATATGTGTTTCTGTTTGTTTGAATAGTATTCTAATTAAAACAGAACAAACTTAATACAAATATTTCAAGTTCAATTTTTCTAAATACGTCAGCGAACTTACTGATAAAATGTATTTAATATTTCCGTTTCGTCCGTAGTGTTTTGTTACACTGACGTGTTAAATTCCAGGTTTTAGGGACCATTTTTCTGTTTCCTGTTTACAATATCCACCTTATATTTACATTACACAAATACTTAAAAATCTGGTATTCCCAAATTAGCTGTGCACCATTTTATAAGCCAAATTATACATAACCTACTTCATAGTTAATTAGCACATTCGATTATCGTTATATTTTTGTTAACAGAATATAGTTGGCAGTTTTTGAATAACTGTTTAATTTTAAATAACTAGCGATGCGAATAATCAAAATATATTTTATTTCAACTGTTATGTACGTCTATTTACGTTTTTAAATAATATTTTTTTTCTGATGACTAATTTAGATATTTTTTAGTAATTATATATTATTATTTTCTTTATACTAAATTACAGCAATGGCGTTTTAAAAAACTGTTTAATTATTGAAAAATAAATATTACCATTTAGTCGAAATCTGATGGCTAATTCTTTAAAATCTTTTTAAATATTACATATTTGAAATTTTAGGTAATGTTAATGTTTAAATATCTCAAAATCAGCATACGTTCAACTATTTCAAATGAATAAATAAAAAATTTATTTGATATATAAACTTTATTTTATTTTAACACAAACTCAGCGGTGCAACCCTTCTTAGAAATCAGTTGAGTAGTCCTTGAATGTGGTTTATTCATTTTTGTCCAATTTTATATTTTTTACTATAAAATATTATTAATAATTTCCAAATAGGACCATATATTGATGCACTCCGCATTACAGCCATATCCAACTATGGCCAAACATAAATTAGGGAAAGAAATCGCTCATAAAGGAACTGTATTTACGACTATCATTATGTATAATGCAATAAGACTGGAAAAGTCCCATTGTGTTTTAATTTATTCGACTATTGCTATTTTAAAAATGGAAAAACTGCCAATTAACGAACGGCAGAGTTACCGTCTTGTAAAGCAACTCATTATAAATTTAATTCCTTTTAACGACGGGCCCTATCACCCACCTCAAGTTATCATTTGTCTGTTCTCTTACACCAATTACTTTTATAGCTCTATTGTACTTTCAACAAAACAAACAAAAGGTTCGTGGCAAAGAATAAAACAATAGAATGTTTCTCCTTCAATTCTAATGAGAAGCTGTTTTTACGAAAGCCAGGAATAGTGTTTTTATGTCAAAAATTATTATAATACTAAAATGTTAGTGCTGGTATTACTAGTAAATATTGGGTTGTGAATTAATTGTATTATGTGATGTTAAAAATAACACAAAAAAAAAATTATTACAAGAATCAGATAAAAACAAAAACATTAACAAAAAAATATTTATTTAATACTTTATATTAATTATTTGTGACTATTATAACAGTGATTTTTTGTTTTCTTCATTATTTGAGTTAAAATTTTCATTTGTTTATTGATTTTTAGTAACGATTTTTTGTAGAAGAAATATAATTAAAGTCTAAGATTTATTTTGGTGAATAATTTAAATTTTATATGCTTTCCTGAAAAATGTAATTAAAGAAGAACAAAATATTTTGCATGAAATATTATTACTTCCTGGGTTCTAATACGAACTTAGATCACTATTAAGAGTTAGTAATATTATATAGTAATTATTAGTAACTGCATTATTATGAGAATAATTGACAGTCGAATTTGTAATGTAATAAATACAATGGTATTTTGACTATCCCACCCATACAAATAAAGTGGTATTGACTCACCCATTCACGTCCAGTTGTATTGACACCCCTCCTCCATACATGTCCAGAGGTATTGACCCAACCATACATGTCCAGTTATATTGACACCCTCCCCCATACATGTCCAGTGGTATTGGCCCACCCACATACGTACAGTTGTATTGACATCCCTGTCCCATACATGTCCGGTGGTATTGACTCACCCATACACGTCCAGTTGTATTGACACCCCTCTCCCATACATGTCCGGTGGTATTGACTCACCCATACACGTCCAGTTGTATTGACACCCCTCCCCCATACATGTCCAGTGGTATTGACCCATACACGTCCAGTTGTATTGACACCCCTCCCCCTTACATGTCCAGTGTTATTGACCCACCCACATACGTACAGTTGTATTGACACCCTTCCCCCATACATGTACAGTGGTATTGACCCACCCATACACGTCCACTTGTATTGACATCCCTCTCCCATACATGTCCGGTGGTATTGACTCACCCATACACGTCCAGTTGTATTGACACCCTCCCCCATACATGTCCAGTGGTATTGGCCCACCCACATACGTACAGTTGTATTGACATCCCTCTCCCATACATGTCCGGTGGTATTGACTCACCCATACACGTCCAGTTGTATTGACACCCTCCCCCATACATGTCCAGTGGTATTGGCCCACCCACATACGTACAGTTGTATTGACACCCCTCTCCCATACATGTCCGGTGGTATTGACTCACCCATACACGTCCAGTTGTATTGACATCCCTCTCCCATACATGTCCGGTGGTATTGACTCACCCATACACGTCCAGTTGTATTGACACCCTCCCCCATACATGTCCAGTGGTATTGGCCCACCCACATACGTACAGTTGTATTGACATCCCTCTCCCATACATGTCCGGTGGTATTGACTCACCCATACACGTCCAGTTGTATTGACACCCCTCTCCCATACATGTCCGGTGGTATTGACTCACCCATACACGTCCAGTTGTATTGACACCCCTCCCCCATACATGTCCAGTGGTATTGACCCATACACGTCCAGTTGTATTGACACCCCTCCCCCTTACATGTCCAGTGTTATTGACCCACCCACATACGTACAGTTGTATTGACACCCTTCCCCCATACATGTCCAGTGGTATTGACCCACCCACATACGTAAAGTTGTATTGAAATCCCTCCCCCATACATGTCCAGTGGTATTGACCCACCCACATACGTACAGTTGTATTTACACCCCTCCCCAATACATGTCCAGTTGTATTGACATCCCTCCCCCATACAGGTCCAGTGGTATTGACCCACCCACATACGCACAGTTGTATTTACACCCCTCCCCAATACATGTCCAGTTGTATTGACATCCCTCCTCCATACATGTCCAGAGGTATTGACCCACCCATACATGTCCAGTTATATTGACACCCTCCCCCATACATGTCCAGTGGTATTGGCCCACCCACATACGTACAGTTGTATTGACACCCCTCTCCCATACATGTCCGGTGGTATTGACTCACCCATACACGTCCAGTTGTATTGACACCCCTCCCCCATACATGTCCAGTGGTATTGACCCACCCATACATGTCCAGTTATATTGACACCCTCCCCCATACATGTCCAGTGGTATTGGCCCACCCACATACGTACAGTTGTATTGACACCCCTCTCCCATACATGTCCGGTGGTATTGACTCACCCATTCACGTCCAGTTGTATTGACACCCCTCCTCCATACATGTCCAGAGGTATTGACCCACCCATACATGTCCAGTTATATTGACACCCTCCCCCATACATGTCTAGTTGTATTGGCCCACCCACATACGTACAGTTGTATTGACACCCCTCTCCCATACATGTCCGGTGGTATTGACTCACCCATACACGTCCAGTTGTATTGACACCCCTCCCCCATACATGTCCAGTGGTATTGACCCACCCACATACGTACAGTTGTATTGACCCCTCCCCCATACATATCCATTGGTATTGACCCACCCACATACGTACAGTTGTATTTATACCCCACCCCAATACATGTCCAGTTGTATTGAGATCCCTCCCCCATACAGGTCCAGTGGTATTGACCCACCCATACATGTAAAGTTGTATTGAAATCCCTCCCCCCTACATGTCCAGTGGTATTGACCCACCCACATACGCACAGTTGTATTTACACCCCTCCACAATACATGTCCAGTTGTATTGACATCCCTCCTCCATACATGTCCAGTGGTATTGACCCACCCACATACGCACAGTTGTATTGAAACCCCTTCCTCATACACGTCCGGTTGTATTGACACCCCTTCCCCATACATGTCCAGTGGTATTGACCCACCCACATACGTACACAAGCACATTAATCACTAGCTGAAAAGCTATAATATGCGTAAAACAATTTTTATAGGGGTTCTAATCTATATAAGGCCTTTGTTATCCCAGCATGGCGCACCACAAGGGCTGCAGTTGTCAAAACACGGAGGGGAAGTCTCCACTTCCAGAACAATATTGATGGTTCACCCCTTACAATAATACACATGTGAGAATCCCGTCTGCAGGCTCATTAAGTCTGTTATCCACTTGAAGAAAACTGTATTTGAGGCTTAGTTTTTAAAGAAAATCTAAATGAATAATTTTGGGAAATTTTAGATTAAAAATTGCGTTTTCACTTCACTATTTGGTTTTATCTATATGTAAAAAAAATTAAACTTCCGTAGCTTTTTGTCCACGAAACTCGAAAAGTAGCGAATGGATTCACCTTACATTTCTACTCAACAATACATTTATATACAAGAGTGTTTTTATGTATTTAATTCCTAAAAGTGTAAGCAGGAACAGGGCATGTTTAGCATTTCCCAACCTACCTACATTTCACAAATGAAAATAAATATTAGTTTTGATAAAATGTTACTGAGAACAGCTGATTTATGTGCCATAATACATCCAGATCATATCTTGTAAGTTTATTGCTGTGATCAGATGATTGTTTATATTTATGAAAACAACTGCAAGTTACTTTATTTAAGATAAAACAAAGTAAACAGTCAAGCTTTATTTTTATATCTACTAAAGTAAAATAGTATATTTCATAAAAAGAGTGGAAAGTGGGGTTTTGCATGTTCGAGACCATATGTTTGAAGTGCGAGACTTGTCGAGCACTTCAAATGGTCGAGAACATACTACTATCACACCACTACTATCCAGCTGAGTGTGTGTGTGTGTGTGTGTGCGTGCGTGCGTGTGTGTGTGTGTGTATTTGTAACAACAGATACTAGTTCAAAGTAATAAAAAAACAATAAGCCATTTCAACGAATAACCCGTCACTCAACTTTGTGACTACAAAGGGCATCACATGTCAAATAACAGTCATTGTTTTAAAGCAGTCATCGTTTTCAACAAAGCAAATGTAACAGACCAGTTTATAAACTGGATCTCTTTGGTTATATGACAGCAAGCTTACATCATTTTCTCTAGGAATAAAGATAAAATAAGATTCAAATCTTTATGCAGACGGACAATACACTAAAATATTCTGCAACATTTGTGTGAACAGATTGTTTTCTTGGTTAGCATAGAACACGTTTTTTGAAGTTATACTTCTTTGCGCCCGTTAGACACTTTGGGATGGGATGTTGGTCGAGAAACCGCGTCACGCTGAAAAGTAAGAACAAATTTTTAAGAACTATCGATTAATCGATTGTTAATCGAAGAAATTTAATCGAAGAAATTACTGATAATGATAATATAGGTGTATAATATAATAATGAAGTCACGTATAATATATTGAAGATAAATATATTGAATAATATTGAAAAATGTCTTATATTTCATTTATATATCCTGTCTGTTTGTGTGCGTGAGTGGGTGTATGAGAATGGCCAAAGAAGTATAACTTCCACCGTGTGGTCCGACGCACACCCAATTTTTTTTAGGTTAAGTTTTATAAGTTATGTTAGTTTCGTTAAGTTAGATGGGTTAGGTTACGTTTCGTGAGTTTAGCCATTTCTACTTACCCTTTCAATGGAAAACTAAATTTTTATTGTACTAATGTATGTTGTTAAAGTTTTTAAGATGGGTGACCGCATCTTAAAAACTACATTAAGCAATCAATGAGTCATAAGCAATATCTCAAAAACTTGAGAGAATGGTTGTTATCGTATGAGAATACGGAAGGGTTGTTAAATATTATTATTTAGCATTACAATTAAGTAGTTAAGGACGCACTATGGCGGCTGGACCACTCAGGGACTAAGGCATTGCATGCCAACACGAAGACGGAATTTTTTCATCATTTTTTTAACCTAAGTATTCTTCTAAGGCCAGAGCAGCCTGGTGGTACTGGTGCGGTGCGTGGTTTGGCAGATGCAAACCATAGTATAGGCTAGATTGTGTAAATATTGTAATCTGTTTGTATTTGACTTAAATAGGCCAGAAAAGCACAGAAAAAATTTTATTTTCATTGGAACTACTGTATATAGGACACTCACTTTCTTATTATATTCAACTGCTCCGAGCTAATTTTTATTTTTGTGTGTGATGGAACCCCTAAACAGACGAATCAGTCTTAGGGGCCCTATTTTATCTTCTTTCTTTCTTTCGTGTATTATATCAGCCTGGGAACGAACTATATGTTTCAACTAAAAATGTATTTGTATCTTTTTGTAATGAATTGTACTGTATGGAAGAAAGAAATAAAGATTTATCTATCTATCTTTTTTTTCTTATTTTTTTCTATGGTTACTAAACACAATGAAGTATGAATTCATAGATGTCGCACACAATATATCAAGTCAAAGAGATTTTCGGAAAAGGTCATTAATATTTAACGCTATATTTTATAAGTATGGTGCAAAGGCATAATAAAGCTGCTTGTGGTTTACTTTGGATTTTAAATATTAACAATTTTCAAACTCTAAATCCAACATTTTTTCATAATTGTTTTAAAAACACAAGCAAACTTTAATATTCTCACGTACCGATCCCTTCATTTGTTCAAAAATAATTACTTTTTACTGTAAAAATATTAAATCTCTATTATTCCACCTCTATTTACTATATTGCTCAGTTGTAAAAAATAGTTGATTTTCTTTTAGAACCATAAATGTATGAAAGTGTTTTATTTTACAGTTTAAACTTTCATAAAATAACTTTATAAACATAATGTTATTTTATAGTATAAAAAACATATAACAATTATTTGGTTATATACTGTACCAAATATATATTCAGGATTATTGATAAAATTACGAAGTGAAATGATCACTAGTTATTTTTGCTTGAAGTTAGAAACGAATCCAATAATGTTACCGTGTGACACAAAATTTAACCAAACAGTGTGGCAAAATCTGCAACTGATTACTATATGATTATTCAGTAACTCTACTTAGCTGCAGGATAGTAAAATCAATGGTGCTACCAACCAAACAATAGTCAGCTGGAAATAATAGCTGTGTTAATGTGGAGACTGTCAATTGCATTATTATTATTATTGCCTGCAATGTATAAATTGTCTTTGAACATTGTACCCATGGGGCCATGATTCCTTGCGTTCAATGCTAACAGGATAATCAATTAGTTATGCAATTACTCGTGTATAACTTTGAGTGTTCAGAGAGACTTTTACAATGTGCAATTATCTATGATTAAATTTGAAAACTCATACTTAATTTTATATTTAATATTATTATAATTGATTTATTGGAGTTGCTGTTTTTTGAATCATATGTACTGTAGTTAATTATAAAGAAATTTTGTTAGTATTACAAATAATTGTTTTCTTCCATCAACAAATTTCATACATGGTTAACAAATAAAACTGAATTTTGCACAAAAATAATTTGGTAATTTAAATTTGACTATTAGGTAAATAAAAGTTTGTACAGTAAAAATAATTGAGATCTATATATTTCAATTCAATCAATTCCATATTCGTATTTTGTTTATGCTTATATCCTCATTTTTTAAACCGTGCTGTGGAAACACGACACCACATGTCCAGCACTACTAATTTCAACCGTGCTGTGGAAACTCGACATCACATGTCCAACACTACTAATGTCAACCGTGCTGTGGAAACACGACATAACATGTCCAACACTACTATTTTCAACCGTGCTGTGGAAACACGACATCACATGTCCAACACTAATAATGTCAACCGTGCTGTTGAAACACGACACCACATGTCCAACACTACTAATTTCAACCGTGCTGTGGAAACAAAACAGCACATGTTCAACACTACTAATGTCAACCGTGGTGTGGAAACACGACACCACATGTCCAACACTACTAATATCAATAGTGCTGTGGAAACACGACACCACATGTCCAGCACTACTAATTTCAACCGTGCTGTGGAAACTCGACATCACATGTCCAACACTACTAATGTCAACCGTGCTGTGGAAACACGACATAACATGTCCAACACTACTATTTTCAACCGTGCTGTGGAAACACGACATCACATGTCCAACACTACTAATGTCAACCGTGCTGTTGAAACACGACACCACATGTCCAACACTACTAATTTCAACCGTGCTGTGGAAACAAAACAGCACATGTTCAACACTACTAATGTCAACCGTGGTGTGGAAACACGACACCACATGTCCAACACTACTAATATCAATAGTGCTGAGGAAACACGACACCACATGTCCAACACTATTAATTTCAACGGTGCTGTGGAAACACGACACCACATGTCCAACACTACTAATGTCAACCGTGCTGTGGAAACACGTTACCATATGACCAACACTACTAATTTCAACCTTGCTGTGGAAACACGTCACCATATGTCCAACACTACTAATGTCAATAGTGCTGAGGAAACACGTCACCATATGTCCAACACTACTAATGTCAACCATGCTGTGGAAACACGACACCACAAGTCCAACACTACTAATATCAACCGTGCTGTGGAAACACGACACCACAAGTCCAACACTACTAATGTCAACCATACTGTGGAAACACGACACCACAAGTCCAACACTACTAATATCAACCGTACTGTGGAAACATGACATCACATGTGCAACACTACTAATATCAACCGTGCTGTGGAAACACGACACCACAAGTCCAACACTACTAATGTCAACCGTACTGTGGAAACACGACATCACATGTGCAACACTACTAATATCAACCGTGCTGTGGAAACACGACACCACAAGTCCAACACTACTAATATTAACCGTGCTGTGGAAACACGACACCACAAGTCCAACACTACTAATATCAACCGTGCTGTGGAAACACGACACCACAAGTCCAACACTACTAATGTCAACCGTACTGTGGAAACACGACATGACATGTGCAACACTACTAATATCAACCGTGCTGTGGAAACACGACACCACAAGTCCAACACTACTAATTTCAACCATGCTGTGGAAACAAGACAGCACATGTTCAACACTACTAATGACAACCGTGCTGTGGAAACACGTCACCATATGTCCAACACTACTAATGTCAATAGTGCTGAGGAAACACGTCACCATATGTCCAACACTACTAATTTCAACTGTAAGTACATACATTTAATTACAATACAATTTACAAAAACCCCTGCGAATACAGTATTTTAATGTGGCAGCTTAATAGCCGAAAATCGATCGTTTTTCATGGCCAAAAATTGTATTCGATTTATCTAAATTTTTTTAATGCTGTATATACTAGCGCATATTAATAATTGAACTTTAGAACATTTGTATTTTGAGCATTTCAAATGTTATAACTATTAGCAATTATTAAGATTTTGTCTTAAATTTAATTTTAATGTCTAGTTAAATTTAAGACTAGTTATAACCTAAGTCTAGTTAAATGTTCTGTGTCTAGTTAATACAGATACATCAGTCAATTCACCATGACTAATAAAGTAGGCAGATGAATTATGAAGAATAATAAATCTGACATATTATATTAAGTTACTTATATGGGCACTTTTTCCTTTTTATTTTTAACGCCAGTGACGTTTTATACGAAGATACAGGTGTTGTTTAAGAACAACGGTCCAACGCTTTGGCATTTTAAGTGGCCCTCCTGAGGTTTGAACCCCTGATCCTCTGCATTGGAAGGAGAAGTGCTAACCGCTAGGCTATGAAAGGGCTAACTGGTTGTGATAACTAAGCCCCAAACCACTCTAAAGTTGAAAGTTCGATGCTTGTTAGTAGATTGATCACGCGGTGTTTGTTTTGGACAAACGAGATGTTCTGTCTGGTTGTTTATCTGTTTGGATGTTAGCTTCAATTGATTAAAGGGCTGACGGAAACTGCTAACACGACCATTGCCGACTGGTGTCGGTAACGGTGAGTCGACAGCACTATCGACAACACTAGCTTGCCTTCGTTTATGAGCACATTCAACGTTACCGACCTCCTTCTACCTCAAACATTGCCGAATGGTGCCGGTAACGGTGAGTCGACATCACTATCACCTATACTAGCTTGCCTTCGTTTATGAGCACATTCAACGTTACCGACCTCCTTCTACCTCAAACATTGCCGAATGGTGCCGGTAACGGTGAGTCGACATCACTATCACCTACACTAGCTTGCCTTCGTTTATGAGCACATTCAACGTTACCGACCTCCTTCTACCTCAAACATTGCCGAATGGTGCCGGTAACGGTGAGTCGACATCACTATCACCTATACTAGCTTGCCTTCGTTTATAAGCACATTCAACGTTACCGACCTCCTTCTACCTCAAACATTGCCGAATGGTGCCGGTAACGGTGAGTCGACATCACTATCACCTATACTAGCTTGCCTTCGTTTATGAGCACATTCAACGTTACCGACCTCCTTCTACCTCAAACATTGCCGAATGGTGCCGGTAACGGTGAGTCGACATCACTATCACCTACACTAGCTTGCCTTCGTTTATGAGCACATTCAACGTTACCGACCTCCTTCTACCTCAAACATTGCCGAATGGTGCCGGTAACGGTGAGTCGACATCACTATCACCTACACTAGCTTGCCTTCGTTTATGAGCACATTCAACGTTACCGACCTCCTTCTACCTCAAACATTGCCGAATGGTGCCGGTAACGGTGAGTCGACATCACTATCACCTACACTAGCTTACCTTTGTTTATGAGCACATTCAACGTTACCGACCTCCTTCTACCTCAAACATTGCCGAATGGTGCCGGTAACGGTGAGTCGACATCACTATCACCTACACTAGCTTGCCTTCGTTTATGAGCACATTCAACGTTACCGACCTCCTTCTACCTCAAACATTGCCGAATGGTGCCGGTAACGGTGAGTCGACATCACTATCACCTACACTAGCTTGCCTTCGTTTATGAGCACATTCAACGTTACCGACCTCCTTCTACCTCAAACATTGCCGAATGGTTCCGGTAACGGTGAGTCGACATCACTATCACCTACACTAGCTTGCCTTCGTTTATGAGCACATTCAACGTTACCGACCTCCTTCTACCTCAAACATTGCCGAATAGTGCCGGTAACAGTGTGTCGACAAAACTATCACCTACACTAGCTTGCCTTCGTTTATGAGCACATTCAACGTTACCGACCTCCTTCTACCTCAAACATTGCCGAATGGTGCCGGTAACAGTGTGTCGACAAAACTATCACCTACACTAGCTTACCTTCGTTTATGAGCACATTCAACGTTACCGACCTCCTTCTACCTCAAACATTGCCGAATAGTGCCGGTAACGGTGAGTCGACATCACTATCACCTATACTAGCTTGCCTTCGTTTATGAGCACATTCAACTATGTGATCGATCAAAATCAAATAAATGTTGATTAAGATAAGTAATTGTCATAATGTTTATCATTCTCATGATTCAAATAACAAATAAGCGGTGAAGTTTCAGCTACCATGCTGATCTAATGAAAATACGAGGGCAGTAAAATCAATCTCTAGCTATTATAGGGTAAACAGGCGTATTGTGTTACGTTTTACCCGTACAGGGTTAAATATAATACTGTAATTAATTGATGTTAATGAACATGCTTCCACTTGAACAAACCACTCACCTGCCAACCTTGACCCCAGTTCTATCAAATTCTGATTAATGCAAGAGTGCATTGTTTTATTAATGCATCCAAGCCATCACCAACTTGTTTAAAAACACTCATTACTCTTGATTGTTTTAGAACTTAAACTCCTTTGCCATTGTTGATTAATCTTAAAATGCCATGTTACAAACAGTGCGTGACTGAAATGTGTATTTCTGGTTAAATTTAATTCAACTTGTTAATTCAAGATCAAAATGTTGGAACATAATTATCACTTTATTGTCAAATTGGTATTGCCACAGGGGTAGCATTGATACTTATTAGAACCCCTGGGGTGGTTTCCTGGTGGAATTTAAAAATAAAGATAGTCCTATGTGCTAACCAGAGATCCTAAGAATGTCCATGCAAAATTTTAGATGAATGGGTTCAGTAGTTTTAGGGTAAGTAAAAAAACAAACAAAAAAACAAACAAACAAACATACAAACAAACAAACAAACACACAAACACACACCCACACGCACACGCGGCACGCGCATGCGCACACGCACACGCACACGCACAAAATGTAAAGGTCACATATGACTGCATTTACGTTTACTTTCTCAAACAGATCTTATCCATTGAGTAAACAATTTTGTTCTTAGATAGTTTACAATATTTGCCTACCGTTCTTAATTTCTCTTAAATATTTATTATTTTTAATTAGAATCAAAATAGTTTATCTCTTTATTTATACATCTCAGAATTTTTTTACAGATACATAATCCAACAAATTTATAAAAATTAAATTCAAGTCATTATTTTCAACTTGAAACTTTAATATATGTAATTGTATTCAGGGTGTTGGTGAACAAGATGACAAAAGAAATTTCCATCAAGTGTGTTTTTGGCCGAGAACGACACACAAGGCTTCGAGGTGACGTCACTATGATGTTATATCATAGTGACGTCACCTCAAGGCAGTTGTCAAAACACTGGGGGCTGCCAAATGTTAAAACAATATTGACAATCAACCCTCCTATCACAATACTGACTGTAAGGCAATCACTGTTTGTGATGATTTCGTTTCTGAACTAATCAATAATTTAAGAACCGCTCTCCCCTCTTCAACATGTTTCGTTGTGCAACTAAAATTATCAGTGCAGTGTAACTCAATTATATGAAATACCAAACATGTATGCACTTTGAACTGTCTATACAAACGTAGTATATGTTTTTCTTTCTCTTAGTAGGTAATGTGTTAAAATCATTAAATATAGTAGCCTACGTTAATACGAAATTTCATGACCTAATTGTGTTTACCTATAATCAAGAAACAAACAAACAGACACACAACATTTTAACCATTAAATATTAAAAGATGTTTTGCCTTGCTCAGTTGTACCACAGCTTATATAATGGTATACATATTATGTCTCACAATATCTACTTTATTGTTGATGCTATAATATAGTTCTTCGGTGAAGGAAAACCTAGAAGTATTTATGTATATTACTAACATACCATTGAAAACAATACAATAACTTACTTAAGGGCCATAAACAATATAACCTAAGTGTCATGTATTATAGCGCATATTAATAATTGAACTTTAGAACATTTGTATTTTGAGCATTTCAAATGTTATAACTATTAGCAATTATTAAGATTTTTTCTTAAATTTAATTTTAAAGCTAAGGTAATTCTAAAGAAGATTATCTAATTAGCTTAGATAAGTTAAGATTATCTAATTAATAAGCTTAGAAAAGTTATCTAATTAAAAATTGGGTACTAACCACATTAAAAAACAATATACGTTTAATGACATTTGAAAAAATAGCTGAACTATTTGAACAAAATTATTAGTATAAACTTATTTTATGGTTCAAAAACTTTTTGAATAATATAAAATGATATAAAAATAAATATATTTTTATTTTTATATTATTTTATGGCTTAGTCATAAGATAATAAAGTTATTCTTCACCGATTTCGGTAACAATGAGGGCAAAGTTTATTGTTAATATATGTGAGAGATGCTTTTTATCAAAATTGAGACAATTTATGAAGAGTTATCAAAGTTATAACTATGGTATCACACCACATAGCTAATTGGAAAATTATAAAAAAGTAGATCAAGTTATTTATAAAGATTGGGATTGTTTCTCATCCAAGGGAGTAGTTGAACAAGCACTCATTTGAACATAAGTTATTAAGTGTTAGTAAAGGTTTTATTGTAATTTTTTAGTGCAACAGTTTTTGTTTCAATTGTTTTGATATTAAATATTGTTTATTAACCAATAGTACAGTTAGAATCTTAAAACATTTCAATGCTATATTATATATGATTTTATTCCTAGTCTAACATTTATTTTTAGAGACCTTTATTTTAATTTTATAACATTAATTATTAACTTTTTATTTAGAGAAATGTTTGAAAATGTACATTGTATTAAAATATGACTGATTATATGTTATATTACTAGCCGATAGCCCTTGCTTCCCTGTGGAGTCTCTCTATCCTTGCTTACACTTCCCTCTGTGGTTATCATCACATCATATAAAGACTAAGACTGCTCACATTCTTTTATGTAACAAAGTAAAACTAGATATAAAAGTCTAGAAAATTCCATACGTATACTTTAGGAGGATAAAAAGTAGTGTAATCATGTCAGAGTGTAGAAATGACCTTAAAGATTTTACAATGAAAACCAAATTATCCAAGCTTTTGTGTCATGTTGAGGTTTTTTGAATCAGACGTTTGAAATAAATTATTTAATTAATACCAATGTTACCTTATAGAAAAATAAAACTTTAAGGGGCTGTTTCTACCCCTTAGGAATGATATCTTGAGAAATACTTTTCTAGTAGGTCTCTATGATTAAAAAACTAGATTCTCTCCACATTTAATTAAAATCTGTTCAGTAGTTTCGGAAATTTCGTGATGAGTGAGTACATAATTTTTTGATTTTATATAGTAAAATATTTCTTTTCTTTTATTTAAAGTTTTTGCAGGAACCATAGACTTCGGAGCCTTTCTCTAAGATTTTTCAGTTGTAGAAGCCTTTTATATTAATGAGTGTTCATTTTATGAACTTAAACTCAAATTTTTAAAAGGCCTGAGAAATAATACTGAAACAATTTGTTCGATCTTGTAATACCATTTGAAATTCAAGGGAATGTCTCTTAGAATTTTCGAACAAACTTTCGATTGAAATCATGTTACAAATTGAAATTATCATAACCCACCCACCCACTCATACGTCTAGGGTGGTATTGACCCACCCACCCACCCATAAATGTACGTTGCTATTGATTAAAGTTGCTTATGCCAATAAACTTCTTTATTTAGAGTAAAAATAAAATGAGGAAGACATATTTATTTCTTTGGGGATAAATTAACCTTGACTCACGGACAAGTGCTTCCACAGTTATTGCTTCAGTCTGCAAGGATTCAAATATACTTGGGAATGTTGTCAACATTTCCACACTTTATAAAAACTCAATGTATATTTTGTCACTCTTTTTATACTTCAAACATTTTTCACCTTAAGTTATTCCCTCATTCTAAATTCATGAATGTTCACTAATCCAACAAAATATACCTTAAAAACAGTATTCTAAAATGACCTTCTTTTTTCTGAACATGCGTGATTTATCATTCACATATTTCATTTATCATTTTTCTTACCTTTGATGAAGGTTTATTCATTTTTAATGTGAGTAGTGATTATGAATTTTAAAAACTTATAAGATAGAAAGTTCCTTAATTTAAATTAAAAACATAGTCCTAAAACAAGTTTTTTTCTACTAATGTAATGTTTTTAGCAAGAAATTTATAAATAATGTTATTCATTTTTAAATTCTTAGCAATAAATGAGCCTCAACTCACAGGCAAAAATAAGTGATAGGTTTTATTCTATTATTAATATAACATATTTTTAGTGTCTAAGAAACTAAAGCTTTATTAGACAGCCTAATTTTGAAAAATCTGTGTCATAACATAAAGTATGCTACCTTTAAAGTCGGCTACACACTACCGAGCCGAGCACTGATTGACAGCTCATCTGCTCTGTTCGGTGTTACGGGCAAACTTTTTCATCCCGAGCCAAGCTGCAAACCAAGCATCACCTCGTAAAATGTTGGCCGAACCACAATTTCAAGAAACTTCATTGAATGAAGATCACGTCTCTACAGTTCATTCTCAAGTATTGTGTCGTAGTCTTGAGTTGTGTCTAGTTATTTGTTATTTTCAATATATCTACATGGCTAATCCACAGACTATTGCAACGGCTGCATATATATATATCCATTTGGCCACGGTCAAGAAAAGGAAAGAAAGGTGTTGGTGGCAAGAGAAATTTTTTCAAAGAAAAAATAGTGGAGTTCTGTTCAGACGAAACCTAAAAAAAAACTAATATTTATAGTTAAAATTGATAGAATGTGTGAGCAACCAATCATTACAAATTACATTAATAACATGCACAGATATAATTTGAGGATATATACTAAAAATATACTTCGACATTCTAAAAACTCACATAAAACATGACGAGTGAGTGTTTTGTTAATTTAACCAATTAAACAATGAATACACATAGATGAATAATTACTACAACTAAACTAAATAACTACAGTTAATCAAATGGACTATCAAAAAAGACTGACTGACAGTACACCACATGCTAGATGTAGCATGAGACTTCTGACAGAACTACACTTGAGGTGCTGAATTTTGGTGTTACGGAAGGAAGTTACAAACCTGCCACACACTACCGAGGTCCGAGCCGTAACAGCCCTTTGATGCTTCGGGGAAAACTCACAACTGATGGTTCGGGGCTCTGATCGTCCAGTTGCTCACCACGATGTTCGGTTCAACGCTCGGATCCACTATAAACTAGCGTCACATATCAAAATGTGTTACAGTTCGGTGCTCGGCTCTGTAGTGTTTTGCTGTCTTAAAGGATGTTTTATATTGGCTTATATGAGAATTTTATCTTGTTTGCACCATTAAATAAAGAACATATTCTACAATAAATATAATCATTCTTAGTTATAGACAGGTATTTATTTATAAATATTAAATTTCACATTTAGAAATCACTCAAAGATGTTTTTCAAAGTACTTTTTTAATTGAAGAAAATGTATTATTATATCAGAACACACAGCAAAGGAACTGTAGGATATTCAGTCATAAAATTAAGAATAATTTCAACATATTACTGCCCTGCACTCAAATGTGAATAACAAGAGAAAAGTTCACAATCATTATGAACTTTAATTTAATTTAATTTTAGTCCATTTATTGTAATTAAAATGTTACACTCATATGTATTTTAAACATTGTTTTGACTGAAATGAGTATTTTTGTTGAATTAATAAACAGAGATAACTTAATAATTTGTTTAGTGTAATTGCTTTTTAGGATTAAGCTCAGACCATCCTTGTAGAGCTGTGCAAACATACTCAAGCTAGATTGTCATTTATAATTCATTAGAATCAATTTTTCGCAGATGTCTAATTTTTTTTATTTAATAATTTTTATTTTTAAAGGTCCATTCCAAGTAATGTGTGTCTAAGGTTAAAGTTATCATACCACCTATTCTTTTCTTTTTTTTTTTTTATATATATTTTCTTGAAAGAAGCTTGGTGTTTCTGAAATGATGCTATATGAAAAGTTTTGTAGTGCCTCTTGTCGTGTTTTAACACTCTCATAAGGAAAAGGAGCAGACATTTCTTTTGTTTTTATCTAACCGAATAATATCATCTGGGTTATAGGTTAGGTTAATGGGCACTATATTGGAGAGATAGGACATCAGCAAACTTACCTTAGAAGACAAGTTCACTAACACCAGAGTAGCCATCTCTCTCCCCCCCCTCTCTCTCTCTCTCTCTCTCTCTCTCTCTCTCTCTCTCTCTCCCCTGTAGAAAGTGCCAGTGGCATTGAAAATTTGTGAGATTATGTGTTTATTTTGTGTATGTTACTACTACTCTGGTGTTAGTGAACTTGTCTTCTTAGGTAGGTTTGCTGATGTCCTATCTCTCTAATATAATGATCTGGTTATATAATTAAGCCCTGAATGTTCAGATAAATAACAGAGAAAATCACTTATTTTGCTCTGTTAAGTTGATAGATTTTTTAAATATCCTTATGCAGTTTTATTTATCAATAAAACTTTTTTATCAAAACAATATTTTTATATAGTGACAATACAACTTGTGTTTTTTGTTAGTTTTGAAAAAAAGTGATTAACCCCATCATTGTATTGGCTAATTTAGTAAATCTTAAATAAATGTTCAAACTAAATAATAGTACAACAGAATTAAGAAGAGCAAGATTATTAAGCACTGGCTGATGCACAGTGAAATGGCTGCAGAACAGACCTGTGGACTGTACAGCCTTCTAGCCAAAGATGCTACCCAGCACGAAACGTTATAAACTAATTCCTACATTCAAACAGACACAGCACAAAATGATGTGAGCAAGCACATGTAATGTTACGTCAGGCCAGGTGTTCATAGAGTTTACATTAACTGACAAGTAATTTGAACACATTGTTGATAAATCCTGTCCACAACTGACATGCTGGACGGCTTTTTATGGCCGGGTGATGTGTAGTCAGCATGAGCCCCATTCACCGTTATTCCACCTTTCTCAACCAGGATTCGCTACAAGTCATAACATCCCAATTGCCTCATGATGATGGGTCAACACTGGGGGTATACTTAAGGAGCAAATTTCAAAGCGCCTGCACGAGGAGTCAAACCCGGGACCTCAAGCTCTGGATGTGAGCACGTTAACCACTCAGCCACCGGAACCCCTAACATTATTATTGTTTGAACACATTGTTTCCAATATAAATTTAATAAGAATAAAATATTATTTAAAAATGGGAAAATCATAGAATAAAACATTGATAATTTTTTTTTTTTATTTATGAAATTTGTACACAAATACAATTAAGCACAAAAAACTTCTATACATAAGTACAAAATAATTCTTGTATGGCGCTACATTAAATACATATAGGCCATATTAGCATCACATCACATTTAACGTCTGCAAAGTTACATAAAAAAGAAATAGCATATCACATAAAACAAGTAGTGTATTAAAATCTCATATCACAGAAAAATTTTCCTTGGAAATGACTAGGCAAAAAACAATAAGAGAGTGCTAGAGATCAGCTTGGTTTTAGAAGCAAATGAAAGCCTGGGTGGGAAGAAGGAGTAGCAAATCCATTCTTCAGTATTACCTTCAGCTTATCTGAAACACAGATAGGTGTAAAACTTAAATTTAGCCTTAAACAATTTTTTTCATCTATTTAAAGAAAGTCTTATTTGACCAGATGAAGTAAGCTGACCATACGTCCATATTTTGTACGCTTTATTAGTATTTTTAAGGTTCTGTCAATGTTCCGTTCTAACACAAATATTACCGAATATTCGAATTAAGTTTCAAACTAATATACATTATTTTATGGTAAAAAGACTTAAAATTAACTATTTGTAATAATCAGACCTGTCAGGGTAAATTAAAGCTATTAGCTAATTCTTTACAAAAACATTAGGTTTACAGTCTTCATGCGAACTGAATCACTCCAGTCCCAGGTTAATATTAATACACCAACCTAATACATACTATCAATCAATCATAAGTTCTTTATTTACAAGATCATCAAAATCTGTACTGGCGTCAATACTGTACTATATAATACCTTACCCACCCACTAAACAAATGAGAGCTTACTCAACTGTTATAGTTTAAATACAGTAAAATCTCGGTTATCCGAGCCCCAATTAGCCGAGCCTCCGGATTAACCGAGCTAGTCAACAGACGAAGATAAATAAACATGATACAGCTATTGATAAAAGGAAAGCTGTAGCGTAACACATCATATAATCATTTGACATGTAATCAGTGTCTCTATTCTATTGGCTGTTGGTGCTAGGTTAAGGTGCTGCAGGGCCGTCACGAGACGTTTTTATGATATTGTACCCTACTATAGGAATGATTTTCCCACCCAAATGCATTCCTCATGACAAATCACCACCTGACATCATCGACTTAGTCGACTGCTCTCACACTAAATGTGGTTGTTTTAGTGTATTGAATTTAGTGATTTTACAATACAGTACTGGAAATATTGTCGTAATTTATTGTTTTTACTATTGTTTTTTTTATAAGTGTTTTGATACGAGAGGTTAATGGTTTACAGTTGCTTATAACGAAATTGAAATTATGAATCAATAAGTGTTTTTGTCACCAATGTATACGACAAATGTGGTATTTATAACATAATTTTGTTTCATTAAAATGTTAAATGGTTCCCTGCATTATCAAGAGAGTAATGCAGATTGTGTTAAAAAACAGGATAAATACAATAATTTCGTTTGGTAATTGGACTGAACAGTACCCTGGACTTAAAACCAAGATGTAAATACTACCATGGACCGTAGATAGATGAAATAAATATGAAATATTTTGTTGTTAACTCTAACCTTACAGGAAATTGATCATCAACAATGCTACCTATTACATTATATTTTCAGTATTAAATTCTGTTATTGTAGTTTTTACCGACTGTTGTAGAAATTCAAAATGGAATACTTATTCCCAACTTCTTTTCATCCTGCGGTAATACAATTTTAAAAGACATAACCTGATGTCCCACTTTTTTACAGGACTGTAACTACATTTACAATATTTTGCGTTTTTTCTTGTAATAAACTAGTTTTGTACTTTTTTCATGTCTTTTACATTATTTCTACCATAACCTCAGTATTATTTGAGCTTTTACGTATCCGAGGTGGTCCCGGTCCCAATTACCTCGGATAACCAAGAGTCTACTGTACTGTATATTTCTTCTACCAACTTTATGAAGAGCAGACGAGTTAGATTGCTGAAACATCTGTCTGTTTTGTAACTAACCTAAGACCTTAAATGATAGATATAGTTGCTAAAGATTCTTATAAGATTTTTATAAATACTTTTATATTTAGTAGTAAAAATGTCCCTAATTAACTTATGACTTATGCAATATTTAATATCCATAACCAAACCATTTCATATCACATCATGTTAACACATCATAGTGATGTACACAACGTATTTTACTATTTAGACAAGTTCATTTTGTTAAAGCAACATGTGTTATTTAAATAAAATTCACTTTAAGTAGATTATTTTAAATGTAAACTAAGAAAAAGAAATAAATTTTGATGTATTTTTTTGATTTTGATTTGATAAATAGTTTATTATTATAAAAACAACATTATTCAATGACACAAATTATATTGTATATTATGAATAAAGGTTTTATGAATATGGAAATGAATATGAATAGTCAAAACCAATGCTTTGATACTTAAAACGCCCTTTTCAATAATGTTTTCATGACATAAATACTTAGTTAAATGATAAGTAAAGTATACTTATCCTGTAATACCAATTTTTTACAACTTAAAACCAGATTTTCAATTTAGAAACATATTTTATCAAAAGAGATCATAGAATATCATCTTCGTATTGACTAAAATATAAGCAATAGTAAATTTAAGATCCTCTGTGATAGTTAAATCGTTGTCAATATTTTCCATCATATCATTTTCTTTCATTTAGTCTTAGCCTTTCTGTTATAGTTTTATTATGCCTCACAGTCAAATAGTAACATAAATGGGAAAAATACTAACCACAAACTAATGTTGAATGGTCATTATGACAAGGTTCCATGACTACAGCCTGGCAATGGTGGTCTTGTTGACAGAGAGACACGGCCTCAACTCGACTGGCAACCGTAAGTATGCAGGCCGTTGGAGACTCCGAAGACTGGCACCAGTAGTCAAACTGTCCTGGAAGATCACTTTCTGGGAATTCCCTGTAACCCTCTACATCTATGGGAATAACAGGGAACATTAAATATACAAAGGAACTGAATGCAGTAAAATATAAAGGAACTAAAAAATCCTAATTGGATATTGTAAAACATTACCACAAAATCCAAATTAAAAGCATGTCATTTTAAATTTTCAAATGTCTAATAGATAGTAATAAAAAGAACTCTATTGACAATTATAAAACAAACTTGATATATAAGCATGGAGATGCTTTTAAGGTAAAATTAAAAAGTCTAAAATTGTGATACGCCCTAGATCGAGAGGAATTTATTAAATCAAGAAGAGTTTGTCAATGGTATGGTTAATGGCGTGACAATATAAGCCAGCTGCAACCATAACAACGCCTTTACATCTTGCATTAATGCTACGCTTCAGTTCTTTGAGCGAACTGGTTTATTATTAGAGAAATGGTTTGATTTTATTAATTTGAATAAATAATAATAAAATCAGTATTTTTTTGTATTGATCATAATATACAGTAGGAAAGAATAATGTAGTATATTATGATCATATACTACATTATTGTTTCCTACTGTAAGGATTGTTCTTATTGCAATATTTATAAACTAATCTATTGAATTAATTTATAAATAATACAAATTGGAAATCTGAACCAATTATAAACGGCCTCTTTAAGCAGATTTCTACCTCAACAAGTAATTATTGTCTGCTGGACATCAGACGGAGTATACTGCTCGTCACAGCTACACTCAAATATACACTCAACTAAGTATAAGTTGTGCCATTCAATAAATAAAGAATATCATTATATTAAAATCTCACTAGAGAACTTACCAAAGGCTGTAGAAGACATACTCTCAACCGTATAGGAGTGCAGCAGCTGTTCAGTAGCAGTCAGTATTCTATTAACGCCCCAGGATGTATCACTGTATGCCTCCAAGAGTAGCTGGATCTGGGGTTCCAGTGAGGAAGGAGCTCGAAGGGGTAGCAGCTGGCGCACAAAATGGTGACCAGCACGCCACACATTGAGGCGCTCATTGTGTCCTCGGCATTGCCCATCCACACAAGTCGCTATCGACTTGTCTGAAATACAGTGAAGTCAATTGACAAGCGTAATTAATACGTTATTAGATCACATTTTTACACCACAAAGTAAGAATGAGTACATTTGTTTGCTATTATTAAAAAAAATAATTTAATTCATAAATTAAATGTCAACATGTTAATCATATTATAAAACTGGTCTTATGAAGCTCAAAATAATGAACAACATAACATAATTTTTTTTCCAGCTACGAGGGTAAACTTTTTGCAAATTATCTTGCCAAAAGAACTCATGGTTTTATTATTTGAGCAGAACTTGATTGATCTCAAAGGTTATTTAAAAACCTTTGGCAATTCCACAGAAATTGTTAAACATATCACTAAAAAATAAATCGAACTACTGACGTAAAATTTAAAACCCTAAACTTGATAATAATATTGTAATTAAATGAGCTGATATCTGTTTATTGATATTAAGATTTACTATTCATAAGTACACTAGGGACATGTTAATTCGGAATGCGGTTATCCAAAGTTATGGGCTATCCAAGATACACTATAAGAATTCTTTATTTTTTACAAAATTAATTGTTATTTGTATAGATCCAATTTAAAACAGAAAGTTAACAAACCCAAACTTATAATAAGTCATTCCATTCATTACTACATTGAGAAAAGTATGTTATATAACTATAACATATTCATTGTAGCTACTTAGTGTACTAAGAGTACTGCAAGACAACTATAATAGGCGGAGCACTGTAAACATGCGTGTGCTGCACTACGAGTGGCCAGACTGTACAGATTCT
Organism: Stictocephala bisonia; assembly: GCA_035578905.1. Classification (NCBI taxonomy): domain Eukaryota; kingdom Metazoa; phylum Arthropoda; class Insecta; order Hemiptera; family Membracidae; genus Stictocephala; species Stictocephala bisonia. The sequence continues at coordinate 511,389 of JAQJVL010000456.1, read as the reverse complement.
CTCACGCATGCACCTTGACTTTGGCTGACAACGCTATACCCTCCCTTCTTTTCTTATCTTTAACTCTTAAAAACTAAGTTTCATTGTTTTATGTTTTGTGTATAATTCACATCTGATTCGATAAACAGTTGTTAAAAATAACAAGTAGAATGGCAAAAATGAAATTAATCTCTTTTTTCAGGCCTAAATATGTTAATTAAATATTTGACATTTTCTGTGATCATTTAACTTCCTATCTAACACAATTTCTTTAATCTATGTACATTTTGAGCGGCCATAGCTAAGGGGCTAAGGCGATAGCTTCCCACGTAGTCGGTTCGAGTTTGATTTCAGATAACCCCATTAACAGTTTTAGCCCTGCCGCTCCTATGGTTCGGAAGTCACGTTAAGCCGTTGGTTCCCAGGTTAAGTATTAGAGAGAGCTTCTTAGCGCTAACTTCACCTGGTAAATAAGACTAACTTTAACTTTTTTAATACTACAGATCATGTAGCAAGTCTTTCTTTTGTAACGAGATTATTACCAGTATCAGTCTATAAATAGTGTATGCTGATCCTCTCTATATAAGTGCATGCAGGTGTGCATGTTGTTGATTCTCAATTGTTATTAAATTACATACATTATTTATGCCACAAAAGGTTAGCAAAGATTCTAAAAATCCTAGTGTCTGTTGAATTTTGTTTATGTGTAAAAACACGCAAAAACATTTAAATTAATCACGCACCAGATATGTTCGCCAGAAGGTGTCTCGCACAGTCATCGTTTGTCTGGCAGGATGGTTCAGCAATGCCCATGTCATCCACATCAGACAACTTGAGTACTCCATCCACCAGTACAAACTGTTGACGGCGTAGGTCGTTCATGGCCAGCGAGCCAAGCGGAGAATGTGCCAAGTGGTAAAGTAGGCGAGCTACACTGTGCACCAGCTAAACAAATTGTGAATAAACAATTAGTCAAAAGTATAATAGCAGAAGTTATTATTTTTTCTGACTTTAATTTTCTCTTCCTGTACAATACAAGATTTACAATTTCTAAACTGCTCTTTTCTCAATTAAAGGACTGAAATGCCAGAGCTTGCCAAAGTAAAAATCAAATTCTTCTCAGTTCTGCCTACTTACTTCCAGCTCAAACATAAAACGTGCATTAGGAAACCATAGAGTGAAACTGCATGTATTTACTTTATAAAATCTCCATATTTATTTGCATATGATGAAATATGCAATGAACAAAGGTTTTTTTTTTAACTTGAACTTAGAACCACGCTTTTGTGTCTTGTTTATACTTTTTAGTTTAACTAATGAAAATGTTACTCTAATGGAAGAAAGGATACGTTGAGGGCCTGTTTCTACCCCTCAGGAATGTAATTTTGGGAAATCATTTATTAGTGGGTCTCTATAATACAATATCTAACTTCCCTCCAAATTTCATCAAAATCTGCTCAATGGTTCAGTAGATTTCGTGGAGTGAGTTTTTAGATTCTATGTATTAATAGAAAATATACATTTAGAGCACAAAGAAACTCATGCCGTGAGTACAAACACTTTTCAAAGAACTATAACCACTAATAATAAAAATAAATTACTAAACAAAACTATAATTTAAGTGTAGGATTCATAATAAAACGGAATTTGTTTGTCTTACCCAAAGTAAAGTAATTATAGAAAATTAAAAAATTAAGAAATGGGGAGAAACACTCACATGAATATATGAACGTTATATTGATATTATAGTGGGTACGTGGGGGGGCATGATTGCGTAATTTTGGAAAGGCTCGTGGATGATCACTGTACAGGGGAGTGCACACCAGATGGTCGGCCTCTGACACGAGGGTTTAATTTGCTTTCCATGTATGAGGGGCATTTAAGAGAAGACTTCAATCTCTAAAATAGAACTTTCCTCTTTTAAATAAAAAAGTTTATAAAAATTACAGAGCTGATTAATAAAACTATTCCAATCAATATAAATGGACCATAGATTGTTTTAAAATTACTAAATATTGGAAATAAATTGGAGTTTTCAATTTATTAAACATGTTTAAAAAAAAAGGATTAAAACACCAAACGAACATTTATATCTGTAACTATTAAATGTTTAACTAAGAAAATGAAAACATATGATGTGTGTTGTAAATTTATTAAAGAATATTAAATAAATTTTCCAGTTTGGGTATAACAAGTGTTCAGTCATACAAACTAATCTATATACATGGTAGAAAAAATATGGAAACACTTCTACAACAGAGAAACCACTGAGGATGCCACATCACAGTATGGGCAAAACGTCTGGTCATCTTGTAAATATTGTAGATAGTACCTTAACGCGGTTGACACCGGAAACTGTAGATTCTAGTTATGACACCGGCCGCTTAAGCCAAAGTTCTAAGACTTCTACAACAACATTTTTTGTAAGTAATTTGATTATTTAATTTGTTCAATAATTGTGTTCCAAAAAGTATAATTTTTTTATAAGAAAAATGTACTTAAAATTTTTAAATAGCGGAGAATAATATTATTCAAATTACTTTGAAATTCAAATTACTACTACTCTGGAAAGGATTAACCTTTCGAGGTCCGGTTTGCGGCAGTTTATTTCTCTTGAATAGACCTTTCATTTGATACCAAAATCAAGCTAGGCTTACGTTGAAAATTTTCGCTCAACTCCTCATAGACCGTCCCCCTGAAAAGATGAAAGGTCTCTAATGTTGTCAAAAAGTATGTTCTTTGTAACCATCATCTTGTACAGGATTTCACTTTTACAAGTGAAGCCATACAAAAGTTGTAAAAGCGTTTCCATATTTTTTTCCACCCTGTTTATAAAAGCCATTTACCACTCATCACCATTTCTCCAAAACTATATGTCCAATCGACTTGAAATTTTGTACATAGGTTTATCTGGGCCCCTAGAGGCTCACTACGAAAGGATTTTTCTCTCCTACCTCAGGACTAATAGTTGTTAAATAAAAACAAATTGAGTAAAATGGTGGTAGGTTAAACTTTTAAACTTGATAATAATTGAGTACCAGTAGTAAATTATATATATCAACTGTTTTAAATTTGATATTAAATAAAATAATTTGAATAATAGTGGAAAAATACAGTGCAGACTGAAAGCTTGCTGCAAATTTCTATTATGTATAATCAAAGTCAATATTATGACCGGCGAAGCGGGCAAGTACAGCTAATGCCATTATAAAGTTACTATATTCATTGAGTTTCACCGATTCTCATACCTGAAGGCGTCGCTGCCATGACAACTGCAGGAGTTGCACGGCGTCCAAGGGATCCCCCAACTCCGTTGCTATGACCACTGGACCCACTGCGTCCGGAACACAAGAGCCGACAACCTGCACACAACACACACACATAAGGTACCAGCCATTACACCCTCTGTATCATTTTTTAACTTAATTTAAGCACCGATACTTCTAGATGTCAAACGAGTCAACTCAAACTGATTCTAGCTCATTGTTGTGATGATTCTATGTAATTCAATATATTATTATCCATTAGTAAGACGTCCATCGTAGAGATATGGACCGATGAGTGTGATGAGATTAATTAACAAGTATAATCATTGTTACTAACTATGACTGACTGTTCCTTAGAAATGAAATGAAATGAAAATTGTCTTTATTAGGCGGAGTTAGGACTATTAAGTCCTCTCTTCCACTCAACCTTATAACCTTATAAAGATATGTTTATTAAAGCCTACAACTAAGTGCACTAAGTGACCTACATGGGACTTACATGGGATCCGAACCACTTAGTATTGATATGATTTTCAGCTAACTGACAAGACTCTTTTAACAGCTAACTGACATTTAGTTCTCGTTCCTAAACAACATCTGAACCTTGACTCCAACATTGACCATCCATCCAACATTGACACCACAGACTTTTCTGGTAGCGTCCGTATTGTTATTATGAGGACCAAGCATAGAACCCATCGCCTACAATCTCCACAACGCTTTGCCTTCAAGTAGCTGGATTACAGCACTGCACCACTAGTGCCGACTTTGTGATTAATACTATCACTAGCGCAAAAACTGCTTCATATAAAATAACCTCCTTGTCATAATTTCAGTAAGATATACTCACATGATTTCAAATGATAAATAAATTGACGAATACAGTCTCTTTTAAATGTTATCAGGATGGAAATTAAAGACTATTGTGTTTTATTAGTGTTTTTAAATACTATTTAAGAGTTAATTTAAAAATTATGGAACATATAAAATAGGTTAATGCAAAAATACTATAATAAACACAGACGGTTGCAAAATCAGGTTTATTATTAGCTGTAATAATTTGAAATAAAACATAATAGGATCATTTTTATGCTAACTTAAAAATTATAAAATTGATAACCTCTGATGCCAATTGCATAAAATAATTTGTATAATTAACTAATAGTTTTTTAATTAGCATAATACGAATTGGTACTACAGTACAAGCAAACGTCACACAACACAAATTTACTACAATAAAAGCACAAAATGCACAAATATATTAAAATACAAGAACAAAATGCACAAATATTATGGTGATCGATTTCGGTCAATCTTTTGAGAATCCCTCTGGTCTGAAGAAGGTGAGCGTGGTTCACCGAAATCAATCAACATAATTTTTGTGCATTTTGTACTTGTATTGTAATATATTTGTGCATTTTGTGCTTATATTGTAATAAATTTGTGTTGTGTGACATTTACTTGTACTGTATAATTACCTTACAAATAAAGTTAGGGTATTAAATTAGAACATTTTACTAAAATGTTTTAATTTAACTAAGAATACCGACAGTAATAGACCAACATCAAATAATATTCCAATATTCCCAACTAAAATTTGGAATTAACAGATTTTTCCATATTCCTCCAACTTCATTAACACCCCAAATTATTCCTGAAATCATTAATTTTCTTAATTGGTAGATACCCATGTTCTATTTATATATACCCAAATATATCCAAACCCAAATAAACAATGCTAATTAAAAAATAGTATACAAAAAATACCCATCAATGTACTGACAGAAATTTAAAATTAAAACATGCCATTTATATCCATAACATCTTCTGACCACATATAAAAAAAATTTGTAACTTGTTAGTTAGTATACCGTAACTAACTTAATTTAAGAAACAATTTTCACAGCCACAAAACAAAAAGGTAGCTTCACCGTTACCGCATGCAACAAATAAAAATGGAAACCATAAATCTATAAGTGCTTTTTGTATTTTTATTTTAATTTACTTATCTTTTTTAATTTACTTACAGTATCTGATTTTCTAAAACAAATTGTGCTTTTCAATAAGATTTCAACGTTAATTTAAAACAACTTTATTCAAGTAGATATAAAGTTGTTTTGTAGTACCTTGTTCTACAAATAATTATTTCAATAGTTTAAGTCAAGTTTAATATTAAAATTAAAAAAATTAATTAACATTTTCTAAAAAATAGTCAGCTAATGAATATAACATCATTAAAGTAAGTTATTCATAAGTATTACTAGCAATTTTTTATTTTTTTTTTTTTTTCATTTAGGCTATGGATGTTAAAATAAATCCTCAACAGCTCTTCATATACTAATATTTGCACAGAAATACAATTTACAAAATAGAAAATATAGTCTATTAATATAATACAATTTGTAATGCTTGAGAAGTTAATTACAATATCAGCTATGCTACTGGCGTTAATAAAGAGGATGATTTTATTTTTATTTTATTGACTAGAAGATACGAGATACAATAATGGCAGGTACGTCTGTTCAGTTCACAAGTATGACAGTTATTTGACAAGTGATCCCTTTGATGTTGGAGATCGAAGTACGTGACCATTGTGTTGGATCGTCATTTATTGTGAGTTTGGCCAATGAGGATCCACGATTACATAGTTTTAAGATTACATAGTCCTTAATGGTGGAAGTTCTTTTCTACTTACAACTATGACAGTTATTTGACAAGTGATCCTTTGATGTTGGAGATCGAAGTACGTGGCCATTGTGTGGATCGTCATTTATTGTGAGTTTGGCCAATGAGAGAAGATTGCATAATCCTTGATGGTGGCAGTTCTGTTCTACTTACAACTATGCCATTTATTTGACAAGTGATCCTTTCATGTTGGAGATCGAAGTACGTGGCCATTGTGTTGGATTGTCATTTATTGTGAGTTTGGCTAATGAGAGGAGATTGCAGAGTCCTTGATGGTGGCAGTTCTGTTCTACTTACAACTATACCATTTATTTGACAAGTGCTCCTTTGATGTTGGAGATCGAAGTACGTGGCCATTGTGTTGGATTGTCATTTATTGTGAGTTTGGCTAATGAGAGGAGATTGCAGAGTCCTTGATGGTGGCAGTTCTGTTCTACTTACAACTATGCCATTTATTTGACAAGTGATCCTTTGATGTTGGAGATCGAAGTACGTGGCCATTGTGTTGGATTGTCATTTATTGTGAGTTTGGCTAATGAGAGGAGATTGCAGAGTCCTTGATGGTGGCAGTACTGTTCTACTTACAACTATGCCATTTATTTGACAAGTGATCCTTTGATGTTGGAGATCGAAGTACGTGGCCATTGTGTTGGATTGTCATTTATTGTGAGTTTGGCTAATGAGAGGAGATTGCAGAGTCCTTGATGGTGGCAGTACTGTTCTACTTACAACTATGCCATTTATTTGACAAGTGATCCTTTGATGTTGGAGATCGAAGTACGTGGCCATTGTGTTGGATTGTCATTTATTGTGAGTTTGGCTAATGAAAGGAGATTGCAGAGTCCTTGATGGTGGCAGTTCTGTTCTACTTACAACTATGCCATTTATTTGACAAGTGATCCTTTGATGTTGGAGATCGAAGTACAATTGTGTTGGATCGTGGCCATTGTGTTGGATCGTCATTTATTGTGAGTTTGACCAATGAGAGTTGATTTCAGAGTCCTTAATGGCAGCAGTTCTGTTATATTTACAACTATGACAGTTATTTGACAAGTGATCTCTTTGATGCTCTACCTACAGTGCGATGATCCATTTACGACATAAAACATGCAATCCACATGTATCGAAACCTGCTATACAATATACTTTACCATATTTAGTTAAAGGTTTAAAATTAAAGGGACAAAATATATATTTAAAAATTTAGAATGAAACCTATTTTAAAATAACAATAGAACGTAAAATAAAATATTAAAATTAACCGTTTCTCATTTATTTCTAAATTATTCTAAGAGCATTTAGTTTTATATGAAATAAAAATTATTTAAAACAGGTATGAAGCAGTTGGTTTATGAGGGAAGGGATTTAATTCTAAATCAGTATCCTTTTCAGAATATCCTCACTCGTTTTATACAAACAGAACACCATGTTTATGAAAGTTTGACGTTTGAGGATTGCAACCAAAAACCGGACATTGGGATTACAGGAGTGACGTGTTTTACTAATTTTTCATTGAATCCATTTAATTAATTGGCTAATTTATTCGTATAAATGTTAAGAATAAAGCGTTCAGTTTGAATGTAATAAAATATTTTACTTAGTAACAATTGATGTGCTAAATATGGGCTATGACGTAATATTGCTCACGATATAATTTTTGACAGTGTAGTATTACAAATTAAACTAACAAGCATCATTAGAGAATGATAAAAAAAATTAATTCCAACAGTCTGCTTGAAAGCAATAAATATTGTATTAAATTACATTTATTTATTAAATGGTTGCAAAAGGGTTAGGATGTAGTTTCAGACGGATAATCAAGAATCGGGTTTATCAATTTGCCCAAAATGAGACTACATGATTCAATTTCCACATAACTGTGGATTCCTTAGTTAACATGTCACCCAGAGTGTTCATTAGAGTTTCGATGGAAGCAAGCTTTCTTGGCCAGTCGCTACGTGCAGCACCATCGCTCGGCCCAAACGAGCTTGTGCGCGAATGTTTGCGTGCAATAGTCAGTAAAAGCTTTCTTTACTTTGTTTATTTGTCAGTATCTTTCGGTTGCTGTGGGGCGTTTAGTGAATTTCACTTTTTGAAGACGAGGACTACTTGGATTCAGTTAGTAACCAAACTGAACAGATCATCCTAATAATTTTAAATATTCACCTCAAAATACAAACTTTATGTCATATCCGAATCTGAAATCATTCCCTTCAGTGGAACACTAAATTTACCTTACTGGACCACTGGTTATCACTGTCTGGTCCATTAATCAACCATACTCGTCTCGACCGATATCATATGTATGGGTTCATTGAATACTATTGGAATAACCAAATCTACAGCAATGATAAAATGGTTTTTTTATTGTTGGATTAGTAATTACCAAATACGAAACCGTTAAGTATACGAAACACTTTAAGAACACAATGTAAGCCTGCATTGTAATTATTTGATAGTTGTTTAATAATATGGAGCAATTAATTACGAAAGAGAGACTCAAAACTGAAATTTTGTTCCATAATACTTAAATGAGCAATCGAACACGTAAAGAGATGCAATAAATGATACTGAGTCTACGAGCTAGGAGGACTCATTAGGACTCTGGAGGGCCCATCAGGAGAACTGAAGAGCTCATTAGGGCACTGGAAGACCCGTCAGGAGGACTGGAGAACCAACAAGGACGCTGAAGGACTCGTTTGGACAACAGAGGACCTGTGAAAACACTGGAGGACGATAAGGACACAGGAAGGCCTGTCAGGAGAACTGAAGAGCTCATTAGGGCACTGGAAGACCCGTCAGGAGAACTGAAGAGCCCATTAGGACACTGGAATGCCCGTCAGGAGGACTGGAGGGCCCATTAGGACACTGGAGGACCATTAGGACTCTGGAGGGCCCGTCAGGAGAACTGTAAAGATCATTAGGACACTGGAAGACCCGTCAGGAGGCCTGGAGGACCCATTAGGACACTGGAGAACCGATAAGGATACTGAAGGACCCGTTAGAAAACAGAGGACCTGTAAGAACAATGGAGGACGATAAGGACACAGGAAGGCCCGTCAGAAGAACTGAAGAGCCCATTAGGACACTGGATGACTGATGAAAATGCTGAAGGACCCGTCAGGACATTGGATGACCTGTTAGAACACTGAAAATCCGATTAGGACAGGTGGAAACACTAAAGGACCAATCAGGAGGACTGGAGTATCGGTTTATGTAATACGCTAATTTAGTTACGGTATGTAAATACTAAGGATGAATTGTACTAGGAGTAGATTGTACTATATAGTATCTGATATAGTGAGAAAAAATAATTGGTGGCTTGATTTTGACATTTTACAACAATTGAGACATCAAAATGGAAAACGGCATGCTGAACATGTTTTGTGGACTAAGACTTTATAGCAATTAGAATTGCATAGATTAAATCTAATAAAAATGGGTTGTTTTGATTCATGACCAGTAATTTAAAAAAAATCTGATAATATAAAAAAAATTAAAGGATTAATAGTATGGGTATAAACTTGTGGACAAATGGATTGATAATGCTCATCTCTATTGATAACAATAGACTCACTGGTTCAATATTAAGCCTACGTGCATCAGCTGATACCAGTGCACAGTTCAATGGATCATTTCAATGGACCATATCCGATAACAATGCACATGAGTAAACCTTAAGAATGTTGTTCATCAATGTTGACAAACAGTCATTGGACCATTGCTGTGCTTTGAACGATAGCCTAATACATTGAACATGAAACATTGATGTTAATATTTGGATAATTTAATGAAATGAGGGTTTATTCAATAATGAGGGGGCTATCCTACCCTTCTCTTTTTTTTACTTCACTCACCAGTTAACATGGGTCTACAGGCCTGAACGTGAACTTTATTCAACGAGTGAAGTACCGACTGTTGGCTCAATGGGGATTCGAACATTGGACCTCGCCCTCCGCAGTCACAAGCCTTAGCCACTGAGCCACCACGTGCTATCAGTGCATCTAACATACTACAAACATACATACTACATACATACATACTAACATACATGTATCTCTCGATCTTTAAAGTACTCGCCATGTAGTTGAGCCTGGCCCCGTACAAGATGACACCTCGTGGGTGTTTCCATAGACCTTCCATAGATTTTCGTTCTTCTTTTACTATCATCACTAATCTTGTTTACTACGAAAAGAGTTACACAAGACGGTCGCAGACGACAGCGTATTTTAAGTTATTTTAAGCTAGCTGTGTTTTAAAATGTTATTCTTGTATGGTTTATATTTTGTGGAATACAATAATCTATCTGATTTGATTAAAAACATTTATTTGAATTCAAAACTTTTGATTTCAAATTTACTTTTTTACACATCGTGCAACAAAGAAAAATTCAGTTTTCAGCACCAGGTGTCTTAATGTCTCGACTGATTTTGATTTGAGTTGTGTCTTCACTTTACTCTAAATACTAAACAGAGCACACTCTATACACTTTAATCCAAATCGGCACATTAAAAACAAATAATCCTAATTTAAAATGTTTAGCTTATTTTTGTAATTATATCATAAGTACATCGAACTTTAATAAAGCGTTCGATAACATTTATATCGACTTAATATATTTTTTTTTATTCAAATTCTTTGTTTATTTTCATAATAAATATTTCTCTGATACTTTGATTAATCCTTTAAAAATACATATAAAATGCAAGTTATAGAAAATGTACTACAGTAATATTATGGTGATTGATTTCGGTATAAACATTCCTTTGTCTAAGGATGGTGAACGGTGGTTTAATGAAATCAATCACCAAAATAAATTGTACATTTTGTACTTATATCGTAATAAGTTGCTTGTTTGTTAAACATAAACTGCCAGTAAAAAGCGTCATATTAAGCAATTTAGAACTGCTGTATTCTACAAATACATTAATATGAATAATCCATGTTAGCAGCTCACTTGATTTTTATTCAATTAGACAGATAGAACTTCAAGTAAATCTAAAACAAGCATAAAAATCTACAAATAATGATCAATTATCAAAATCTAGAACTAATTGCATGTTTGCTTAAAAGAAGAATATATTTTATATCTAGATGAACTAGTAGACATTTTAGAAATCACCCTCAACTGATCCAAAGCAATTTGTTGCTATAAGGTCAGTGTTCCAAAGTACTGTACTTAAAATGTAATGTGGTGTTCCACAAGGTTCTATTCTTGGTCCAATTTTGTTTTTAATTGTTATTGACTTTTAACCAATAGTGTTGTTACATGTAGATAATTGTTAATTTTTTAATCATTCTCTGCTTCTTTTAGACCTACTGGATGATCTAACTAAAGACATTTACATCCTACTATCTAACGTCGGCACTAGTAGTGCAGTGCTGTAACTCTGCTACTTGGGAACAAAGTTTTGTGGATATTGTAGGCAATAGGTTTCATACTCGGCTACCGCTTAATTGTTGCCATCGATGTGAACACTATTGGTTAAGTCTGGAGTGTCCATGTTGCGTGGTAGTTAAGGGTCCCTATGTTGTGTAGGGGAGAGAATGCAGTATCAGGCTTGTCAATTCTGAAAGTCATACCATTACTACATGGTTCGAATTCCACATAAAGCTACAAGTCTCTTAGTTGCCTTACCTATTGGGCTACTAATAAATGGTCCTTTCTGATCATAAGTCGAGCTAAGTTAGTAACCAGACTACACAGGTCATCCACACTCATATAATACATTCACATTCGCCTTAAAATGCGCACAAAAATTGTGTCGGCATCTCATATCTGATGATAACGTAATGACGAGCTAACAGAGCTGCTTACACGGATGTTGATGTTCTGTATGTAAAAATAGATCTAAATGACTTGATTTGCCGCTTTTTATTTGCAGCCTACGTTCTACTACAACGTATGCAACTTTCTTACTTTAAAACAAAGATCTAAATGTTTAACTACTGACTACTGAAAAAGAGAATAAGTGATACATAAAATTAATTTATTTTGAATTAAAATATAATCAGTACAATTTATAATTTAATTTCTTTGTGGCTTCAAATAATTAATTCATGTTGTAGAAAGGATTGGTCTCAAGCCATTGATGTAGTACATTTGTTCTAAAAACCTACAGGGCTTTGGACCATGAAACTTGGCACAACTATTCTTCTAAGGATCTAGACGCCTAACATGAAAGAATTTTAAAATATTTGTCTCAAAGAGCTAAAATAAAGTAGATAATAAATATCCCGATACCGGCCAATCAGAGCCTTTGTCACCATTCACAGTACCGTGGTACAACTTGACCATAAGATGTTATTTTTTAACAATGTGGAGAAAAATAACAAAGTTATTCACTATTTATTAGCACGGGATATCTAATACAGTATTAAATACTCTATGTTTTATTAGTAAGATGTAGATCATAGAGATATGGGAAAATATAAGGGGCGAGTGAGTGTGATGAGTGTTGATGAACGAGTGTAGTCATTGTTACTAAAATGACTGCACTCGTTCCTTAAAAATAACTATTTATTAATAGCCCATTAGCCAGGGCAACTAAGGAACCTTCAACTTTGCGTGGGATCCGAACCACGTAGTATTGGTCTGATTATTAGCTAACTAACCAGTCTGATATTCCGTTCTCTTCCTTACACAACATCTGAAACTTGACTACCACCAGACATGGATACTCAGACTTCTCTAGCAGTGTCCACGTTAATGGCAACCATTAAACGGAGGCTATAGTTATATATTATAAATTACATGGATGTCCCATTTTTAATATACAAACCTAACTATATACAGTGTCCAGCTTCGACTGTCACATATTTGAGAGAATTGTTTGTTATGTCAATACAAGCAAATAATGACATATAACATGTGTCATATCTCAATTAGTTTTCAGTTTATGTGTCTGTATGATTTTTTAAATAAAAAATTGACTATCTCAAAAACCGTTTGACATACAATACTGACTTTTTTATGAAATTTAATCTATAAAATTGTCATATGTGTACTCTATAACAATCTTTCAGTCCAAAAAATAAGTTTTCTCTTTTATTTATCACCCAATCTTTTAAAATAAAATATCGCTGGATCTGGCGTCATGTAGTCTACAAATTTTATATTTTAATGTTTTTTGCTAGACTGTTTAGGTTTTTTTGATATTTGACTTCTACATCTTTAGACAGCCCCCATTTTTTTTACCGATAATCTTATACAAACAGCCTTTTTTATATGAAATATGACTTTTAAGATTAACTTTCGGAACAAAATTCAGTATTGTATGTCAAACAGTTTTTCAGATATTCAATGTTTTATAAAAAAAAACTCATACAGACTCACAAACTGAAAACTAATCGAGATAGAACACGTCATATGGCACTATTTGTTTGTATTGACCTGATAAACAATCCCCTAAAATATGCGACAGTCGAAGCTGGACACCCTGTTTATTATTGCACATTTACAATATCAGTTTGTTAAGTCATGTCCCTTGAGAGTGTCCGTGTATAATGTGGGCAGGAGGTATTTCTTCAAAGTACCCAATTTGCCTACGCCTGAAGATCATTGTTTCAATTTAGAAATTATTTTCACGAATCATCCTTCACTAAATCTCTAATTAACTATAGGTGACCACTCACTTTTTAAGTGCCCATATAATTTTAAAGTGGATCGTGATGCCTTTTAGATAACTGTTCCATGTCAGATTATCGTCAAACATAACGTATGACAGATTTCGTATATTCGGTACAATCATGCGGATAATCTCGTACTAATCCCACGCGCCAATGCGAGTGCTCTTTACCTTAAGCATATTGCGATTTCAAATTTCCTGTCAATAGTTTCTTCCACACCATCTGTTACTATTCACGTACGTGCCGTATTATGTAAAGCTGCTTCTACGCCCTTAACTGTTACAATAGTTACGTTTTTACAACATAGGATATCACTTCACTTTTCACTACATAAAGTTGTACGGATTTTTTTATTGATTCACGTTTTCCACCTCCTTCATATCCTTACTCTACTCATTCCCCATAGACTATTATTCAGTGCAGAGCAAATCAGTACAATACAAGGTCAACATTACTGATAAATACTTCCTGTCTAGGCCGGTTTCAAACCTTCGTTATCTCTAACCCGGGCTCCAAGTCTTGATTCTTTATACCACATAACATATATTTTATTATGTTTTAGACTTTAGAGGGTAAACATTCTGTAAAACAACGCGTGTTAGTGGTTTGGATTGTAAGTATGATATGAGAAGCTTCATGAACTTTATACAAGTGTGGGTGGTGGGAGGACTGCATGATATAAGGAAACATGCATGTTCACTTTTACCGAGAAAACCCCGTATAACAATGTCTAGATGAATGGGTAGGGATTTGTGATACGCTATTAATTTGTTCAAATCATATTTGCATGATCCAAAGCAATTTGTTGATATAGGATCAGTGTTCAAAAGCACTGTACTTAAAAGTTAATATGGTGTCCCACAAGGTTCTGTTCTTAGTCCAATTTTGTTTTTACATTTAATCATTAATAAGCAAACTTGACGGCTCGATATTCTATATGAAAGGCCGCCAATGATATAAGTGTGTTCAACATTGATTACTAAAACTCTAATACTATATAATTTCACACTTGACGTAAAAGTTACCAAAGCATTGTAAAAATAAAAAGACGATTGCTTTATAAGTAATAATAGTACTTAACTTTTAAAGTGTTTACGATGAGACCACAATCTAATAATATAAAATATTAAACAACACCTAGTAAACCACTGATGAGAACCCATTACGTACTTTACCTATTGTTCCCGTTCTAGAAAGTCGTATTAATATGGATCATCACCCATCACTATGGATCTAACTAACTAGACTGTACTCAAACTAAAGTCTACGACCCAAGTTTGCACGTTCAGAATTCATCGCCGATACTCCAATAGTCTCTATCAATATTCTCTGCATGAAGGCTCACATTCATGAGCATGCAATGTGTCGGAAATTAATCATAAAGGTGTTTTGTATACATTCTAATAATAAACTTTCCAGTTATTTTAACAAAACGAAAACTTTTTTATTTATCATTTTAGTTCAGAAGAAAATAAGAAAACCGTGTTATCCTTCTTATGGAATCAATAAATTGATAACAATTTACTGATTTATACAAGATCTACAATATTTAAATATACAAAAATTTCTTTGTGAACCTTATTAACAATTGTACTTCAAAGTTCTTCAAAGATTGTTCCCCAAGAGTATATTGCTTTTTAGAAAGAGTTATCATTGTTTACTAACCCAAAACAATTTTATAACATATAATCGTTCTTAGTGGTGATTTCCTGCGCCGATCAATTGGTGACCTTAACGGAACAATATAACCGTGTAACTGATCTTTCAACTAGTTTTCCTCTTCAGGTTTCAGAAACACGATCGTTTAATATACTCTTCGTCAAGAATAGTTTCCAGCTAGCTTGATCGATTTATCTGAACTGTAATATAGTTGTTATTGAAACTTGTCACAACATTTTTAAGGAGATTCATGTCCTTTGAGCATGTAATAAAATACCTGTAATCTCTATTTTATCAATATTATTTTTCTTTCGGTCTTATTTTAAAACTAACTAATAATTCACGTTTCGAATAAAAACTCTTACACAGAAATTTTAACACTGTTTAAAGTCAACGAAACGTTAGCACACAATTCAAATAATTGTAATAAATAATTAAAAATATGTTTCTTCAAAAGATCAATGTAAATTGAGTAGTAGAATACACATCCGGCAATGGAAGACATTCAATGGTGTTGGTGGACAACACAACTGTAATGGTAAACCAACTCAAGACGTTCGTCATTATTACAAGTGTGATGCATTTAACATGACCCTCAGTTACCTAAATGTGACGTCACCACAAAGTTCGTAGATTTGGAAACACAGAGGACCGTCTTAAGTCTTAACACATCGACATACACTTGGGGGGGGGGGGAAGCAATATTAAGGGGATGGCAAATATTTTTAACATATCAATACATCGAGTGATCGATATATCGCAATCAATCTTACGATAATATCGAAAGAAGAATATCGATATATCGCGTAACCGATATATCGCATTGTAATTTATTTATCTGTTTAAATTATGCACTAACTCTTGCGTCATGACCGAAAATACAGTCATGTTTTGTTGTCACTACTCAGAATAGCCTACTGAATGTAAAAATTAAATATATTTTCTATACGAAACAAGTTGTGGTCTGTGGGGTTGAACAAAAAAATTCAAAATAAGAATAATTATACCTTTAGTTATAATGCTAATTACGAGTATAAAAGAATAATGTAATAACATTGTTATTTGGTCATATTTAAAAATGCCACTAGGCTTTTTATAAAGATTAAAAACTAGACAAATTAATTCACTATACATTTTAGTACGTTAATCTCACGTAAAAATACTAAATAAAGTTACTATATTAGGCCTATTTCAATTTATGTATTTTATACATAGGAGGTAGCAATTTAATTGTTTTTTTCAATGGTGATGATTTTGAGGAGAGAGAATAACTTCATATTTAATGATATGATATATCGGACCAAAATATCGATATGGCCGATATTATCGAAAGAAAAATCGTTTATAATACATCGATATATCGAAACATATTTATCGACATTTCCGATACATCGATATATCGTTTCCATCTCTCATATTGGTCGGTAGCGTAGTTGGTTCAATCCCAGCTTCATGTGCTAAAGGTTCAATACATTTTGAGAAGAATCAGCTGATAACCACCGGCTGTTCATTTTTCATTGGGCTATTAATTAATGACACTTTCTAAGGAATAGTCGGCCTTAGTTTGTAACAATGACTACATTCGCTCATCTACACTCATCACACTCATTCGAAATCCATATTCGCCCAAATCTTGACGATCGGCGTCTTATGAATAAATAAAAAAAATAAAAATAAATAAATAAATCATACACTTGACTACCACGTAATTTATCACGATACTTCTTATATCAAGTTTATATAAAGTTAGCTTCATCACTTATAAAGTGTTTTGTAAGAATGCCCAAGCACTGAATCTTCTAATTTATTGTTAGTTAGATCTTATAAATAAATCTTTAGTTCATACTTTTAGAAGATTTTAGCATAATTCCTCAATTATGAATAAGTTTGAACATTTCACACAAAGTAACATTTAAAATTAATATGTGATTAGTTAAAACTGGTCCAATGTGCAACTGCAACTGCCGGCGTGGTAGCTAGAGCGGCTTCGGACTCCCCAACTGAGCCAACTGTCGGTTCTCCACTACTTGTTGAATAAACTTCACGCACAAGCCTGAAAGCCCATGTGTAATGGCGAGTTAAGATAGAACAAAATCACAATTCTCTTCTTATTTCTTGATTGTGTGGATCCTACGGTGTCCGAAAAATCTTCTAATCATACCCACTTTCAAATATGCATAGTAAGATTTATATACATTTTCAAATGTTTTATCTATAAACGATAATATTCCCTAAATTAAATTACGTCACATCTAAGCTATTATGACCTATTTATGTTTTAGTTTGTTACTTAATTACATGTCGTTATAGTTTACAAATTAAAAAATAATAATAAACTTTATTCTGTATTAACTATTTTACAAATTTGTAATGTACTATTTCAGCTAGATAACTGCACAAATGTCGAATCAAAATTTGTACAGATGACATTTTTAAAACGTAATGAGTTGCACTTTTGAAATAAAATATATATTTAGTTTTAATTTATATATTTTATTTTTAAAATATTTAAATTAAAATAAAATATATAGATTTTTATTTTATATATATTTTATATAAAATATAAAAATATGTATATAAAATATTTTGGTATTTTATATATATATTTATATAAAAAGGATTTTTGGTACCTTTTTGCACAAAATTCATAGAATTTTAATTAAATATATCACATGATTCCTGAACGAGAAGTACCGTGCATAGAAAGGCAAAGCTATATTCATAAATTTTAATTTTTCTCCACAACACACTAATTACTTATAGAAAACTACCACTTTCAGTCATAAATTTGTGAAATAATGTTTGATCTAACACCCTTGAGGATATTAGATGTTAACTTGGGCAACAATATAACACAATTTTTACTGTGAAAGTAAAAAATATTTAATACATCATGTGTAAAGTAAATCAACAAGTCAAATTATACTACTAGAACTAATAAAGATACAAATAATGAACTTAACACAGCTCAAAATAAAATTAAGTTTTAAAGCCGAACGAAAATCTTGGTAAAAATCGTCCAAAGCAGCTCAGTAATGCACGAAAGAGTCATAAGATAATCGAGTTAGTAAAGTTAGTAATGACGAGTCAAGAATGAGGTCAACCGGATTATACTTGGGTAATCTTTGAAGAGTGGCATTTGACAAAAACAGACTCCAAAGGTTATCTAAGTTGTAGTAACAGGGTCATTACAGCAACACAATCACCAATCTACTTCAGTCATTTATATATAACAGTGTTGTGTATCTTTATGAGATTAAGTATCAGTATTAAAAAAAACGTAATTTCAAATCACATCAAAATCATTGATATATTCACTAAAATACACGAAGCATAAGGTTACATAAATTACATAGTTAGATGACAGAAATAAATACAATATTATATCAATTCATGTAACTTGTATTTATTTAAACAAAAGGTAAATAAATAAAATAGTTACTGTTATACTGTATATGTGGGTGCCTTCCACATAAGACCAAGGCTTGTGCGTGGAAGGGAGTTCTTAAATTCCGAAAAATAAATAAGATATACCAAAAAACACTCAATCTTAAACAGCACAATCAATACTAAAACTAATGGACTACTCTTAGTCAGGATTAAATAAAAAATGCAAACTGAATAAAATACACAATTAGATGACTTATAGCAATGAAATAAAATAAAATAAATATTAAAAATGTTTATACAATATTTAAAACAAGAAAATGTTGAACATCTTTTGATTAGAGATACTATGAAAAAAAACACAAAAAGAAAGAATTATGCAGTAAAACGAAATCAAAGTGCAAGAGGCAGAAAGTCAGAGGTCGCAAGGGTATTGATTGTCATTTCAGAACGTATAAAAAAATATAACTGTTAGTATACTCACTGTGGGGTTTTCTAAAATGTTTCTTAAAAGCCAAAGAGAAAAACATAAGCGCTTTTTTATGGCTGCAGTGAACGCGCCCATAAATAGATTGCAACTAATGTCGGCTACATATTTGTACATCCTGTATTAATAAATATTACATTTATCCTTGAGGATTTAGGTGGGAGGGTAAGAGAGGGTCTGACAAGGTGCTGGCCCTGCAATCAGCATGGCAAACTGGAGAAATAACTAATCGACACACTATCTAGACACTTATTTAGCGCACAATTTGATGCGACCTCTGTTTTTTGTTCTCTGTGGCTATATGTATATTTTATACAGTAAACACTATATATAGCTCAAGCAGTTATACATTTTTATGTATTCAGAACCCAACACCACAAAAAAAAAAAAAAAAAAAAACACGAAACAACACCTTATATTGGTTGGTTTTACTTTCTCCCATAGAGATACTGTAGTGTTGTGATCGTCCAAAAAATATTTTTTTGAAGTAGGTCTAAAAATCCATTTTAGGGCCCCCTGAAACAAAAAAATGTGTTTTTTTCGAAAACAATTTGGTGTCTGTCCATATGTGTGTCTGTCTGTGTGTATGTGCAGTACGCTGGAGACCAAACGGATGGATAAATTTTTATGAAATTCGGTATGTTGGTGTATTTAGCCAATATTTCCGGACAATTTTTCACTTTTTTGAAATTTTATTTTTTATTATTTTTATAAGAAAAAACGTACAAAAATGGAATTTTATCAAAAACGGCTCTAACGATTTTGATTAAATGTTCAGGAAAGATGTGAATTACAATTTCAAATATTTTAACAAAAACCGCATGTTTCTACTTGACTAGCAACTGACTAACAAACATATTTGGGAATCAATCTGGTAATATTCAAAGTTTTAATTTATTAGAGTTTAATATGGGGGAAAGATTGTGACAATTCTTTGGAACCATTTATTTTGTCTTGCAATCCTATATTTATAAAAATACAAAAGCCAAATACCATCAACTTTCTGATCACAGTTTCTTTAAATCTTTCAGGAATTGGGCTATGAAACTTGGCAAATATTTTTTATACGGTCTATTATACTAAAAAAGGACATTTCCTCTCAAAAACTAAAACAAGGTAAATAAAAAATTTACAAATACCGACCAATCACCAATCAGAACCATACGAACGAGAGAGCTTAAGAGGGTGGAATTTGACATTAGTGATTATTTTTTAGCAATGCAATCATTCAATGTGGAAAAATAGCAAATTTACGCATTGTTAGACGATTTTGTAACTGATCTTTTAAACATAGCCTAAGCGTTCCCGTCTCGGCACTATTTCCATTACTTTGACGCATTTCCAAGTAAATTGGCAAAAATGTTTACAATCTGTCTCTCTGGGGTATACCAGGGGAGTTTCTGCTATTATTGTTCTGCTAAGTTTTTCACGTAGACTGGCTGGTTGGCATCAACATTATACCAAGTCATTGGTCTTATGTCTTCGTTGGCTGGCGTTATCAACTCGATGCGGCCGCCTACAACTCATCTTGTTGTTATGTTTGACTATTTCATCTGGATAAAATCTCTAAACAACAACACAAGAGGGGGGTTTTAGGGCTAAGCCCACGAGTGAGGTTTCACAATGATCTACGAGGCGTGTTTTTAAAGTAAGTACCGTTTTGGAATCCCGCCACTGTAGCGCTGCGGTCGGCGTTCAGCGCATGCACGCTAGGTACCACTATCCTGTTGGTAAGCCACAGCCACCGTTACGGACCCTTTCGACTGTATTTAAGGTTGTTTATGACTGTTTAAAATTCCTCCGCCGAATAAAAATGCCGCCAACTGTAAAGTATATGTTGTGATAAATTTTCGTAACGTTAAAGGCATGAAAGCAACTGACATTCATGAGAGATCTATGAAGTTTATTGAGAAAACAGAATGAGTGATAGGATAGTATGGAAATGGGTGAGAGCTTATAAGGTTGCCGTAGGAATGTGAATGATGAGGAACGAAGTGGGAAACCTCATTATTGATGGCTTGGTGCAAAACGTTGATGAAAAAGTCAGAAAAAATAGACGCTTTACAACTGCATCGTTATGTAGTGTGAATTAAAATGTCAAGAAGTGCGATTTTTGGAAATGTGACAACGTTTGAAGTACCCAGAGTTTTGTTTAAGCTCAGTTCCCAAAATATTGTTGTACTCACAAAAACAAATGTTGAACCAGTTCTCTCACATTCCTAGAGCATTAAAATCGTGATGGTTATGGTTTTTTAAACTAAATTGTCACGGTGACAGACTCACAATGAATGTCAGCTGCTTTCACACCCTTAGCGTTATGAAAGCTTACAAAGTGCATAATTCACAGTCGGTGGCATTTTTCATCGGTGGAGGAATTTTTTAAGCAGTTATAATTGACCTTAAATACAGTCGAATGGATCAGTAACGGCGGCCGTGAATTGCCAATAGATAATAGTACCTAGCGCGCATGCGCTGAACGCCGATCGCAGCGCTACAGCGGCGGGATTCCAAAACGGTACTTACTTTACAAACACGCCTCGTATTTAACTTTTTTCGTAATTCTACAAATTGGTGCAACCCTTCAGACCAACTAATTCTTTTAACCCTGCAAATATTTTTAACACTAAGTAATTCTTTCCCCCATCTTACTTTGAACAGCTTACTGTCTACCACATTACAGCATTTACACATTTAAACAATCTATTCGCAAAAACATGTCTGATAACGGGTAATTGGCGCTTTCCCCACCTCCTCCCACATACATGAGAATGTTGTCGTCTTCATCATAAATCCTATGATTGATCAGTTCTATTCACCCTTTAAAAAACTGTTCATTCATTGATTACTCCCAATCTTACATATACAAGGTTCTTGCACAGTGAAAAAATAAACAGAGGCAGCTTTATTATGGGCATAGCGAACGCTTCTGCGGCAGTTATAAATAGATTACAGCTAATGTACCGTACATCTTTGTACATCTGTGATAATAGTCACTAGGTTTATCCTTGAGGATTTGGAGGAATAAAGGGGTCTATCAAGGTGCTGGCCCTGTCATTCCAATCCTAAACTGGATAATTACTACGAGTCATAAATTCCGTGCACAATTGGATGCGACCTCTGTTTCTTTCTTCTCTGTGATGTAGTCCATCCTTTCACAGATCGCCAACAAAGTGTATGAGTTTGTTATACTTTTGTTAACCCGACAGGTATCCCCAAACGTTCCTTGGAAATCGTTCTGAGATAGTTCTTTAAAAGCTATTAAAACACATAAATATAACATTAATAATAATGTTTTTGGTTCACGTCAACCATTTATTCACAGTACAATTTGTAAACATAGTATGTGGAACAAAGACAAATTTTTTTAATGTAATAAATCAAACAATTTGGTGATTTATTTGGCAGAAATGTGCCTCAATCCTCAACCATAAAACATCTATACAGTATTGCCTTTAAGGAAACAGAAAACTCGTCCTTAGATCTACGAGTAAACCACAATAAACTGAAGATCAACTGAGTGTAGCATGATGGACTGTTTTTTTTTTTTTTTTCAGCCAATTTATACATTTCATTAATTTGTAGCTTCGCAAAGTTAATTCTTCACAACTAGTTTAATCTTTATTAAAGATTCCAAATGTCGAGTATAATGTTAGCATTTTGTACATCTATCGCGTATTAAAACTAATAGTTGTATTAATAATAAACTCAAATTGAATAAACAACTTATCTGATTTACATTAGCAATAATAGCATTACAATGAAAACTCCAAAGCCACTTTCCTCAAGAATTTAATAATAACATGTAGGTATATATTTCAGTGTTACATGTACATTAGCAGTGTTGCATTTTTACACAATCCGAATAAAATGTGATGTATTTGACTCTTTTATATTTCCTGATTACATCATAATGTGCAAAATACACGAGTAGGAAAATATAAATGTATATATATATATATATACATATATATAAAACTTCCATACATTTGTGTACCGGTACACAAAACTCGAAAAGTATTGATTCACTTGATATTTTTCTACAACATTGAATTTATTTACCAAAGTGTTTATTCTGTTATTTTTAAGAAGAATAACATGTTTAACTATTTATTGTTAAACATGTTATTCTGTGCTCGATGCTACCTAAATTTCACAAAATAAATGTCAGTGCCTAAAAAGTTATTTTGTGACCAGCTGATATATGTGCATATTATATCCAAATCATACCCTGTCAGTTTATTACTGTGACATGATGATTGTTTATTTATGAAAAAAACTTATAAAAGAATACTTTACAGCCCTATTAGGTAATAAGCCACAGCAAAGCGTGTCAGGGGTTAGCTAGTAACTTATAAGAGGAGAAACTATAGTTTTAGTGAAAAATACATATATTACATGTTTATCATTGAATTACTGTAAAAAATAACATATACCTTTTTTAGTAAGTTACATTATAGATGGAGATATAATTGAGACTATTTTGGTAAGATTAACAAGACAGTAAAATTATGAACTTTTATTAACGCTCCTTACATCATGAGTTTTATACCATTTGGACACATAATAGTGTCATTGTTATCACGAAGGCGGAAATTCTCTAAGTACTTATTCCTCCTCTTAACAAGATTAGTAATTCGCTAAAAATGTAATCTTAAAAACAATACCTAGTGTTTAATTGCTCACTGACCTTGATTATGTTCTCATGAGCAAGTTCCGTGAGAAGGATTAGTTCCTTGAGGAGTTTGGCCGCAGTCCTTCGATAACAGGAGGCAAGGTTGGCCTGAGGCTGGCGCTCCTGGCACTGCCGGAAGTCGTGTCCATTGAGGTTGACTGTCTTGATGGCGACCGGCTCTCCGCGGAACACCCCTCGGTATACCGCCTTGGTCCACCCCGCAGCAACAAACTCCAGGTCCTTCACCTCGTGGAGGGTAGAGCAGTTGATGGGTCCAGCAGACGCGACGGGCCACCGGAGTCCCCTGGGAGAGCTGCTGAAGGTATCGAACCCGCTGAGGTTGAGGAAGAGAGAGTTCTCCCACTCAAAATCGTCATCAGAGAAGTCCTGCTTAATGTGCATGGTGGTAGGAGCAGGACGATGTCCTAGAGAAGCTCTGAACAACGGACTGAAGAGAATCACACTGGCGACGAGGAAGAGAATGAAGTATACGGATATAAATAAGCAAATGCCAGACGATCTTAGTTGAAGAAAGGG
Organism: Stictocephala bisonia; assembly: GCA_035578905.1. NCBI lineage: Eukaryota > Metazoa > Arthropoda > Insecta > Hemiptera > Membracidae > Stictocephala > Stictocephala bisonia. The sequence continues at coordinate 487,088 of JAQJVL010000456.1, read as the reverse complement.
AGATGAAGATAACTGCATTTTTCCAACTCAGAACGGACCTTACAAAAACGGAATCTACGCAAGCACTGTGAGTAAAGTGGTTATTTGTTTCAAAAAATCAATTAACAAAGTTCTTATCCTGTCTTGATAAGCCATTATTTTCATGCGTTTTTTAAATGAAATTATAGATTTATAGGTACTCTGAAAATTTAAAACTAATGCATATTAATAGAACCCCTATGTGAGAAAAACTGTTCAACAAACCTATAATTATGAAAGAGAATAAAACGAAAAGGAACCATCAGTCACGTACACATAACCTCAAAACAGTCCAGCACAGCTTATTGATTTGTGGAAACTGACGGTGATTCACCCGCACTGAACGAGCCACGTCAAGCCTAGGGTTTATCAAATGTAACTGTGATAAACGAGGTAACACAAACTAACACCGGTGAATAAACAAACGATTGACTAACAGTTTTCGTAATGTGCGAAGCTATACTCCAGATGAGAGCGAGGTGCGATCTGCGCCAGTCGAGTGTTGAGGTTCGAATGTTTTGTTTACCGAGTCTGACAGCGACTCTTCCCATCCCACCCAGAGACCTGTCCTGCGCACCGCACCCCGCTAACAAGATGTGAGTCGATGAGGATGACCCGTCATGTGCTACCTTACCGAATGAACACAGATGTAATGTTGTGTTATTGAAAACTGTATGTAAATGAGAATTCCCTTTGGTCCTGTGCTTGGTAATTTATGTACTCAACTCCAATTAATCAAAAGTTTACAAAACACCCTCAAGTGGTATATTATTTTCAATGTTATCCTATTATGCGATATCTTGTTAACGTTTATAAAACATAAAACATAATAAATTATGGTAAAAATGTCTTAAAAATTATGCCTATTTTTAAGACACTGACTACTTGAATTTGTTTAATAGAGTACGGTATGCCTTTAAAAATGACACTGCTTAGTTAAATCATGAAGGTATAAATTTAATTTTTTATAATATAACCAACTAAAATGCTCTATCAGATCTATTAACTAAACAGACAAACTGATATGAAAATATAAACTGACAATACACATTAATTTAAATTTACAGCCATTAAAACACAAACTATTATTGAATCTTTACTCTTTTTCAAAGAATTATTTGGATATACCAACCAATTTTTATTTAGGCCTGATTATAATTTTGTGTAATTTACTTACATTTAAGATCGGCCACTCAGACTGAACCTTCCGAAAGCATCGGTGCGAGAGAGATGCTCTGATTGGCGGAAGTGAGATAGAGAACTACTGTCCCCGACAAGTCATGTTATTTAAAAATTGTGATGGCAACTATGAATACGGAAGGTTGGTTTGATTAACAAATCAAGCTTAGAATAATTGAATCATATCATTATTTATTATTAAATAACACAATGAATAATAATGTAAACAATAAATAACAATAAAATAAATATGTACAGTTCATCTCAATATTGTTTTACTATTAAACACCGTTACGGTTTTATTGGACAACGAAAGCTGCTTGAAGTTCGAAGTTAGTTACGCCCGTCATGTTCGGCGATGGAATGGTTGAACGTTCACCTCCGCTGCTGAACCCCCATATGTGCCAATTATCACACGCAGGTCTCAATTCGGCCCAAATTTAGTTTAGGTTTTTCATCATTCATTTTAAAGATACCTCATCCAAAACACTTTTATTGCTGTAACATCGGACACTTCCACCATACATTCATCTTCCTACTGTTTCTACAAACGACAAGCGCAGATCACAGGGCAGGCAGGACACTATAGACATAGACCTCTCGGCCATAGAGGACTGGAAAACACAATGGCCATAGAACTGTCTCTCTGTCACGTGACAATCTGTGTAAAAAAAGAATGATTGAGTGTTTTAGGCTTTGAATGAACCTCCCGAGGGTTTGCTGTCTGCACTAAAAAAATCTCTTCATTCCAACTAGAGCGGGCGATTTCTGGAAATTAAATTTAAAAAATGGTCATTTACACAGCAAGACTCAAGATTTTTTAAATTATACATTTTAATAATTCTGCATTGTAAAAATTGATATTCAAACGTTGTTACCTTATAAGTAAGTCACCTATGTTTCTTGTTTCTCTGTATTTTGTTAATTGGTGATGTCAACTATGAACTATGGTACTAAATTTATGTTTTATAACTTATAAAAATTCTGAATTCAGCGTTATAGTACCCTACACTGAATTGATTGCTTTAGGGTCTTCTCATAACAGTTTTGTGTACTTATAATGTCGTATTTTATCAACTAAACTCACCATTCCTTAGTGAATTCACCATAACTACTTTTCACGAGTTCTTACTTTGAGTTTTGTAGGCATGTACGTATATACCTCATAATTAATTCATATATGATCAATATACATTTATTTAAGGCTAATGTCCAAAGAGAAACACGTCAATTCAATCTAGTTGATTTTAAAAAAGAGCGCATTTTACAAATTAACAAAATTATCTATTGTACGCACGAATCAATTTAATTTAATTAGACCAATTAGATTGCATAACAACGCAGTCCCCAGTATGTTTGGCCATAATATAATGATTGAATTTCATAGGTCCTTCAACATTTATTTTTTTACTAGTGGACACCCTTGCACGCTCCACGTGCCAACCTCATCACTCGCTGCGCTCGTTACACCTCGGCCTGTAAGCTTTCAATACAAATAATATTCAATTAACTGTATAACATAAAAACACAATATTTATTTACAGTATCTCACACACATTACTTGCGTTGCTATCTATTTATTAATATAAACATGATAATATTTGGCATATTTCAAACGTGTTCATTTATTTTAGTTAAAAAGTTGAATATTAATAAAATAAATAAAATAACTGCGTTCAACCGTTATTGCCTTGAAACCTTCAAGTACAGTAGAGCAGAGCTCTACAATTGAATGCGAATAAAACAATAAAACTATGCTTACTACCTTCCTTGGTTTAACATTATGAAAGATCTAACCTCCTCAATATTACAAACACCGTCGTTTACATTACAACAGCTGTTAAAACTTTTTGGAAATCATTATTTACATTTGAACATCTGTTAGTTTTCGATTAATTTAAATCTCTCTCCTTGTTATTCTTATGGCCGAAAAACGTTACGGGAAACCTCCCGTGCCCGTCAGGGTGAACATATTTAACAAACTACGAACAGAGGCAAATTTGTTGACACCCAAACCGTTTAAATTGGTCAAGAAATAAGAGAGGAGTTGCGTTGACAAAAATGGCTTCACGTATAATATATAAGGATTTGTTAGTCACAAAGATTTTCTTTACAAAAAAGACATAAATGGAGACGTCAAAGATTACCCCGAGTTAGCTACGGATGATGGACATCCATAAATTAGGGAGGAAAGAATGATTAACAAAAGAAAGAGACGTCGATGGAATCATCACAGATTTACCTTCAATAGGGCTTAACACTTGGAAAGGCAGCTGTTGGATGTAGTCTCCGGCGAACCGGTCTCGGCATTCAGGACCGCCTACTGTTTGCATAGGCGCGGTCAACCTTCATTACTCATGTCAAAATAGTGGTAGCGGGGTCCATCGCGGCCCAAAGACTCTTCCTTCAGCTGTTGGATGTAGTCTCCAGCGAACCGGTCTCGGCATTCAGGACCGCCTACTGTTTGCATAGGCGCGGTCAACCTTCATTACTCATGTCAAAATAGTGGTAGCGGGGTCCATCGCAGCCCAAAAGTCCCTTCTTTCAGCTGTTGGATGTAGTCTCCGGCGAGCCGGTCTCGGCATTCAGGACCGCCTACTGTTTGCATAGGCGCGGTCAACCTTCATTACTCATGTCAAAATAGTGGTAGCGGGGCCCATCGCAGCCCAAAGATCCATATGGCAGAGGCTGTAGATTGAAGCGTCAATTGTAATAGAAGGGTCAAATGGAAAACAAACTTACGTTTTACCATATGAAGAACAATAATTTAGGTAATTGTGCTGTAGAACGTTTACGAAACCTTTTTTTTTTTTTTTTTTTTTCTTAACCAAACTACAAGGCAAGCAATTATTATTTGCGTCTAAAACATAAGTGGTTAAATTATAATTGTCACAAAATAACTGAGGCTATAGAAAACTGATTCTACCCATATGTGTTAAGTACTTCTTGTTAGATAGGCCTACGTATGATCCCTTAGGTACAGGCACACCTATTAACCAGGGTGTGCCTGTTATGACCCGAGTCATAAAACTGTTATTTATTGCTGATCGTAATCTTTCTTGGTTCAATATAAGTGTTACATTGATGTGGTGACTGATGAAACATAAAGCTGTTCATTACAAATTATTTTGTATGTTACACACAGACGTGAAGAGTGAGAGACTTGGTAGGAAAATCAAGTTAGCCTACTTTATATTTTAAGGACAGCAGGTATAATTATCCTGCACCGCAACTTTACGAGAAAGTGTCGCCATAATTCTCAAGAAAATCCAATCCGACTTCCATAATAATAATAATAATAATAGTTCACCTCCTACAAAGTATGTAGAATATGACCATTGACATTTTTATGACTTGGACCAACAGTCCGGTTACCATCCCTGGGTTGCTTCGTTATACATGGGTGCGACTACACGGAACAGCTACTGAACCATGTAGCCGCCTCCATATATATTACTCCGCGACCTATAATTACGCTTCATTTTACTGCTTTCTGCCAGCGACAGATTATAGCAATGTCACCGTACCCAAATACCGCTGTCAAGCTATCTTCAAACCCGGAATGTAAAACAGTACAAAAATACATCCATTCTTCAAAAATTGTTGAGCCTATTAACGGAAAATTACACCATTCTTTAAATATGTTCTTTACAATATGCGTTAATTTCATAAAAAATGCTACATATGTGCAGGTTAAACTGGGATAGTTGGGATATTTTTACTACGTTAGGTTAGCTTATAATCATAAAACTATAAAATATTAACCATGTTTGTAGTTCTATGGTTAGATACGTCGTGTAGTTCACGGGTCAATGTTGTAGGATCCCAAAGACTGATCCTAAACTTGTTTAACCCAAGAAAGCGAATATATCATGCAATAATATTAGCTTTCTTATTGCATGATATATTATGTACATAGTATGCATACATGAGTACCGCTCATGCACTTGCAAGTGTCCGGTTTGTAGACAAATGTTTAAAGGTGGTGAATTTTTTTTATCAAGAAAAATCTGAACTGAAAGGGTATGATATTAAAATAATTACCAGTAATAAATCATTTCAATTAGGAAATCGAGCAAAAATGTTATTTATGAAAGTAAAAAAATAAACCTTAAATAATTAATGACAGTAATTTTGTAAACATCAACCTACAAAGTTATATTTCCAAGTGTAAACTATTATTAGCCGTAATACGTTTTAATGGCAGAGACTGGAGTAAGACTATTTGATGCGGTAACGAAGGAGCGAGGCCTGAAAGCCTCAACGCAATCATTTTAACTGTCCAAACAAACTGACGAACTGTGATTGGAGAATTGAAACACTGCGTCCTACTGCAGTAGTTGTAACTAAATCAGCTGTTTTATGCAGTCAATCAGCTGATCTGCCTATTATGAAGATGTAATTATTTTCTTACACGTAAAGTATAGTGGTTTTATTAAATTAATGTTGATTTTTACTTCTTGTTGAAATTAAAATATAAGGATCCTGTAATTGTTTCCATTGTTTAAATTGTTTGCTAGATTTGCTTTTTGTATGCCGAAACGTTGAAAAAAGTAGTTTTAAAATAGCAGTAAATAAGAAAGCTAAAGTATTTATATATTCACTGTTAGTCACGTTAGGGAAGTTTAAGGTTAAAATCTAAGTTAAGGATAAAACATTTCTCTAACTGTATATTATTATTGGCCTATGAAGAAGAGTTTTTAAAAACAATTAAGTTAAAGATGTAGAATGTTTTCGTCTGGTAGTATAGAGAGTATAAGGGGTCCGACAATTATTGTAATCTTGTATCCGAAGTAGACCCGACATAAGTACATAGTAGCTATGTTTTCATCTGGTAGTATGGAGAGTATAAGGGGTCCAACAATTACAGCAATCTTGTATCCGAAGTAGACCCGACATAAGTACATAGTAGCTATGTTTTCATCTGGTAGTATGGAGAGTATAAGGGGTCCGACAATTACTGCAATCTTATATCCGAAGTAGACCCGACATAAGTACATAGTAGCTATGTTTTCATCTGGTAGTATGGAGAGTATAAGGGGTCCGACAATTACTGCAATCTTATATCCGAAGTAGACCCGACATAAGTACATAGTAGCTATGTTTTCATCTGGTAGTATGGAGAGTATAAGGGGTCCGACAATTACTGCAATCTTATATCCGAAGTAGACCCGACATAAGTACATAGTAGCTATGTTTTCATCTGGTAGTATGGAGAGTATAAGGGGTCCGACAATTACTGCAATCTTATATCCGAAGTAGACCCGACATAAGTACATAGTAGCTATGTTTTCATCTGGTAGTATGGAGAGTATAAGGGGTCCGACAATTACTGCAATCTTGTATCCGAAGTAGACCCGACATAAGTACATAGTAGCTATGTTTTCATCTGGTAGTATGGAGAGTATAAGGGGTCCGACAATTACTGCAATCTTGTATCCGAAGTAGACCCGACATAAGTACATAGTAGCTATGTTTTCATCTGCTAGTATGGAGAGTATAAGGGGTCCGACAATTACTGCAATCTTGTATCCGAAGTAGACCCGACATAAGTACATAGTAGCTATGTTTTCATCTGGTAGTATGGAGAGTATAAGGGCTCCGACAATTACTGCAATCTTGTATCCGAAGTAGACCCGACATAAGTACATAGTAGCTATGTTTTCATCTGCTAGTATGGAGAGTATAAGGGCTCCGACAATTACTGCAATCTTGTATCCGAAGTAGACCCGACATAAGTACATAGTAGCTATGTTTTCATCTGCTAGTATGGAGAGTATAAGGGGTCCGACAATTACTGCAATCTTGTATCCGAAGTAGACCCGACATAAGTACATAGTAGCTATGTTTTCATCTGGTAGTATGGAGAGTATAAGGGCTCCGACAATTACTGCAATCTTGTATCCGAAGTAGACCCGACATAAGTACATAGTAGCTATGTTTTCATCTGGTAGTATAGAGAGTATAAGGGCTCCAACAATTAGTGTAATCTTGTATCCGAAGTAGACCCGACATAAGTACATAGTAGCTATGTTTTCATCTGGTAGTATGGAGAGTATAAGGGGTCCGACAATTACTGCAATCTTATATCCGAAGTAGACCCGACATAAGTACATAGTAGCTATGTTTTCATCTGGTAGTATGGAGAGTATAAGGGCTCCGACAATTACAGCAATCTTGTATCCGAAGTAGACCCGACATAAGTACATAGTAGCTATGTTTTCATCTGGTAGTATGGAGAGTATAAGGGGTCCGACAATTACTGCAATCTTATATCCGAAGTAGACCCGACATAAGTACATAGTAGCTATGTTTTCATCTGGTAGTATGGAGAGTATAAGGGGTCCGACAATTACAGCAATCTTGTATCCGAAGTAGAACCGACATAAGTAGGCTACCTTGTAGCTATGTTTTTTTTTTATTTATTTATTTTTGTATGCAGATGTTAAGTAAGATATGAGATACAATGTTTAACTCTTTAATTTGACAGAATGAGACAGATAGTGCAGTCTTTTATCACCAGAATTAATAAGATACGCATTGTTTAAAGCTAATGTAACATACTGAACTAAACGTATATCGGTTTAAGGATTATTTGACAACATAAGGCAGTTAACGTAATCTTTCACTGCCAGTTAAAATGAATTACTTGTAATTTTTAGAGTTTAATTAATATACGATAAAATTTATATAATTTTTAAACTATAATTCCACAGAAATAAGACAGTTAATATTTTATCACCAGTTGAAATAAGTACTTGTTACTCTTTAGAATTTAAGTAAGATGCGATAAAATGTATATTTTGAATTTTGAACTATATTTTGAAATAAGACCCCAGTACAAACGATAAAAGCCCTTAAAGATAAATTAAAAATTTATTTAAATTAAATCTTTATCTAATTAAATTTAAGTCTAAATATTTAGATAAATTAAAGATGTTTTAAAGATAAATTAAGATGTGCAGGAAAATATATAACTGTTAATGTAAATTTTGATGCAGGTTGAAAAATAAGAATCAGTTTTACCTAAAAATTTGTTGATATTAGGTCCAAAACTAATTGATGCCGCTTTCTTTATGGCTGAAAGTAGTGAGTGTAATTTTGTGATGTGTATTTTTGTTACGTGTAATTTTGTTACGCTCCCGACCCACGAATAAGGAATGAACACTAGTGGTGTGTTACAGTCTTGTTGTAAATCAAGGGTCAACGTGGACACCCACTTTTTATTGGCCGGCGTCCTTATGACAGCGACAGTCTATGCGGAGCCTCACTCTCAACCCTCGGCGGCATAGCTGTATGTTGACGGTAAGGTAAGAACGATAAGAACTTTTGTTTGGAATCGTACAGTTGATTCTTTTTTTGTATAATATAATATAGTAATCTGTTGATTTTTTGTTATGTTATTATTGTTTTCTAATGAATTTATGTATCAAACAAATAAATTTGATCTTTTTTACATAATTATGTAGTACAAAATAGTTGAATGTTTTGGTGTAAAGGAGATTTTATAGTCCTAACTTTGCTAGTTGCTGTAGGTTTTGTTTTAATTCAATATACATTTTTCTATTTCATTTCAGTAGTGAAGCATAGAGTAGTGGCCTTTGTGACTGTCAGGATAGTTGTTTATAGTTCTACGGAACGTTGTCACAACTATGTTACTAACTACGTTAAACTGCAGCTCACGTGTGTTCTAATTACTATCATTGACACCTGTTTCAATATGACAATCCTATCGCTGTAGACACACGTTATATAGGCCTATCTTTCAAAACTCGAAGGTGTCTTTTTCTCTATGCAATAACTTACAGTAAAAATTTAAAAATTTTAAACAATAGTATATTTCATAACAAGAGTGGAATTGGGATTTTGCATGTTCGAGAATGTTTGAAGTGCGAGACTTGTTGAGCACTTCAATTGGTCGAGAACATGCAAAATATTTTCACTTGAGCTTTGAACGATATTTTTTTACAACACTACTGAATAAAAAATGTTGGAATGTAGACTTTTTATTTAATTAGGAACATTTTATAAAATCAGCTTTACTATTTTAAATGCACATTTAAATTAATTGTACAGTTATGATTGTCGGAAATAGATATTCCTTTATTAGGAATGTTATTCAATACATTCAAAATATTGTTTCAACTATTTTAAGTCCAATGTATAATAATAATAACAAATAAAGTTATGGTAGTTCCATTTCAGTTGGCGAAACGATAACAAGAATGTTTTTAAAAGCTTTTTCACTGCACTACTATGAGTTCAGCTGTTTTCGTTATGTGTTTACAACCTGCGAAACATCATATTTTCAACAGCTGTCTATTGTTTACTACCGAAAGTAACATTGTTTACAACCGAAAATTTTCCACAGTCAACAACACCTGTTTTTATTCCGTAGTGTAGTGAAAAGTATCGTTCAAAACTCGAGTGAAAGTGTTTTGTATGTTCTCGACCATTTGAAGTGCTCAACAAGTCTCGCACTTCAAACATATGGTCTCGAACATGCAAAACCCCACTTTCCACTCTTGTTATGAAATATACTATTGAAGGTTATTAAGTCGTTGATAGTGGAAAATTTTCGAACGTAAACAATGTTACTTTCGACTGTCAACAATAGACAGCTGTGGGAAATATGACGTTTTGCTGGTCATAAACACTTAACGAAAACAGCTGAACTCATGGCAGTGTTGTGAAAAAAATATTTGCCTACCAGAATAACCCTCATCACTTTATCTAATTGTTAATTTTTTTTAACTTCGTAATTTTGTCGTAATGTTATTTTTGTAATAGAAAGGGAGAGAAAATAATTGAGGTTGGTTGCATGTTTTCATATGTAAAATATACATTTCCTTTCATTGGTATAAATTTAATATTAAAATACATTATTGAAGTTATACTTCTTTGCGCCCGTTAGACACTTTGGGATGGGATGTTGGTCGAGAAACCGCGTCACGCTGAAAAGTAAGAACAAATTTTTAAGAACTATCGATTAATCGATTGTTAATCGAAGAAATTTAATCGAGGAAATTACTGACAAGGATAATATAGGTGTATAATATAATAATGAAGTCACGTATAATATATTGAAGATAAATATATTGAATAATATTGAAAAATGTCTTATATTTCATTTATATATCCTGTCTGTTTGTGTGCGTGAGTGGGTGTATGAGAATGGCCAAAGAAGTATAACTTCCACCGTGTGGTCCGACGCACACCCATTTTTTTTTATTTATATTATTTTATAGGCTATACATGTATAGCCTATAAAATATAAGTAATTTTTATTGTAGAATAGCACATTGAACACAACCTGACACTTCAAAATGCTTAACTTTGTTAAACGTGCTATATTTTTTTTCGTTTATTATTTATTCATACCTTAAATAATAGGCCACATTTCAGTGATAGTGGACTATATTAATGCTTATCCTACAAACACCAAGAGTATGGTATGCATGATATGACGGGGCCAGATAGATTACGACCAGCGTATCCTATTTAGCACATATAGGGGTTTTAGGAGCGAAGGAGCGTCGTTTCACCGCTCCGTTGCTGTACATCACGCCGTACATCTTCTACCTTGAAAGTGTTCAACTTCCGTAGATGTGTTTAGTTAAAAAAAAAATAACAGTGATGTACAATATAAATTTGTTTTATTGCTATTTACTGTTGACACTTCTATTCATTGTGTTATTGTTATTATTAATTGTTATTTTAATATTAAATAATGATGCAATTTAATATATCTAATCATGATTCGTTAGTGTGGAGCAAACCAACTAATAGTCACTGCTTCTGATGGCGTAATGGGTGGAGCTTGCTGATGTGCTGCCAGCGTGTAGCCTACCACTCACCTAATTTCTATGACAGTTTTTAAATGTGATTACACAGTAGGAGATAGGTAGTTCTCTCTCTTTCACTCACTTCCACTCAGTGCATCTCTCTCACGCCGGTGCTTTTCAGTAGGTTGAAATCTAAGCGGCCAACCTATAACACAAATGTTGCTGTGCCAGCAAAGATCAATATGTAAGTGTATGTTTTATTGCTTAAGTTTTGTTTATATATTTCAATGTTTAATTTACAACTAGATAAACTAAAATTGAAAAACCAACAGAAAAATAAATATAAACAAATCAGTAAATATTTATCGTCAATTTTACTATAGATTAATACGAACATTGTATACAAACACACGCACATAGGAAGACATAACATTCTAGAATATATATTTTACAATTAATTAACAAATGCACGATGTAATTTTTATGACGTTATTAAAGAAACCTTAGAGTATCTCAATGATTATTATCAGTCGAAAAATCCCGTAGTTTTAGCATCTGAACGAATTAATTGGTTTAACGAATTGGTTTAACGAATTAAACCACAGACCAAACATAATACAACTTACTTGATCTCTGGTTTAACGAATTAAACCGCAGACCAAACATAATACAACTTACTTGATCTCTGGTTTAACGAATTAAACCACAGACCAAACATAATACAACTTACTTGATCTCTGGTTTAACGAATTAAACCACAGACCAAACATAATACAACTTACTTGATCTCTGGTTTAACGAATTAAACCACAGACCAAACATAATACAACTTACTTGATCTCTGGTTTAACGAATTCTTTACGTTTGTCTCAATAGAAGGATATTGTATTATTTAAAGAATAATAAGATAAAAAACTAAGTAACACAGCAGAAATTCAACCATTTTAATTTTGTTTTAATTTCAATTAGCTAGAAATGCCAATTGAACAGTAACTACATTGTGCTGTATTGGAATAGAGGTAATTAAATTACGTGTTAAATAAACAGGAAACGGAAAATAGTCAATAATTGAGGATTATTTGATTAAACAGCATTAGAATAATTATATGGTCTAGAGTCTGGCAATATTAGGGGATCTAATAAAGCCAGTAATAATCAATTAAAAAATCAAATAGTTATACAATAGTACAATACTACAGATTTATCTAAATATTTTTTCGTAAATGCACGAAAATAAAAATAAAATTAAACTTAATATCAATTTGACAGTTTTATTTAAATATTTCGTTGTTCATAAAATAAAATTGAAATAATCAGTCATGAGATAACCAAATAAAATAGAAAAAAACAAAACAAACATAATTAACTGACGCCTTTTGAGATCCGTTGTCTTTATTCTAATTATTTTTTCGTGTTACTAAATAAACTGTCCTTTTTTTTGCTATTTTTATTGTTGTTATTATTACTAACTGGCAGAGTTTCCATACTTCGTACGGGATTTACGTTGAATTGTATTGTGCGTATTGCATTCAGTAATACAAAATATTAATGAAATAAGTTAACTCTAGGTAGTTTAAACAATTTTTAGTATGTTCATGTTTATAAAAAAGAAATTTTTATAAAACAGACTTATAAACAATATTTGCAGCTTTGTTTCGCTTAAACAATGTGCAGGATTCTTCCGCTTGAAATAAGTGAGTGCAAAAGTGCATTGTGGTTAAGTTTGGTACGGTATTTACTTCACAACTATGAGAGTTGTTTGTTTTTTCCAACAGCTGATTAATGAAACTATTATAAAAAATTAATTATTGTCCATTTTGGTTTATCCATAGGGCTTGCATTGATACTACTTCTTAGAGCCCCTGGGTCGGTTCCCTGATGGAATTTCAAAATAAAGATAGGCATATGTGTTAGTAAACCAGAGACCCTAAAAATGTCCATGCACAATTTCAGCTGTATGGGTCCAGTAGTTTTGGTGTGATTGAGTAAAAAACAAAAAAAAAAAAAAAAAAAGCAAAAAAACACAGACAAAAATATTATTAGATTTTGTTACCATATTTTTGCTATTAGTTGGGTTCTCAATTTACTGAAAATGCTTCAGAGATTTAGTAAAGTGAATGCTATTCTATGTCAAAGCAAAAGGAAATACAAGAAATTTCAAATAATCAGAACTTGTCAAATATAAAGTAAAATGAAAATAACCAGAAATATTGAATAATTTAAATAATTAATAATTTTGTCATACAAAACCAAATTTTAAAACAGTAAATCTAAAACAATTACTTTACTAGATTAAATGCGTTTAAATAAGGATAAACACCTTTATGATAATCACCAAAAAACGAAAAATAGAACATTCCAGACCTCTTTTTATCCAGTTTAACATCCTAACTGTCAAAAATGTATATGTTTTTAAAGTCTTGAAAATGTTTTTTATCATGAATGTTGTAAACTCTGCTAGCACAAACACAAATACTTGAGAAGTGACTAGCCTGTACCCCGACCAAATTTGACTCTATTCAAACATTTTTACAGCTATAATACTCCAAAACGTTTTTATTTGACAATAAATAGAATTTTGCAAATCAATGATAAGCTAGGGTATGTAAATAACTTAAAAATACTCTTTTTGTCCATTGAAAATTTTGAAAGTTTAACGTGAAACAAAAGTTTATTTTTGAGTTATTTATATATTTGTATTCGTATGAACATCTCTATTCCTCTCTATATTTCTATGTCTGTGTATTAATTTGAATAATGTATATAAACCATTTTATGATAAGTGTTCATTATATTGTATGTTTGTAATTATTTTATAACATTTCTACTAAATGTTCTTCATTCAATTTTTTTATATGTGAATATCAGTGTTGTGTTTTGTAGTTTCATATTAATTGGCAGTATTGCGGTTTGTTTAATACTAATATTGTTATCTTTGTGTACTTTATTGTACCGTATATGTACCAACACGTATTATGCTAATTAAAATAACTAACTATATAGGCCTAGTTGGCATGACCTATTTTCCTTGTATTTAATGTACAATATAATGTGATGGTAACCCCAAAAGGGCAAATTATTTATCAAAATAGATTTGTAATTTGCATATGTGTTAATATGAATGTCGTAATTTTGACAATTAAAGAATTATTATTATTTACGATAGCCCAGAATAAATTAAATATTTTTCAAATAAAGTTGAAATTAAAAATAATCAGTAACTAATCGTGACTAAATTACAGCTATACAATATGCTGCCAGAAGTAGGATGGATACGTCACGTAGCAAATATTAATTAAGAAGCAATTTAGGTTAATCGTGGATTTTAATATTAAAATCGTTAATAAATAAAAGTTATTTGATTTCGGTGAACATAACAAAAATTATTAACTAGTTTTAAAATTAATTAAAATTGTAATTTCTTAAAATAAAAAGTGCATGTACAGTATAAAAAATCAAGTATAATTGGAGGGTTCTCTAATGAAATCTTTTGTGCCTTCTTTCTTACTTACCAAACAAATGATACATTTTCAATGGGTTGAAGGAACGAAGGAAGGTTGAAGAAAGCGTCTTCTACTGTGGCGTTTTATTTATCCTGCATCGTCAAGGAGTTCCGACAGCGACGTCCCAGCGGACAATTCAACGTCTGTCAGTTCTGTTGTTACAGCTTCACCTTTGTTGTGCCTTGCTTTTAATGAAAGTTCGGGGGATTTTCGATCTTCAAGTGAAAGCAGAAGTAAAAATACTTTACAAATGTTTTATACTAATTGGTGGTGTATTTTCTTGTTTTATTTTTTTCTATAAATTATTGAACTCATTTTAGCGGTTTGTTTAAATTAATAACGACGTATATATGTTGGAATATTCACCAACATTGTGCCTGTAAGCTGAAGAACATTAGTAAATAGGTTTTGTTTGTTAACAACAATAGCAACTACTGTGTTATCTTGCAAAACTTTACTTGATTGTTCTTGTTTGGAAGAAGGTTTTGTCCATGTTTTTTATGTTTGTTATCAAAGTAAATATATAAATTTTTGGTACGTGTATTGTTTCTAAACACCCATTCCAACTTTGTCACATTTTCAGGATCGATGGATTATTAAGCAATAAATATTCGTATGGCTAGAAAACGTGTGTGAGATGTTCCAACTATGATTTAAAAAATGAATTATAATTACTGATAACCTGAAACTATAATATACTCACAGTTGTGTTTCCTTCTTGTCATTTTCACTGTATTAATTCGTCGTATTCATTAGGTTAGAGCTTTTTATATTTATTTTTTCGAATTAATTCAAACAATGTGGTCTATTTTAGTTCTGGATACGTCCCTACAATCAATTTCAGGGACGCTAATGGATTCACCCACCCATGCATTACGTACTATTTAGAAAGTAAAATGCGTGTAACAAAAACCCTCTATAAGTCGAAGAATGAAGTAGTGTATAATTTTGTGCACAATGTTATCCAATTTTAAAATGCAGCATTTCTTTAAGACTAGCACTCGCATTGCTAAATAAACAAATATTTCTTTTAGATTTTTGCTGTTAGTTACAAGAAACATATTATCTATTTGTTAATTTTACAGCTACACCCACCACCGTCGAATGTGTTCCTTTTCCACCCATATAGTCGTACGAGTCCATTTGGGTGAGTGAGTGAGCTTTAAGTACCCACCCATAACTACGTTGGTATTGAATGGGTGTTGTACTACCAATGTACTACCCTCCCTCTCATCCATATATTTACAATAGTAGTTACCTACCCACTCACCCATACACGTACATTGATAATCACCAACACACCCATATACGACCAATGGTAATCGTTCACCCACACACGTACAGTACCCACCTCTATACATTTACGGGGGCAATGACTACCCACCTATACACGTACAGTGGTAATAAACCACCCTTCAATCTATACACGTACAAAGGTAATGGTCATTCCACCCATCTATACAGGTAAAATGGTAATTAACGGTTGTGCAGGGGACACCACCGGCAGGCGGGTGGGCCAATTCCACCGTACGGGTATGTGCGAGGGGTGGGCCAATACTACCATAGTTTATGGGTGGGTGGGTGGTTCATTACTACTGTAAGTGTATATGTGGGTTGGTTGATAGTGCCGAACGTGTATTTCAAAACATCGTACGTGTATGGGAGGCTTGCTTAATACCGCCGTTCATGTAGGAGTACGTGGGTCAATACCAGCGTCGTATAGTTGGGAGGATGGGCCAGTACCACTGTACGTGTATAGGTGGGTGAAGGAAAGGACTTACGTCATTCGATCAATGGTCGAATATATACTATATATATATATATATATATATATATATATAGTGGTATGTGTGGTGGGTACTGCACAGTTATGTGTGGGTGAGTCGGACAATACTACCGAACGTTTAAGAGAGGGTGGGTGATTCTTTACCTCTGTAAGTGTATAAGTGGGTGGTAATTACCACTATAGTGTATAGATTTTTTAACTAAATAGCTACTAATGCACCAGTATTTGAACAGTATTTGAATAAATTTTAATTCATAAAATAGTCGTTTCGTCATCGATTTTTACAATTTAGGTATCACTGGAAAGGGTAAGTTGATTACACAAGTTTTTGTCTCACATTAAAATTGTAAAAATAATATACAAATTTTTCTTTGTAAAATTAGTGTATTTTTAGATATTTGTTACAATAAAAAATGGCCGCCATTTTAAAAATAATAAAGATAATTAAAAAATATTGTTTTATTAAATACTAACTTCTAACATAAACCCATTTACCGAGTTTTGTAACAATCGTAGGGATTACAACAAAGATATACATTTTTTATGAAAAAAAAACAACAAAATGGCGTCTAGCTGATAAACAAAGCGGAAATTTAACAAAATATTATTCTTCATTTTAAGCTTAGAATCACGCATAGGATCTGAAAATGCATAGCCAACCCAACCTTCTTGTAAGACCCTGTATATGTGGGTGAATCCACTAGTGTCTCTGAAATTAAGGGTAAGTCTAAGCTAAATTAGATCATATATAATTTGAAATAATTTAGAAAACTAGTATAGAAAACGTCAACGTAATACAAATACAGGGACAGACGTAAAGGAAACAGAACAGAATTGTTTTAGTATTCTGTTTCATTTTGTAAACGTACTGTAAATGAACGTGTCAAATTGAAGTGGTCAGAAAAAAGATACTAGTAACATTGTTTTGTCACTTTTAGAATAGATTAAAGTGACCTTTGATTGAACACTCGTCGCAACGGGTTTTATTTTGACTGAAATGCAGAACAAACCACGCTGACCGGTGAAAAGGTGATGTTAACACGACTGAGGGACGCACATTTCGTGACATTCAGCACTTTACATGTGGATTTAATTACCGAGCAAGGCTTAAAACATACGTCAAACTTTTATATCAAAACACGTTTTGCCATTATATTTTATTTTACTCACCGCACCGACTATCGAGATACGAGATCCATTTTATGATTCAAACTCGTAAATATTTCGATTTGATACATTAATGACCATATCAAGCATTTGCTTGATACATTTTACTATCACATGATTGTAATTGTATAACCAATAATTCTTATCAAATATAAAATCACAATAGAAAATATATTTTCTATTTTATTTATTTTATCTCACCTGCAGCTGAAGACCTTTCTATTTCTCGAACTAATATAGTTAAGCATGTTCGTCCAGGCACCCAGTTGAGAGCTCTAAGGACTTTGGTTCTAGCTACACGCTAATTGTCGCGAGGAGTAGCAAAGAGCCTGCCTCACTAACACACATACAACGTGCGCCCCCTCTTCATCTCATATGTTCATTCCTGCACTATCCTGTAAATTATCCAAGAGTATATTACAATTTGTTCAGATATAAATTATATAAAAATAATAAGCTAAACTAAAAAAATATATATTTTTATGGTTTTACTTTACTCCAGATTGGTAAGTGCCTTTATTCCAATATATTCTCAAAATAGTTTGGTTGTCTGAAGATGGCAACTTTGTTACCGAAAGGTCTTACGAAATAAAAAATGTATTTACTGGAGTGTTTGTTACATCTTATAACATTAAATTATATATCCATCCAGTAAGAAACGAGCTTGAAGAATGATATTCTCAAAATGTTAATGAAACATAACACAAGGTTTGTTTATTAACGAGCTATGTATAGAAAGTGTAAATTAGATTAGTTTAGACCTATAAATCTATAACTCCATACAAACAATATTTTGGATTTTACCCTCAACACATTTATTAGTTATAAGAAGACTAAATCTGTTAATAAATAAATTAAAAAATAATAATAATAATAATAATAATAATTTTTATTGTACCTCCTTAAAGTGGTGCAATCGGTTATCGGTGAGTTAATTAATTATTTCCCAATTTAATGATCAAAATTAGTTTATGTACCTTGAAAAAGGAAAAATATTTTAAAACTATTTTTTAACCACTACATTAAAACTTGTGGCCTTTAGCTGATTGTACAGTATATCACTATTAAGACAAAACCGTGCAATGTACAAATTTAATTTGTTTATAACTACATTTATTACACATAACTGAAGTGATTAAGATATTTTTCATTTAAATAAATTTTAAAGTATTTATAACTTTTAAAGGTAAAAAATACCTTTTTCACCTTTAAAATTACAAATTCCTTTTGTTACCTTTAAAATTATAAATAATTTTACATTTTCTTCCAGAGTGAATACTTCTTTCGCACATTCTGATCACACGAGGGGTATATGCAGCTATTTGACCAAGATGACTAGACAACTAGATGGCACTAAAGCATAGCACTCTAGAGCAGAATTCTAAAGTGAGGTGAGGTAGGCTTCCCATACGAGTATAGTGGGTAGATTCAAAATGGAAACTGGGAGAAAGGTTCTGTTTTTAGGAGTCCACTCAATGATTGCCACCAGCTTGGACACTGCTAGAAATATCTGGGATGTCCGTGTTGGGTGGTGGTCAGGATTCGACTGTTGTGTAGCGGAGAGAATTAAGAGTCAGGCCTCTAAGATTATAGTCAGACCAATAATTCGTGATTTGGACTCCACGAGTGATGTAGGTCACTTGGTTACTTCATTTAACTATATCTAGAAATAACCATTTAACTATTTCTAGGTGGCCCATTGTAAAGATAAATTTTCCCACTTTTTCCAAAGACAATTATAACACTCATTCAACATTTATTTATAAAAAGATCTGGACTACCGGTGTTTTAATGATAAATATAATTAATACAACAATATCTGTTTAATAAGTTATTCAGAAAAATGCATATTTTAAAGCCCTCTCAACCCCACCTACAAATTAATACTAGACAAGCTCTCCCGCGCTGTTTAAGCACAAAAGAAACTTTATACACTCTTCAGGTATACCTAAAGCCCAATGATATACAGGCGGCTTCAGCCCATGCCATCATATCCAATTAATTGTAAATCTGAGATTGAATATACGCCAACCGTCTCTCTAATCATATAGTTGATATGTTAACCAGTTAATTGGGAGGCATAAGCCCAACTAACTAATGTATTGGATCAAATATCCCTTTGAAAAGAGACGTCTCATGTATTAGTCTAATAGGGATCAGAGCAATTCGACCATCCCCATAAATATTTCAATGTTATATTTAACAGCCCAGCTCCATTCAGAATATGCATAACTCTAACAATCACGACTGTTGACGGCTACTAAAATCACAACACTTGACAACTTGTAAACGACTGTTGACGGCTCCCAAGTACGCAACTCATGACAACTTATACATGCACGACTCTTGACGGCTCCTAAGTACACAACTCTTGACAACTTATAGATACACGACTCTTGACGGCTCCTAAGTACGCAACTCTTGATAGCTTACACATTCACGACTGTTGACGGCTCCTAAGTACGCAACTCTTGATAACTTATACATACACTACTGTTTATGGCTCCTAAGTACGAAACTCTTGATAACTTATACATACACGACTGCTTATGGCTCCTAAGTACGAAACTCTTGACAACTTATAAATACACGACTGTTGACGGCTCCTAATTACACAACTCTTGGCAATCCCTACATACCGTACATGATTTTGTAATATTTTAGGCCAGAACGCATCCTAAAAACATCACTCACATAAAAGAACATCTACAGGCTGGTTCACCTTTATAACTATCGAATACTTACCAGAGACCTACACACTAAACTAATTTTTTTTTCGGGAATCTTTCAATTTGATACTATAAGTAATTGCCATATAAAATATATTGTCCGGGGCATTAATGGAAATACCCTAAGTTTATATGATGTATCATTTTTTTAATCGAGTTCTATTTATATTCTAGATATATTTCGATATTTTTACTTATTCACGTACATATTATATCGATCAAAATAAGTTCAAAATATCTTGTCAAGATAGTAACATTTATAATTTCGAAAAGGTTGTCTTCCTTAAATTAAAGAACATTTTTTTCAGTACAACATGCTATTCTATAGAAAGGAAAGTAATATTACGAACACAGAGAGGGTTTCGTGATTGTATTTCTCATTATCAGGATTAGCCAACAGTTTTCTAATCCCGCTCAACTGAGCGTTTTTTCTAAGCCCGTTGTAACCAGTGTTCTGTTTCTGTTATCCTTGAAGTGGTGTTCGCTGTAATGTGTTCTTTCCCCGCTATTCTTTAACGATTCGCTTT
Organism: Stictocephala bisonia; assembly: GCA_035578905.1. Lineage (NCBI taxonomy): Eukaryota > Metazoa > Arthropoda > Insecta > Hemiptera > Membracidae > Stictocephala > Stictocephala bisonia. The sequence continues at coordinate 466,394 of JAQJVL010000456.1, read as the reverse complement.
CATTTAAGCTGATTCAACAGTTTAAGTCGGCTCGTTGGAAAATCCCTTTACTTTTTAGTTGGACACTGTTAAGGCTTGTTCGCTTAACGTTAACAATTTACGTGGTTTTAGAAAATAAAAACATTTCTTATTTAAACTGTATGACTAATATTGGCCCCATCATTTTGTTCGTGTAATATTTCTGGGTTTGTCTCCAAGCGGTGTTGAGATACGCCACTACGTGAACACTGAAACATTTCACAGTCACAATTCACACCCGCCCACCCATACAGATACAGTGGTATTGACCCACCCACCCATACCACATACAGTGGTATTGACCCATCCGCCCACCCATACACACAGTGGTATTGACCCACCCGCCCACCTATACACATACATTGGTATTGACCCACCCACTCACCCATACACATACAGTGATATTAACCCACCCGCCCACCCAACACAGTGGTATTTTAACAACAATAACATGTCATTTTCAACAACAATAACATGAAGTAGTGGTTATTTTGATATTACTTTTCAAACGAACATCCTACAGTTTTATACAACTGATATGATTTAATTTAATGGGCTTTTACATCGCAGGCTAAAATTCTCAGAAAGCGTAGTCTGAAATATATTAGTACTTCCCAACCTTAAATTTGATTAAGGTCACAAGTTGTGTTTTAACCCCTTTTTTCACATTTTCAAACTCAAATCTACTTATTTTTTCTAACTGAAAGACCTAACAAATTGCTTTTTGGATTTAAATCTACGCGAGTTCAATAACATTTTTGATATTATATCAAAGGAGGGGATTAAACGTAATTATTGCATTTTCACAAGTTTGTTAATATTTTTACGAGACAAGATTTTTTAATCTTTTTAATAATAAAGATACCTGAAAAAACGGTTTTTTGAGAAGAATTTAAAATAAGAATTACTCTTTTGTTTTTAATGGTTTTACATGATTAAAATAATTATTAAATTTGAGTAATATATATTGATTTATAAAATTCATAAACGATATTTTTTTTTTTTTATTTTCTTAGAATAAATTGCCTCATTGAATAAAAATAAATTTACTTTATAATTAGTTTATGTGCCGTAGACACACGTCAAGTACAAAGGTTACAATAATAGTATTTGTTATTAGAATTCAATACAATAACTATTGGTATATATTGTCAAATAAATGTCAGAATAACTTGTCATTTCACTGTTGAAATATTAATTGTTTGAAATCAATATCATATTTGAATTACTGTCAATCATATTATATTTATTATTTAATTCATATTATATAATATATATATAGTATTTGTATTGAACTCATGGTACAGAGATTTAGTTTGAGAATAAATATTTTTGTTAGAGCTATGGAAATATAAAGCTGTTTCGTTGATGGTACGGCTGCAGGTAGTTGCGTGCAACTCGAGCACTAGTTTGATGGCCCTCTTGGGCACTGGGCGCAACTCGAGCTTCCCTTAACGGAACCTAGGTCATAAAAGTCCTTCAACACATATGCCTAATATCCACATTTTAACATGATTTCAACTTGGAGTAGCTTTTCGAAGCATGTAAAGTTTAGTTAAATGCATACCAATGTTGGACGTGCCTATAAAATTGGATGTGCATGTATACAGGGTGTCCAGCTTTGACTGTCGCATATTTTAGAAGATTGTTTGTCAGGTCAATACAAGTAAATAATGCCGTATAACATGTGTCCTATTTTGATTCCTTTTCTGTGTGTCTGTATGTGTTTTTTACAAAACCTTTAATATCTCAAAAACCAATTGAGATAGTCTACAATACTGAATTTTCGTATGAAGGTTGATCTTACAAAGATACATTTTATGTAAAAATACTAAATGTCTAAAATTATCGGTTTCAAAATGCCGGCTTTTAAAAGATTTCAATATCAAATATCAATAAACTACATTTTTTATCCAATAAGGTTAAGTTACGTAATTTATAGATTACGTTATACCAAATTCAACGATATTCGTGTTCCCAAGATTGGTTGATAAATAACAGAGATAACGTATTTTTTGTCCCTGAAAGCATTGTTATCTAGGTAAAGAGTACTTGGATAACAATGCTTTCCGTCACACAAAATGCGTGTTCTCTGTTATTTATCAACCGTTCTTTGAAATTGGCATATCGTTGAATTTGTCATAACATAGTCTATAAATCACGTGACAACATTTTTGGATAAAAATGTAATTTTTTATATTTGACTTTTTAAACAGTTGCCATTTTTAAACCGATAATTTTAGACAATAAGCACTTTTACATAAAACCTATCTTTGTAAGATCAACCTTCATACGAAAATTCAGTATTGTATGTCAAACGCTTTTTGAGATATTAAAATTTTTGTTAAAACACATACAGACACACAGGAAACGAATCCAAATAGGACACATGTTATATGGCATTATTTGCTTGTATTAAGTTGACAAACAATCCTCTTAAATATGCACTAGTCTATAATAATAATAATTTATGTTCAAACATGGTGTTCAGATAATAATAATGAGTTACCTAATTCTCACTAGTGTGGTCTTCCTTTGTTGCGAATAACTAGAATCTACATTTTCCGGTGACAACCGCGTCAAGGTACTATCTACAATATTTACAAGATGACCAGGCGTTTCGCCCATACTGTGATGTGGCATCCTCAGTCTCAGAGGAACCACTGAGAACGCCACATCACAGTATGGGCGATACGTCTGGTCATCTTGTAAATATTGTAGATAGTACCTTGACGCGGTTGTCACCGGAAAATGTAGATTCTAGTTATGACACCGGCCGCTTAAGCCTAAGTTCTAAGATTTGTTGGGAATGTTTAATTCCCCATCTTTCCAACAATTGAGTTTGTCACTTCAACTTCTGTAACCTCCCGCTGAACAAAGACTCTATGAACAACATGGATCCCAACTTATTTCGTCTGGCCCAGAGTATTGGGGGAAGAGAACAAAAGCGGTCCGAGGACGGGCCCTTGAGGTAGCCCGGAGAGGTCGGCCTCCCGCGTCGGCAGGACCTGCTGTGTAATTTATTCACAATCGTGAGTGAATATCTGAACACACATTGTTAGCGTTGTCCAAACAAACCAACGGGAGACAACATGTATCACGCGTTCTGAAAACATCGGTCTTCAGTTCTGTCTGCTACTATCCAACCTGAAAGCATTATAATTTCTGCTAATTATTACTACAGTACTAACATATCAATTAATAAAGTCCTATTGATTATTAGTATTAGCAATATAGTTGTTCTATTAATATTAACATCCAAAACCAATGTACTCACTCATCTCGAAATATTTGGAACCCCAAAACAGATTTTGATGACATTTGGAGGGAAGTTATCTTTCATATCCATTCAGACTCTAAGGAAGGATTTATCGAAGTCTCATTCCTAAGGAGTTAAAACAACCCCTCGACGTTTCCTCTTTTCTATAAGAGAAACATTGGCGTTCATTTAATTTAATAACTTATTTAAAACAGCTCATAAAAACCATCAACATGACACAGAAGCTTAGCTAATTTGGTTTTAATTGTGAAATGTTTAGTCATAGAAATATTTCGCATCCCCTAAAGTAAACTTATAAGGTTATCAAGGAGAACTGTAGCAGGCTGAGTTTTAAATTAGAGATAACCATGCAATGAAGCGTAAAAAGCGTACAGAACCACCACATAACCAATACCACTGTACGTGTATGGGTGGGTGGGTGGGTCAATACCACTGTACGTGTATGGGTGGGCGGGTGGGTCAACACCACTGTACGTGTATGGGTGGGAGAGTGGGTCAATACCACTGTACGTGTATGGGTGGGTTGGTGGGTCAATACCACTGTACGTGTGTGGGTGGGTGGGTGGGTCAATATCACTGTACGTGTATGGGTGGGTGGGTGGGTTAGGTTAGGTTAGGTAAGGGCTATCAACTAGTATAAACGGTAATTTTTTTATTGTTTAACAGAGAGAACATCTTGTACAGAACACGTGATTAGTCTGTGTAGAAATGTTTATAACGATTAAAATAAAAAATACAATGATTTATTGAAACGTTTGTTAGAGGGTAGCAGGGGGAAACCGGAACAATCTGGTTCTGTGAAAGAAAGAGAATTCATGCAATATTAATAAAACAGATGTGGCCAAAAAACTGATTTTACTGTATTTCTCATGATCTCATTGGCCCATGAATAAAACTATAATAATAAAAATAGCCTTGAGCAGAATTTTCACCTAGTCCACTATCATGGAAACTAATAGATTTTAAGAAAAATTGGTTCTTCAAAGAATATATACAAGAGATAGATAGAATCTCCGCCTTAACCACATCATGAAGCCATGTAATAGAAAATTATGTTAGATGTACAACTTGAAATACACAATTTGAATTTTAAAATAGTAAACTATCGGCCATAATGCGTAGTATGATTTGCAACTGTTGGGATAACATTTTAAATACAGTATTTTTGTGTGAATTTGACTGTCAATTTGTCTCATACTTAAGATGCCGTATTATTAATCCTCTCTGGTATCATTAAAAAAAGCTTACAACCCAAGAATGAAACTAGTGTAGAAGCCAGAAACCTGAATTATAACTGTAGGCCTACACAAGTCGCAAAGTCACATTGTATTTATCAATGTAACAGTTAACATATTTAATAAGTGATATCAAGGTTCGAACTGCATTAACAACATTTACCTTTACGTATTGTAAATATTGAACGATACAATGGCGAGATAGTTGCAATAATGTGATTCAATTGGCTTGCCATTAGAATGCAAACTGTGAGTAATTTGCATAAATCTGCCATTAGGAACTGTTTGCCAGTAAATTGGTGTAATTAAAGGTTTTAGAGTTTCGCAAATATTAGCCTCCATTGATTAAAACTGGACATCAATTATGTATCGTGTTTACCAAATAGTTTCACCTCGGTATGCCAGTTCATTTCACATTACAACCACACGAGTCTTTCTTTCATGTCTTTGCAAGTTGTTTACTTAACTTTTAACATCGTTTCACTGAAGTACATCTTACATTTTTAACATTTATCCGTGTTACTGTCCCTTTGCCTATAGTGCTTTCTTTGCTACAAATAATACTTTTGTATAAAAAATACAACAACTAGAATTTTAACTGTACAAATATATGGACTTAGATGTTTAGTTTGCTCTTACAGCGAATAAAAATAACTATTTATATTTAAATTACAGATATAAATATGCAGTGCCCAATATTGGTTGTAAAACTAACGTTATAAATACGAATTACCAGTGATATAAACATGCTGTGTCCGTTATTTGAACCTCTACTGTTACAAATATGAATCACCAGTGATATAAACATGCAGTGCTCATTATTTGAACCTCTACTGTTACAAATATGAATCGCCAGTGATATAAACATGCAGTGCCCAATATTGGTTGTAAAACTAACGTTATAAATACGAATTACCAGTGATACAAACATGCTGTGTCCGTTATTTGAACCTCTACTGTTACAAATATGAATCACCAGTGATATAAACATGCAGTGCTCATTATTTGAACCTCTACTGTTACAAATATGAATCACCAGTGATATAAACATGCAGTGCTCATTATTTGAACCTCTACTGTTACAAATATGAATCACCATTGATATAAACATGCAGTGCTCATTATTTGAACCTCTAATGTTACAAATATGAATCGCCAGTGATATAAACATGCAGTGCCCAATATTGGTTGTAAAACTAACGTTATAAATACGAATTACCAGTGATATAAACATGCTGTGTCCGTTATTTGAACCTCTACTGTTACAAATATGAATTACCAGTGATATAAACATGCAGTGCTCATTTTTTGAACCTCTACTGTTACAAATATGAATCACCAGTGATATAAACATGCAGTGCTCATTATTTGAACCTCTACTGTTACAAATATGAATCACCAGTGATATAAACATGCAGTGCTCATTATTTGAACCTCTACTGTTACAAATATGAATCACCAGTGATATAAACATGCTGTGTCCGTTATTTGAACCTCTACTGTTACAAATATGAATCACCAGTGATATAAACATGCAGTGCTCATTATTTGAACCTCTACTGTTACAAATATGAATCACCAGTGATATAACTATGCAGTGCCCGTTCTTTGAACCATCAGTATTATAAATAATCAGCAGTTATTTGAAAATGGAGTTCTAGTTATTAGTTAAAAAACTAGGATCATAAATACAAGTTACCGGTGAGATAAATATGCAGAGCCTCTAGTGCTATAAATGTGAATCACCAAGTGATATAAACATGCAGTGTCCATAATGTGAACGACTAGTGTTACAAACATGAATCACCAGATATATGGATATGGTGTGCCCATTATTTGAATCACAAGTGTTACAATCATGAATCACCATATATATGAATATGCAGTGCCGAACCAATGGTATTAAAATCATGAATATTGAAATGAATAAAACAGTAATATAACTGTTATGATAAGAATACAATTAAATTTGCTAAACTAAAATCTATAGTTCTAAATACAGCAGGCCCATATGAATATACATTATACATGTATTTAAAATAAGAGTTTTTCCTTTAAATTAGTTAGAATAATGTTATTTTGCATATCCTCTAATATTCTACACGATAGATTCCGAAGAGGCGTTTTCTTAAAGTATTAGTCTATTGGTGTACTGGTAACACTGGCGCTATCCGTTATTCACGGTCGAAAGAGTTTACCATACAATTATTTTTTTATTATTTGCATGTGTGAAAAGAATATGTGTATCTTCATCTTAGGGCCCTTCTCCCACAATCTATGAAATTACATGGACATTGTTTAATGGTAATTATTCACTTACTTCACTTTTTCCTGTTAATATAGCTGTTTCAGCAATTCTTAAACTGATCTTGTTCAAAATCAAATATTTGGGTATACTGAAAGTAAAAATTAATTACTGGACACAACATAATCTTAGAGTTACTTAGTTTATATTTTATCTCTTATAAACTAGCTGGCCCTGAAGGTGGCCGTTTCCATAACCGCCAAGTCACCGCTTGGAAGTCAACAGGCCCAGACCGCCCTATAGTAGCAATACATTTTACCACCAGCAGGCTAAAACATGCTGTTACATTTAAACTGTTGCTAACAATGATATAAATAGTTACAAAATTGTACTTGTGTGTCCTTGGCACTCTCAGCTAAGGTTTCTTCAAATACAAGTAAACTAAATGGCCTTAAAGATAGATCAGCTGCTGATGCTGTTATTGAGATGACAATGGAAGAAGTTAAAGAACGAGGTTTGAGAGCTAAGAATATTGACCCACCTTATTTATTGAACCCACCCACCCACCCCTACACTTACAATGATATTGACCCACCCACCCACCTCTACACTTACAGTGGTATTGGCCCACACCCACCCCTTTACGTACAGTGGTATTGACCCACCCACCCACTCATACACGTACAGTGGTATCGTACAGGTGGGGAATTTGAAGTTTCGACGATTTTCATACCCACCCTCAGATCTCAATAGACTTATTTACTCTTCCTATGTATATACAGATTATTGAATTGTCAACATAACATGCCTTGTCTACTTTTCCTAAGTGTACTTTTATCTAACTAACTTGTACTTCCTTACGTTCACGGTTATCATGTCCAAATAGTTTTTTAATTAGCATAGTACGTGTTGGTATATATACAGTACAAGTAAACGTCAAACAACACAAATTTATTACAAGTACGAAATGCACAAATATTATGGTGATCAATTTCGGTGAACCACGCTCATCTTCCTCAGACCAGAGGGATTCACAAAAGAATCTTTTCATAAAAACGAGACTATCAATGAATAATGCTTCATGTTACAGTAGGAACAATATGAAATACGGCCAACTGCACCGAATATGAATGAAAAGATATATGAATAGGAGATTCGAAATGTATTATTCAGAGCTTCCCATTTTGCTATTTATTATACCACTGTCGAGTTAAAAGAGAGATTTTATAAAAACTTAAAGTATTATAAAACATTTGGTTGGTATATTGTTACTTCTGCCAAATTGAGGTTTATTTATCTTATCATCTCTGAAAAAATACTATAGAAGGCCTATCATTGGCAATATTCTACACGTTGCCCTTATTGTTTTCTTTATTATTATGAACGGGGGGGGGGGATTCTTGCGGATACCACAGCTTTCTAGATGTTAGTAATAGACTAAGATATTTTTTTTTCATTAAGTCCTTGACGGACAGTAAGAAAATTAATATTTTTTCTCAAATCAACAACGTATTTTATTTCGTGTGTTTAGCTGAGCTTTATTCATCCACAGAACAGAAAACTGCCATATTCTGGGCAAATTTAGGTTATTATTGATAAATTGTGTACACAGTTACGTATATCAACAATAGAAGGCGGTTGGAAGTTCCGTAGTTGTGGAAAGAAAGTCTACTCGAAATGAGTATAAAGTGACCATACGATCTAGCCTGCGACCACAGAAGAGAATGATGTAAATATATAATCGTGTGGAAACGTGGGGGTGATATATCTGACTTTTCAGACTTTCTGATGTATGTGCGGAGTTGCACAACAAAATAATCCCATGAAACGATCATTGTTAGATCTGCTGTCAACTTATTGAATTCGGTCATCCTCAAGTTGATTTACAGTGACACATAAGCTGAAAGGTGTGTACGGCATAACTGGCGGCCCCACCAGAAGCAGCAGCTCGTGAGTTCGATTCATACCAGCAATGTTATTTGCAAAATCGTGAGGAGACATGGGGAGATATGACTTGTCAGACTCTGTGAATTATGTGTGGATTTGCGCAACAAAATAATGTCGTGACTTATCACTTATCGGACAGAGTAAGAGGAAAAACCATTATAATACAGGGTAAATATTACTGATAAAAACTTCTAGTCAAGGTCAGGATTCGAACCTGCACTACTTCTAACCCACCACTTCTAACCCATGTTCAAAGTTCTGACGCCTTTGACAATTTGCCCACCGGCTCTCCACAGTGTCATACATACTGAAAGGAGAGAGTGTTAAGTTTACCTTTTTTAACTGTATATGTGATAAACTATATAAACATGAATGTTCAGGTGTGCACAGGTGCTTGTTACTGATTGATGGTATAACTAGAAGAAATGCAAGAACATTACAGCTATTATACATGGAAAACAAGACACGAGTCCAGCAGAACTGACAAAGCAATCTCTAGGTCTTCACATCCAAGGCCACGCATTACGAAACGTCCCGAAACACGCACGCGTGATAGTGGCAGAGACGTTTCCTCTGCACTAATCCATGGATAATGATCGATCGAGGGAACAAAATTAACTTGCCTTGCAAGTTTTAGTGTGAATCGATTGAAATGAGAACTGGTTTTACAAGATTGATTGCTTTTGTCGACGCTATAATTTAAGTATTCTCAAGCTTTTTCTTCTACGAGTCGACAACCCTGATGTTGAGGAGTAGCCTTCTATTACATTTTTTAAAATTTCTTTGTCATGGCATTACATGGAAAAATTAAATAAAATAACGAAATAATTAATAAATATAGAACGACATATCCTTTTTAAATTGTTATTACCCTACGTGTTCCGGTTGAAATCATGGAGTGACATATCATACGACCACGTTCCCGTTTTAAATTTTGAATTTGTCTCCTAGATCTTGAACCCAAGTGATCCCCATTAACGCTGAAACACTTTATATAAATATATTCATGCTTATATTATAAATGGAATATTTATGCCAGTTACCTTGACCGGAAGGTTTCGACGTTATCGCAAGGTAATGGAGTCAAGGAACAGCGAGCGTGGCTGTCCCTTGGATGGGTGACCGTCCGAGCGATCCCGTCCTTGCACGTAGCCCGCCTGCCCGGTCACTACCACTTTTTTAGTAGTGGTGGTTCGGAAGTCAACCTTAAACCATTGGTCCCCAGGTTAAGTCTTAGAGAGAGCTTCTTAGCCCTAACTTCGCCTGGTAAAATAAAACGATCTTTAACTTTTAAATGTAGTATGGGCTTATATTAATTCAATTGCATATTCAAAAAGCAAAACTTTATAAATTGTGGAAAGAAGTTATGGCATACCTGACTTAAAAATCACTCTGTATATATGTAAACAATGATTCAAACCCGTCTCGGTCCCTTCATTATCGCCCTTCATTCATCGAATGCCCCAATACTACTGTACGTGTATGGGAGGGCGGGTGGGTCAATACCACTGTACGTGTATGGGTGGGTGGGTGGGCCAATACTACTGTACGTGTATGGGTGGGCGGGTGGGTCAATACTACTGTACGTATATGGGTGGGTGGGTGGAACCTGGTTGGGGGGTACTTTTTCAGAGACTACATTTCCAGGGCGTACATCACTGTTCATCGCCCTTCATTATTGAATGTTCCTACAAGGGGTTTTCTTCTCTTGCCTCTGTATGTGTGTTGTAGAGATTGTAGGCGATAGGTTCTGTGCCCGATCCTCTATTGCTGACCAATGGTTGTCATCGACCTGGACTCTACTAAAGAAGTCGTGGGTGTCTATGATGGGTGGTAGTCAGGGTCCGAATGTTGTGTAGGGAAGATAATTGAGTATCAGGCTTGTTTTCTCACAATATTTCACCAACACCATTAATTAATGGCTCGGATTCCAGGCAAAGCTGTAGGTCCTTTAGTTTCCCAGGATATTAGGCTATTAATAAATGGTTCTTTCTAAGAAACAGTTAATCTTAGTTTGTAAAAATCAATAAACTCGTTCATCTACACTCATTCCCCCTCATATTCGCCTGTATCTTGATGATCTGCGTCTTAATAATGAATGAATGGATAAGTATTGTTGCAATTATTATGTCCTGCTGTCCTAATGAAGTCTGGGTGTTTATTAAAAACGTACTTCCAAACAATATTAATTAGCGAATGGTTTGTACCGTTGTCCCTCAACACAACGTTTGAATAGCACGTTCAAAATGCCACTGGCGTAGAAAGTAAAAAAAAACTAGTTCAATCAAAGTATACATTGGCCACTGTTAGACGTAACTATCCCACAAATCAGTATCACCAACCAAATAAAATACACGACAAAATTATGCACGTTAAATAAGACAAAGCACAGTCATGCCTGTTTTGGCGGAGGGGATACGCTAAATAAATAAAATAAAGGAAAACGACGTTTTCTCAGAAATAAGCGCATTCGAATAGCGGTGTGGCGGCACATGGAACCTGCAATAAATAACATCCTGGGATTGCCAAGATGTCTGCCGATTTAATTTGAAAAATACCCAAATAAACAGAGTATACAAAGGAGTTCGACTGTATAAGATTTAATATTTTCAGGTATCTTCGATATTCGTATTTTCATTTGTGTATCATTGGTCTTAGGATTATGATCATTCTCAAACATGATACCCTGTTGGAATTATATGTAATGGTTGGATTATAAGGAGAATGGTGTGTTTAAAATCAGTAATTTACCTCTGAATTTATCTTTAGAAATTATTTATTATGAGGCTAATATGAGGGGGGCGAATAAGTGTGATGAATGTAAATATATATATTGATACCAACTAAGGTCGAATGTTCATCATAAATAATCATTTATTAATAAATCTAGCCCAGTAGCAAGGTCAACTAAAAGACCTACCACTTTACGTGGAATCCGAACCGCGTAGTATTGGTTTGATTACCAGCTAATTGACAAGGTTCATTCTCAGTTCATATTTCTACACAACATCTGGACCTTGACTACCATCCAATATGAACGCCCAAGACTTCTCTAGTAGTGTCCACTTCGATGGCAACCATTGAGCGGTCGCCATGTTAGTAGAGGACTGAGCATATAACTTATCGCCTGCTATCTCCAGAACACTTTGTCCTCATGTAGTTGGATTACAGCTCTGCACTACCAGTGCGTGGAGCGGCCACATTCTCATTAAAAAGAATAAGGGGGTTGACAGATATGAGCCGAGTTCGTTGAGTGGCTACATTCTCATTATCAATGGTCAGGGGGTTGACAGGTATGAGCCGGGTTCGTTGAGCGGCCACATTCTCATTAACAAGGATCAGGGGGTTGACAGATATGAGCCGAGTTCGTTGAGCGGCCACAATCTCATTAACAAGGGTCAGGGGGTTTGACAGGTGTGCTCTGAGTTCATTGAGCGGCCACATTCTCATTAACAAGGGTGAGGGGGGTTGACAGGTGTGAGCTGAGTACGTTGACCAGTCACCTTCTCATTAACAAGGGTCAGAGGGGTTGACAGGAATGAGCCGAGTTCGTTGAGCGGCCACATTCTCATTAACAAGGGTCAGGGGGTTTGACAGGTGTGCTCTGAGTTCGTTGGAGCGGCCACATTCTCATAAACAAGGGTGAGGGGGGTTGACAGGTGTGAGCTGAGTTCGTTGACCAGTCACCTTCTCATTAACAAGGGTCAGAGGGGTTGACAGGAATGAGCCGAGTTCGTTGAACGGCCACATTCTCACTAGCAAGGGTCAGGGGGGTTGACAGGTATGAGCCGAGTTCGTTGAGTGGCCACATTCTCATTAACAAAGGTCAGGGGGGTTGACAGGTGTGCGCTGAGTTCGTTGAGCGGCCACATTCTCATTAACAATGGTCAGGGGGTTGACAGGTATGAGCTGAGTTCGTTGAGCGGCCTCATTCTCATTAATAAAGGTCAGGGGGGTTGACAGGTGTGCGCTGAGTTCGTTGAGCGGCCATATTCTCATTAACACAGGTAGGAGGGTTGACAGGTGTGCGCTGAGTTCGTTGAGCGGCCATATTCTCATTAACACAGGTAGGAGGGTTGACAGGTGTGCGCTGAGTTCGTTGAGCGGCCACATTCTCATTAACAAAGGTCAGGGGGGTTGACAGGTGTGCGCTGAGTTCGTTGAGCGGCCACATTCTCAATAACAAAGGTCAGGGGGGTTGACAAGTATGAGCCGAGTTCGTTTAGCGGCGATGTTTTCTAGTTTGTGGTTATACGCACAATACTTGTATTGTGATATGCATAGCTTAAGAGTACTGATTGTATTCTTAACGAAATGTGTGGTAAAGTCTGGAAGAATTTATGTACTAACAAAAGTATCGTGGAGGGCAGTTAGTCTATTTTTAATTATTGTTTTAATCTTTACTAAAGTGCTGAGGCTATCTAAATAGGGCATTAAAAACTGCATGCACCACAAAGATGTAAGTTTAGGATGGTGAAACCATAGTAAAAATACATAGACTAATCATTTTAATGTAGGTGTTTTTAATATCTCATATTTAACTTTAATATTTTACAATGCAAAGCTATAAACATTCAAGATTGTTGTTCCAAATCAACGAAATCAGAGCCAAATGTCTATCTGAGAATTTGTGAATAGAATTTATTTGTATTAATTTAAATATTTGAAGGTAAGCACCATGACTCATTTCCCTTGTCGTCATGGGGTTCACGGTTGTTGTGGTTAAATTACCGCTGGAAACGTTTAACAGTATTGCGATTACAAATAAAATCTGTTATGATGTGGCATTTTTACATATTATACTGGATTTTTCACAAATAGCTGAAATTCTGTATATAATTTAAGCTAAATTTATATTTTTAAATGTCATTAATTTTAGTTAATGCGGAAGGGGGCAGTGGCTAAGTGTAGGCCTAATATTAATATACCTTGCAAAAACTAGAATCATATTGCTGATCAACTTTTAAGACACTATTTCGTAATGTTTTATGCAATTAATGTTGAAAACCTGTGTAGTAAAACGTTTTTGGGTGAATAGGTGAGCTTCAAACTTACTCAGCTGAAATATATTTTATAGAATATTCTTTGCGAACTAGTTTTACTGATTACAGCTTAAGTATATTTTTTACATTGTTAATGGTCGAAATTCCACTTAACCCATTTACAACAGCACATACATCTAAGAGCCACAAGACTAGTGCCAGTAGCCGGTGCCAAGAGGCTCTTTATCGCCTTAATGTGTGGGTGGACAACCATCTTGTAGCTGTTTGGACAGCTTTACGGTTTCCGTTATCCATTTGTACATTATCCACAACTCCTCCACTTGGACATTAGACATTAGAGCTTTACGCTATTCAGTTTAGATAGAATGTTACTTTTGGGCGAGTGATACTTGGAGAGCCTAACAACTTTATTGTTAATACTAACTCTGTGCTTGGTTAGTATTATGTGCATGTAGTTTGTAGTTTTGGTGATGAATGGAGAAAAACAAAAAACAATTTTAGTTTTATTTTATTTTATTTTATTTATTTTTTTTATTTAAAACTTCCCTTGACAGTTACTTTGATTTTTTATGGATCACAGCAAGTCCCGTCGGCTCCACCCAGGTAATATGAACACTCCCTGCATATGTAATTGCTCACCTTTATTTTTCTAAGCCAATCCAGTTACTTCCAGAAGGTGCTATAATGACAGTTAATTTGCTTTTAGGTAGAGCCAAACAAAAAGGTATGGCTTTACCTTTTTGTAAAAGGTAAGGTGCTTTTAGGTAAAGACCGAGATGGCGTCAAGAATTATCTAGATCGCCCTTCCAGAACAATATCTCCATAGCTCCAGACACTTGTTACGTAACAGGCCTACCGGCGCTTTATATTAAGGCAACCTTTAGCTCTCAGCCCAAGAGTCAGTCAGTGTCAGTCCAGTGGAAGTGTGTCTTTGGTCTTCAGCCTGCAGTGGAAGTGACAGGGTTTAACAGTGACAGTTCACGAACAGTGAAAGATATTGTGCGCACACTAATTTTAGTTCGATAAGTGATATTGACCTATATCCCCTACGATCAGTGATAAGTGATATTCACCTATATCCCCTACGATCAGCAATAAGTGATATTCACCTATATCCCCTATGATGAATAATGAATAACAATAATTATTGCAAGTAATAGTGGTTTAATTTCAAGTGTTTTAAGTAGTATCTGTCTGGTAGTTTAAGTCTGTAAATATTTTGTAGATTGTAATTTAGTTAATTAGTGAGTATAAATAAAAGTAAAAGTTAGTAGTCATGAAGTGGGATTGCCTTATTTTTCAGACCCTATTGACTGTAACAATATCATACTTTTTTGTTGCCTCTAAGAATATTATTTTGGAATTGTTGAGAATACAATTTTACTGTAAGAAGACAACTTAGCCAATTAGAAACCGAAAGTATTTTTATGAATTTGGGAAATAAACCATCTATCGGTAATACTTAGACCTTGTATTTTCAGACTTATAGGTACTGCATTCAAAAGCAAAAGGAGGAACCAACGCCTTGCTGGGCCTTG
Organism: Stictocephala bisonia; assembly: GCA_035578905.1. Taxonomy (NCBI): domain Eukaryota; kingdom Metazoa; phylum Arthropoda; class Insecta; order Hemiptera; family Membracidae; genus Stictocephala; species Stictocephala bisonia. The sequence continues at coordinate 451,128 of JAQJVL010000456.1, read as the reverse complement.
GGATTCAGTAAATTTCAGTTAAAATATTGCAGAAGCTTAGTTTTTCTTTTTTTTTTTTTTTCTTTGTTATATACACACTCGAGTATATCTACTTCTTACAAACCATCGTGTTTATTATTTATAAATAAACACTAGCTGGTGGAGATGTGTAGCACAAAGTGTAAGATAACATCCAAACAGCTTTTGACCAGGATGAACTAAACCTAAAAAGAATTTTCTGGATTAGATTTAGACAAACACTTCATTACAGCAAAGAAAAATTACTAACATTACCTAACCTTACATTTTTATGCTACTTCATACCAATGTTTATAATTTTATAATTCTTACTTTCTTACATATGAGACGCCAACACAACGTTGTTGGTATTTTAAGGTGAATATGAATGGTTATATGAGTGTAGGATGAGTGTGGATGAGTGTAGTCTGGTTACTAACTGAGTTCAACTGTTCCTCAGAAAGGGCAATTTATTAATAGCCCAACGGCCAGGGCAACTAAGGGACCTACAGCTTTACGTGGAATCCGAACCACGTAGTGCTGGTCTGATTTTCAGCTAATTGACAAGCCTGATACTCAGTTATCTCCCCCACACAACATCCATAAAATGATTACCAACCCAGCATGGACACCCCAGACTTCTCTAGTAGTGTTCACACCGATAGCAACCATTAAGCGGACACCATGCCGGTGTTAAGAGGACCGAGCATCCATCCTATCGCCTACAATCCCCAAACACATTGTCCCCATGTAGCTGGGTTACAGCACTGCGCCACCAGTGCCGACTACCTTGGCCTTTAGTTTTGGTTTATATTTCATCATGAAACTATTTAGAGGATTCCACTTTTTTAGTTTCGTAATAATAATAATTGGGTTCTTTTAATTTGAATTTTTTTAAACAAAAACGTATATTCTGATTTAAGAATAGGTAGCATTTAATTTAATGCCACGCTTAAAGTCTTTGAAAATCAAGAGTTTTTGTAATTGTTAGGACATTTTGGGTTTCAGAGTTATAGTGGCCCACCTATTATGACTTTTCTTAAACTAAAAGGTAGACTGGGATTCAAAAGAAGACTTCCAAATTGGCTGTTATTAGAGAAATTTTGTTTTAGACTTTTCCAGTAAAACCCACACATTTAGGCTCTTTTTAAATTTAAAGATTTATTTAAGATGGCCGTTTCCCAACTAAAAACGCCAGAAACATTGGTTTCTATTTCAACGATTTTGTTCGTAATATTGATTGCATCGGAACTTTGATGTGTCAATTGATAGGTAAATGCCTGTTCTAATAAACCATCAGTTATTTTTTGTAAAAAATGATATATTTTATCATTCTTGACCAATTTTAATTAAAAATATCATATTTTCACCTTAATGTTCACGAGATTGGACCTTTAATAATCAGCTTTTAATTGAACTCATTATAATAATAAACACAAACCATACAGTTGAAGTAGAACTGATGGTAAGATGGAAGGCTACTATAGGGCTGTTGACTTCCCGGCAGTGGCTTGACAGTTTGAGAAATTACCACTTTGATTCAAGACAATAATACCATAAATTTGATGCCTGACTGAAGTGTGTTTTAAAACATTAAGCATCTTCACACAATGTAGGTATTTTTCTCTCCGGAGCCTTGAGGGTCCAAATCCAAGAAGTAAGTGTTCAGTTTCAGGAGACGATACTTTTAAATCTGTGTCTTATTTAAGTGAGTTTTATTATAATCATATTTTTTTTCAGGTCTACACTGGTAACAAATAACTTTTCCATTAAAAAACACCTACCGGTATATAAATGGGCCAACGTTTTAGTGACAGTTCAATTCTTAGTGAGTCTATAAATATCAAAATAAACATATAAAGTCATACAGTGTGTCAAAAACAAAGGATTCTTGGCTGTTAATTTTCTAACTCTACACACAATTTAGAGGAAAAAATAAACAATATTTTTTTCACTACACTACTATGAGTTCAGCTGTTTTCGTTATGTGTTTACAACCTGCGAAACATCATATTTTCTACAGCTGTCTATTGTTTACTACCGAAAGTAACATTGTTTACAACCGAAAATTTTCCACAGTCAACAACACCTGTTTTTAAAACATGTTCCTAATTTAATAAACAGTTAACATTCCAATAATGAATTGTTATTCCGTAGTGTAGTGAAAAGTATCGTTCAAAACTCGAGTGAAAGTGTTTTGTATGTTCTCAACCATTTGAAGTGCTCGACAAGTCTCGCACTTCAAACATATGGTCTCGAACATGCAAAACCCCACTTTCCACTCTTGTTATGAAATATAATATTTTCACATTTCACTCCGTTTAGTGTTATTAGACTGACTTAAAATGTGCACTAGTCTTTAGATTAACTTTAAAACATTTATAAACAGCAAAAAATATCGATTGAGTTATCTTGAGCCATTTAAAAATGGTGGCCTTTCAAAATATGTAACTCAACATATCTTTCAAACCAAAAATTATTGAAAATGAGCTTCATTTTAAAATTGTTAAAGATAAATCAATTGCCATTTTTAAAGTTCAATAATGTTAATTTAAGGAAGTGTGGAGAATATTAAGTTAGTCGGTCAACTGGTTATTAAGTTATTAAAAAAATTATATACACTAAACTGATCAAAATTTAAAAAATTTTATCCATAATTTTTTGCTCTCAATTAGGTGTCGAATCCGAAATTAAAAACCTGGAATTTTTTTGGTGACTCTGTGTATTTAATTTATCTTATGCATATGGTAGGTATGTATTTTATTACAAAATTGTTCAAATATTCTGGCTTTGAAACAATATTTCTCATTTATTGCCATTAATAAGAATCCACATTTTACTGTTATAATATTTATTTCTCAAAAGTATACTAAGATTTCATATCAAAATAAGAGTTATTTTGTGCCAAGAATAATATTTAATGTTAATTAGTTTTGTAATCTCCAACATTAAAATAATAAAGCTGATAGCCGTTGCTTTCTTTGGGGTGGTTCGCTACACTTACTTATCTTTGTCCACGTTCTCTCTAAACCATCATATAAGTACTCAGCCTGCTGTATTCTTCTGGATAGCAAAGTTTATTAGACTAGAAAACCCTAGTATAATTTAGAAGTTGCAAAATAGTGCAATCATGTCAGAGTTAGAAGAAATAACCTTAAACATTTAACTATTACAACCAAATCAGCCAAGCTTATGTATCATGTTTGCATTTCTTATATCCGCTATTTGAAATGAACAATTGAAGTAATGTCATTGTTAACCTTTTGAAAAAAAAGGATTTTAGGGGTTGTTTCTACCATATAGTAATGGAATTTCAAGAAATCCTTTCTTAGTGGGTTTCAATAATACTACAAACTTCCCTCCAAATTTAATTAAAATCTGTTAATTGGTTCTGAAGATTTTATGATGAGTGTGTGCTTAGTTTTTGGAATTTATATATAGAGGTTTTTTTAAGATCAGTTATTATTCACTTTGTAACAAGATTACTCAGGCACAAGAATCAAGAAACTGTATTACTATTGGTCATATTACATGAAATAGGCAACGTCAATGAGTATACAATTCTATTATACAAAATGATTAAATCTAAGCATAATTCCATAGATTAAAAAAAAACCAAGAACAACAAACATTACAAATTATCCTTCTGTAGAGAGCATATATTAAGGGCTACAGATTATCCAAAGAGTGTTCCAAAAATTCATGTATACTGTAGAAAGGGTTTTCAATGAGCCAGCTATTTAATTTAGAGTTTATTAGCACACAGGCTTATTTATTTTCTGTATCTTGTCATTTATGTATTGAAGTAAAGTTGCAAATGTTTTAAATTTTACTTTACAGATTCTTAACTTATTTGTCTAGGTTAATGCTGTTTTGAGGGATATAATATAAATATATACATTTCAAAATATTGTACAGAACATAACATTCACAAAAGTTACCAATAAAATTCTATAAACCATTTTACATAATTAAATTATATAATACAAAAAATATTGAAAATATAACTTTATAGAAATAGAAACAGAAACAAAGAAAAGACATAAGTACATGAATAAGAGATTTTTCAACGATGAAAGTGAAATTTGGCATTATTGGCCTGTCCAACTTGTCAATTATTCTGGTAGAAACCAGTATAGTCCAGTACTTGTATCGACTATCTAGCCTCTTTCCAAATGGATCCTGTCAAAAAACTGTTTTCCGTTTGTTAATATATTCTATCTATTTTTTAATGTAGTGTACACTATTCTCCAATAATGCAGTTTAAATGTCCTTAATGAGTTTGGTCAGTGTTAATGGGTTGTGTTCCCCACCCTTGTGATGGAATATCGAGTGTTTGGCGGACTAGACTGACAGCCCTACAAGTATTGTGCATTACAGACCACCATCGGACCTGGTCATCAATCATACTTACCCCTCTCCGCTGGAGGGCTGGCTTGAATCTTAATTGCGTCACAGGGGTTGGTCTGGGCTCCTTGTTGGAGTAAAATGATTTTTTATTATTGTGTATGGGTAACACTTAGCAATCACTTAGAATTTAATGACAAAATCGATTTTGATTTCATAAAATTTTCATCAGTTGTACAGTAAATCAAGGTTAAAATCTTTGCATAAAATCATTGTATGAAACTTTATGTTGACGCTTCTTTAAGTCAAAATTCTTACTCAAATTCAATTATAACAGTATTTTTTAATCTAATATCCAAGTTTGTTTTAGCAAAGATACTAGCTTTACGTATATACTATACAAACAACCAGACAAAAATGCAAGTCTAAACAGGCTTTGTTTTTGATTCACTACATTATAAACTTTATTTGTGCAACAAGTTTATCTCTAGTCAGCTTTTTAATGAAAATGGTCACTTCTCCCTAATGAACAAGAGCACAATAAGAGAAGTGATAGGAAATAGAATATAGAATAGTGAACGTTTTATATCTGACAAAGAAAATATTATAGAGGTGGAATATTGGAAAGGAAACAAAGATATTGATGTACAAGATGTATTATCCACTAATCTTATTATATGTAGCGGAAATTTGGTTATTGACACAAGATTATTATGTATGTTTGTCCGACTAGCTTAGGCCGGCACTGGATGGAGTTTAGTTTAACGTTTCGGTGCCACTATCGCCATGAGTAGCAGAGTGAATGCCTTGCTTTTGACATGAGAGAGTAACAGCACTCTTGCTGCATGTTCCAAGCACAACCTAAAATAACTCCCTCATTTATTGTAAACTTTATAAATAAATATACTATGTATTATTATTCTACTTTTCCGGCCAAAGACAATTAATTGTACAAAAATATCAACACAAAATTTGTTCAACGTCAGTTATAAATTAATAATTGGTTATACTTTTCAAAACAATTGTTTTATTATTAGTTTTAATTACCTCTAGGTTGGATAGTACCATATATCCGCTATATTCTCAAAATTTGAATAAAATATATTGCACGGTTTGTTAATGAGTTAGGAACCAAGAAAAGCCAAATTAACCACTTTAGGTAGCCACATCTCCGTAAAATTTGTTTCCCTCAACACACTTATTACTTTTAACAAGACAAACAATTTTATTTTTAAAAAATTCAAAAATAATTTTTGATCAAACACCCTTAAAGCAGATTATAGGTACCAGAAATGGATATTTAAGAGGAATAGGAAAGATTAGCAACAAAATTAAAACTATACAAAACTTCAATCAGACAGATCCTTTTATATGGTGCAGAGATATGGGTACTTGACAAAAAAGTAGAAAGAAAACTAATAACATTTGAAAATAAGATCTTGAGAAAAATGTGGACCTACCAAAGAAGAAGGCACGTGGAGAATTAGGAATAATTATAAATCCCGTGATATTGTAGCTAAAGACAAGAGCACAAGAATCAGATGGACTAGACATGTATTAAGAAGAGAAGCCCAAACTTTGTTAAAAGAAATAAAATTTAGAATTATCCTGGCAAGAAAGAGACACCACAGACATCCAACGAAGCGATGGAAAGACCAAGTAAAGATAGATCTGTGGAAACTTGGAGGATCAGAAGATGATGTAACGCACAGGGAGAGATGGAGGTAACTTGTTGATGAGGCCAAATACCACTTTGTAAGTCAGAAAAGATTAGTGGAAGAGATAGAATAAATAACGAAATAGTCAGAGAAAGGTTGAAAGTTATTCCACTACAAAAGACGATGAACAGGATACAGTGGTTCTGGAGATTTCTGGATGAGTGAGAGTGAGTACAGTTTTTAAATTTTATAAATTAATATTTAGTGTACTTAATAAGTCTTTTATATTTTTATATTAAGAACCGATTTCCACCCTTACATACTGAAGACTCAGCAAATCTCTGACCTACATTTTCATATTAATATAATAAAGGATATTATATATTATTAATCAATTTATTCTATTCCAGGACTTTTACACCTGGGATTTTGAATATTTATTTTATTTAATAGTTGCTATATATGGAGAAAATTTTTTTTATAAGGCCATCACATTTGAATCTTCTTTCTCCTAAAAAAATCAAATTTAACATATTCAGAAGAACAATATTTTGTTTTTCGCTCTCCTTTCTATTGAGTAGTCGCAGAAAGTTGAGTGGTTTGTGATTTCATCTCATCTGTGCCTTCTCATATACTGGGTGTTCAAAAATTCTGGAAACCCCTTAATATTTATTATGTAATATTATTAAACATAGAACAGTGAAACTCTAGGATGAAAAAACACTCACTGTGGTTACTGATGTTTTGGCCATTTTAACTTCCCTTTATCATTTTGGAGAGACGTCCAGAGGAGGAAGTCTAAAACATTTTTAATGTAAGCATAGATCAAATTATAACTCATTTTAAAGATCAGTGTCGCAACCCTGTCTATTTGTTTGGAAATAGCAGCCTCTTAAACTTTGGCCTCATTGGAACTTTGAGAGGTTGCTATTTCCAACTTAATCCTCCTTTTTCAGTCAGGGCTGTGGCAATGTGTTCCTCTAACAATGATCTTTAAAATGAAGTATGCTTCAACCTATAATTTACATTTAAGATTTTTCAGACTTCCTCCACAGGTTGTCCCCCCAAAGCGAAGAAAGACAGTTAAAATGGCCAAAAAGCCAGTAACTACAGTGAGGATGTAATCCTAGAGGTTCATTGTTCTGTGCTTATTAATATAATAAATATTAAGGCGTTTCCAGACTTTCTGAACACCTGGAATAGTACTTGTATATTAGATAAGTTTAAAAACTATTTTTCTATTGACTCTTCCTTTTTTGGCAACTGGGGATTTTTGACAAACTGGGAGTGTTTTTGTTCAATAAAACGAGGTTGTTCTAAGAAATTAAGATTATTTTATTTTTTATTTACAAAAGGTAATCAATATACTTTGAGCAATAAATCGTACACCAATCCCTGCAACAGTCGGAGTATTTAAACCTAATGTCATTGATATCACTATAAAACTATCTATCAAATAGAAATACTGAAACATACATAGTACCTTAATATAAAAGTCATTGGGTTCTTCATTGTTTTATAGCAGATCTGCCAAGAGGAACCTTTCTTATTCACTTTTTACAACAATAAATTTACAATATATATACAGTTAAATAATCGTAATTCACCAGCAAGTATTAGGTGGAAAACAATGAGCTATTAAATAAATAATAAAATTAAATAAAAAAAACCACAAAAGGAAATAATATTTTATATGTTATAATTTAATTTAACATGATTTTGTTTAATTCCTTAATTTTGTTATATTAAGCAAGAACATTATTTCTTTACTTTAAATAGCACAGTAAAAGAAAATTAAAAAGACATTGTACTTGCTTCATAACATGTCATGCAATATACAGAGAAAATTACAAAAATTGTTTCTACGTCTATTGTCAAAATACTAACTGGAGTAGGTACTTTTTATGTTAAATAGTAAATAGTTGTCTTTAAATTCATAGATTTACAGATTGAGTCTAATTTGTGGTCTGTTTTTTACCTTTTTGTTGCCTCTTTAACAAGTCATCTTATACTTTTGCAACTCTAAATAAACATACAAAGAAGAGGTAAACAGATTGTTGTTAGTAATTTCATATCCATACGTTTCATAAATAAACTTTACAATAACCTGGATATATCATTCTGGAAATAGCATTTCTTAAGGATTCATGTAATCTAAGTTACATCTTTCGTATTATCCTTGATTATATACACCTACAATAGATAAACCATCTAATAGGAATATTTGTGGCAGTAATTTTGTTAGTTAGTGTGGCCCGCAACCACAGCTGTTTTAAACTGCATTACATTTATATGGAGCTACACTAGCGCTCCACAATGGACCACAAAAACAGCTGATATTTTGAGACTCAAAATTTAACATTGGATGGGAAATCTATTTGTGTATAAAATCAATGGTATTATATAAATTACATAAAATTATATAGTAAAATTGCTATTGTTATTATAATTTCATGCCAAGCTGCATATTCATTATTTTCTATGTTTTTACTTTTTAACCTACAATTAGGTTTCATCTTCAGCCAAAAAATGGCATCAGAACATGCCGTTATTAACGCAATATATTTTACATCCAAGTAAGAGGGTTATTTTATGTAAAGGTGTTCGTCCGAATGGCTCAGTTCGGCGCTGGATGGAGCTAGTTCATGGTTCAATGTTTCACCGTCACCATGCCTTGCTGGAGGTATGGGAGAGTAACAGCACTCTTGCTGCATATCCGGAGCTCAAACAGGAATAACTCTCTCATTTATTATAAACTTTGTCAATAAAGATCCGGCCAAAGATAATTGTACAAATTTCAACTCAAAATTATTAGAGAAGTCAGTTATAAAGTTGTTTATACTTAAAAAATAATTATTTTTTTATTATTAGTTTTAATTTACTCTAGGTTGGTTTGTACCATTTGTTCACTATATTCTCAAAATTTTAATAATTTAATAAAATGTAGCGCATAGTTTGTTAATGAGTTAGGAACCAAGAAAGGCCAAATTAGCCATATATATCTATAAACATTTTTTTTATATTTTTTCTCTCAGCACATTTATTACTTGTAAAAAGGCAAACAAATTTTTTAAAAAATTCAAAAATAAATTTCGATCAAACACCCTTAATTTTTTATAAAGAAGCAACAAATAACTTTTTTTGTACTTGGATCACCTGAGTTGTCATTTCAGCAGATATTTAGTAAGTTTTACGATGGTACAAACATTACGCCATACGCTTTCTCTAATTTACACCTAGTCGAGAATTTACAAACAAAACACTGATATGTACAGTCGTTTGTCACACTGACAAATACACACTAGACTCATTCCTTAATTATTTCATCTTAGCTCGTAAACTGTAGTAGGCATAGAATATTGAGAAAATAGCTATCAGGGTCAGGGCCACGACATCTCTCCAGTATTCACCATATCTGAAAAATAGAGACATATTGAGAATAAAACACAGGTACATTTTTTTTTTTTTTTGTGGAATGTTAAGCTTTGCAAACAAGGAATCGCTGGTATTTTTGTACAACCTTAGGTTTTAAGTTCTTCTAGTGATTAATACTTCTGAAAATGTTAGCATTATAAGACAGTAAATATAATAGGGCCAGACAGTAAGCGACTTGAATGCTAAAATTATTGTATACATGGGTTCAGCAGTGGAAGGGAATCAATCCACCGCTCAGCTGCCATCCACCACGGGCGTGACTGACTTCCTCTTTCAAGCTCCCGTAAGTGTTCAACTTCACAACAGTATGTAGTTGAAAAAATAACTGTAATGAACCGTAGTTTGTTTAATTGCTATTTATTGTTTACATTTCTATTCATTGCATTGATATTATTTATTGTTATTTGAATACTAAATAGTGATTTAATCATTCTCTGCTGGATTCATTACCTTTAACCAAACCAACAAATGGTTACTGATGCTAATGACGTAATAATGTAATGACGGAGGCCTCCAAACAGGAAAAGATCTCCACCCCTACAATACCCGTCATGCAACTAATTACGTTCTACCCTCACACCGTACAGCACTCTATGAAGAAAAACCATGCTACATTGGCAGAAAACTATGGAACACACTACCAGCCGCAGCCAAAGGTCTGAAGCTATGTGTGCTTAAGAGAGAACTTCACGACTTCCTCATAAACCATCCATGCTACACTCTTGAAGAATTCCTGGAAGCATGTAAAGAATGGACACATGATGTAACTTTATTTTATTACACTAATGTCCATTTCAACTGTAACTGTCACTATGACACTATTACCATTCTTGAAGAATGTGTCAATAAAGAATATTGTCTATTGTCTAGTACATGCGCTGACAGCTCACGACCTACCGTCTTCTTAGTTGTCTTTACAAGATTAAATGGAATGACACAGAAAGAAAAAATAGCTCTCTTTCTCACTCACACCATTCAGTGTATCTCTCTCACACATGTGCTTTCAAAAGATTACCGTACTTTCTAAGCGGCCTATTTATAGCATAAATAATTAACTGATTTACTTCTATCACAAGTTTTCAATCTTCCCACAAGATATTACCTTCGAAATTTTAAATGTAGACCACTACAGTATTCTCTCCTGTGAGAAACAGTTATTGCAGTGTATTAATTACTTTGTTTTGTACAAGTTGTGTCATGTATCAGTCGTTGGTCAGTACAGGATAACTGAATTTAAGACTTACATTTTAATATAAGTCTTCAATAATGTTCTAGCGTGGTGGCCCAGTGACTAAGGCTTCGGATTGTAGAGGACATGGTCCAAGGTTGGAATCCCCTACTGAGCACTTCACTAATTGAATAAAGATCAGACACGGGCCTGCAGGCCTATGTGAATTAGCGAGTGAAGTTAAAAAAATAATATTGCTAACATTTTTGCCAGATATTGATAAAGACTGTTGTTTTTATCGATCAAAGTTTCTGCTTTTTATATAATGCCTATTGTTACTTCCTAATTGTATTTGTTAGATATTTTAATATTTTACTGTATAACTATGTGATTATGAATATAAGTAGGATTTAATTTCATATATGCACATACATTTGTATGGTACAGAATGTTGTGCTATATCAGTCAGAAGTGTAGTACTTGAAATAAAAGAACAAGGAAAAGTTGTTGTCTATGAATATTGATGCACTTAAGACGTGTTGCAGGAAGACAAGGTTGAAACCAAGTGTGGAATGAGGATATAAGGAGGAATATAGATGCTGCGGTAGATATGATAGACAAAGTGCAGAAGAGACAGTTGATATGGTTTGGCATTTAAATAGGATGAAGAAGACTGACTCCCAACACAAGTTTTGAAATGGTTTCCTCCATGGAAAAGAAAAAGTTGACTATGACCAAGACGCAGTTGGCAGCTCGAAGCGGATGAAGCCATGGTGACCAAGGGACTTCAATTAGGCGAGTGGGCTGACAGAAGGGTGTAGAAACCGGGGGTGAAGTGACAGAGGTACGGCTCTTTATGAATAGCTTATAGCTTACCCACCATAATAGCTTATAGCTTACCCACCATATGGATAAGATTCCTTAAGACTAACTCATCCACCCTATGGGTTCGACTCCTTAGAAGATGAGTTATAGAAATCCGCAGGATAAAAAACGTATAGTAGTTATATTGTAAGGAAATAATGCTGTTAAGTTTTACCATTACTGCCATACAGAATTTTAGAAACAAGAAAAGAAGGGCCTACTTCTGATAGGAAAATATGGCCAGATTAAAATCAAATCCTATATTCAGCATCATACTTACAGTGTAAAATTTAGAACACAAATCAGAGAAGAAACCACCTAATGTGTTATTGTTTCTTTTGGAAAAGATAAAACATATTGTTGACAGCAAATATAAATCTTAAGAGATTACAACTATGTCTATCTATTAAAATTCCAGTACTTACAGGACTTTGTATAAGTATAGTAATTTAATAGATTCAGTTGCCATGTATAAATCTAACCTAAACTTAACTTACTACAAAACATGGGTCTCACCTCATTTCAAGCTCGTCAAGTATCGACACTGGCGTTCGGTAGTGGCAATAATTCTCGTTACACAACATGTTCTCTCTTCCGTAGCTGTAAATGGAGAGGACCATTCCTTCCAGAGCGTACCTCAGGTAACTTACGTAGGCTACATAGTAAAGGAATCGAGGCATGTCTCTCAAGAGGGCCAAGAACCCTGCCATTAGGATCATGAAGCAGATACCGACTGCTCCCAAGAAAATCCCATTCTGAAAACATTTTTTTCATTAAGTAATTTTTCCCTTCAAGAAATATGTTCCTCCATAAACATCTACAAAAGTTGTAAATATTTACTTAATCTTTAACCCTATGGTAAACACACAAAGTAGGATGGAAGTATGATATGTATAAGATATGTCAAAGTATAGTTTTTCTAAATTTGTTTGTTATGCCTAAATTTAACCTACAAACATCAAATGGTGGTATCGTTGTATAGTTACAACAACATTCTAATTTTGTTTAGCTCTTGCATTATTGTAATCAAACATTAAAGTTAGTAAAATTGTGGAGTTAAATTTCGAAAGAGTTTTGACATGGATTAACAATTCTTTAAAAGACTATAGAGCTATTACAATCAAGTACTGCTTTGAAACTGTCTATTTTTAAAATTTAAAAAAAGTTAAAAAATTGAAGACCGTCTTATTTTACCAGGCAAAGTTAGGGTTAAGCCGCCTGTAACACTTAACCTGGTGACTTCCAAATCACCACCAGTAACGGGGACGGCGGACTGCGTGGAAAGACGGGATCGCTCAGACGGTCACCCATCCAAGGGACAGCCACGTTCAATGTTCCTTCACTACGTTATCTTACAATAACGTAGGAACCTCTGGTCAAGGCCACTGATATACTCTGGTGGATAATTGTAAACATTGATACCTATGAGTTGTTCTTTTGTATTCATATGAAGATTAGATTAAGGAGTTACGAGTCGTACACGATTTCTTGTCAAGTAATTGTGGTGGACACCTATTTATGGTAATCTAATATAAGCTTTTTTACAGTTAATACAGTTTCCATGATGTAAAGTACATAATAGTTAAAACTCCTAAATCAGATAATAGATGCTTAACAGTTTCTTGATAATTTGGTTTTAACTTTAACCATATATCTTTTTTAGTAAAATAAGAATCTTTTGCAAATTTGTATCGCTTGTAACTGTATAAAGTACAGTCAAACCTCAATATAACGAACCTCAATATAACGAATTCCTTGATATAACGAATTTTTTTAAATCCCCTAGAAGTCTCTATAAGAATCAATGTAAATTTCACCTCTACATAACGAATAAAGCATACTCACAGCCTCGATATAACGAATTTTTAGTAATCCTGGAAAAAATAAATCACCCTCGATATAGTGAATTCTTTGTTGTTAGAACCTCTATGTAGCGAAATTCACCTCTATATAGCGAATTTTCCACAACTGAACCTTGTTATAACGAACGTAAACAAACGTCACAACGGTAACAAAAGACCACAAACAATCGTGTCTCGACATGAAAGCTTCGCCACAGCCACTCCGGCCTGTGTCAAGTTTATTCAGTTGTGGAAAGTGTTCGATTACAGTAGTTTAATGACGATTTACTGTAATTAGTGACGATGTACAGTTACATAGTGATGATTTAGTTAGTGACGATTTAGTTTAGTTAGTGACGATGGACGGCAATAACAAAAAGAAACGGCGCGCTATAAGCGTAGAGAGTAAACGAAAAATTATCAAATGCGTTGAAAACAATCCGACGAAAAAAATTTTGACATCGCGAAAGAATTTGGCATTCCGCCCAGCACTTTAGCTACGATTTTAAAAACGAAAGAGAAGTTCGATGACGGAAGTGTACTGTGTTCTAAAATCAGAAAGATAAAGTCGTGTGAGCTGAAGGACGTAGAGGAGTGTGTGCTTAAATGGTTGAAGCAGAGCCGAGACAAAAATATTGCAATAGGTGGACTTATACTTCAAGTAAAAGCCCAACAGTCTGCTTTTGAACTGGGACACGAGAACTTCCGAGCTAGCAATGGATGGTTGCAAAACTTTAAAAAACGAAATGAACTTATTTTTCAAAAAGTGTGCGGTGAAAGTGCAAATGTCGATGACGGTGTTTGTACTGAGTGGAAAGATAAACTTCCCGCATTTTATGCATTTTATTTCGTTTTCCACACAATTTAGATACAGTACAGTACAGCATACAATTTAACAACGTTTTAACACAACCGAGCCGATGGTCTGTGAACCTCGATGTAGCGAAATTGTACCAATCTAACCTCAATATAACGAACCTCATTATAACAAAATACTCGATATAACAAATTTTCTGTCCGGTCCCTTGAGATTCGTTATATCGAGGTTTGACTGTACCACCCTAAAAAGAAATATGATGGTGGTAGTTTTAAGGTATCGTTTGCAATAATTTGAAATAAATTTTAGAATATATAAACCAGAAGATATTTCATTTTCAATAGATTGGATGTGGTTATAATTGGTTACAAGTTAAACAAAATATTTTATAATATTAAGTAATAATGGAGTTGAGTTTTTATATTCCCACCCTCATTTTGCAGTGTATCTTGAAAGAAAAAGAAGATACAAAATGTATCTTGAAGAATCAATTTACTCAAGAAACATGCTAGTTTTTAACAGAACAACATATAAAATACTTTGCAAGACTATGAACAGCACATTTTTGCAATTTTTAATTGTTATGATTTCAGTTATTCCACAAACATCATTAAATTGTTTAATTTGTGTCTTTGTGGGTTTTATTATAACCATTGTTTATTGTGGAGAACGAATACCTATATGCTGTCTCCAAGCTATTACAAAACGGAGTACCAGTAAAACTTAAAATGCAAGTAAGCATTGGAAATTCTGGGTTTTTGCAGAACAATTTTACAAACATTTAAAACTAAATTAGTGACGCTCTAAACAATAAAATGTGTATTTACCACTGGGTTGATGGCCGTGCCTAGGCCCAACCCCAGGCACTCTGAGATGACAATGGTAATGACATTGACAAGCAGGAACATCAGGAACCTATCTCTTTCCATGATCTGTGATGTTAGGTAATAAGAGATGCTAATGTACTGGACACAGAACAGCATCTAGAAAATACAACACAGTAAATTTTTAATTTTTGAAAAAGCCTAAGATTTATATCTCCCAGTGAAATTGAACTAAATTGAACATATAACTTGATATAGCAGGTCAGTCCTATCCAGACATTTATAGATGATGCTATTGTGTGGAAAGTTGATGTATTCATAGATATAGTAGAATCTTGAGAGTACAACATTCGATATTTTGACACTCCTGATACTTCAACTCAAGCTATGGTGATTTGAGGTGGCATAATTAATATCTGTGGCAGACTGTGCATGGTGCATGGTTTTTAAGAGGAGATGACTACCATATTGAATATCAGAGAAGCAGATGTTAAATGATTACGAGATCTGGATTTGGCTCTGTGACGGGGGATTAATATTTGCACACTATGACACAAGTATTTGTGCTTAAGATTTATTTAGACACTATTTATTTTCTGATCTGAGTTTTAACCGTATATACCGTTTGGCTTCTAAAGCCAGCCTCCAGACTAAAAAGAGGAGGAATAAAAATACCAAAATTAGAAAATAAATAGTAACTAAATAAAGTCTTAAGCACAAAGTACTTGTGTCATAGTGTTTAAGATTTCTTGCCAAATCCAGGTTTCGAACCATTCAATATATACTTCTCCAATTCAATGAAGACCAACTAATCTCCTCTGAAAAGCTACACACCATGCGCAGCCTGTCACATAAGCTGGTTTAGGCGGGTGTAGATCAATGAATTAACAGATCCAAAATGAATAACAGTTAAAAAAAAAAAACTGTTTGGACATTAAATTACTGTACCTTGTAGGTAATGTAATGTCCAGACTTCAATAACTGTGGACTGTAACTCTATACCAATTCAGTTGGACATACATTGTTACAGTAATACATACCGTTGCTTTTTTTTAGTTTTGTTGAACTTTTTACCATTCATGAAGAAAATACAATAAGTTTCTCTATAAATATTGTTTTTGTCTTTAATTTTTACCCTACATTCCTTAGAGTTGGACATTTCGATACTTCAAAAATCCTGTAGTCCATAAAGTTAATTAAGCCTACACACAGGTATACAAAGACAATTTACAGTAATGGAGAGGTTAGCATCATTAAACTCACCTGAGAACTGAGAATATATCCCAACTAAGCTCAATAACAAAGCACATAAAAAGCACAAGAGAATAGGATTGAGTTGTGCCTTTTATGTGCTTTATATGAGTGCCAGGTGAACTCACTTCTTCCAATAAGTCACTAATGACTTACATCTATACCAGCTGGGATACCCACCTTAGCTTAAGGAGTTAATATGAGATTATGTGGTAGAAACTGACGTTCAAACCCATGTCAGATCTTACCTTATATACACCCACCAATGGGTAACCCTACACATAAAAAAAGAGGCTTTGATTGGTCCAGAAAGTTCTAGAACATTCCACAATTTTAAATAGTGTCCTGAAATTTTTCATAAAAAGGCTTTAATTGGTCCACAATATTATGGTATGTTCTAAACATTCCATACATACCAAACATGTTGGAATATATGGAATGATCTTGAAAATTCTTGATTGTTCTGAATTAATTAACTACAGAGAGCTACATTTTCAGCCATTATATTTTCAACAGCACACTTCAAATAAAAATGAGAACCACCTTCATGGATGGAAACTCCCTTGATATTGATCATACCAGCATTGGTTTTTGTGGCACCCACATTGTAAACTCACTTATATATATATATATATATATATATATATATATATATATATATATACAAAAGTATGTGTGTTTGTTCTATATGCATTACTAAACCACTCATCGGATCGCGATGAAACTTGTAGAGAAGTTGTAGAGTTCACTCTCGGGAAGGTTTCTGGTATGGTATGGTTGTAATCACATCCGACATCTGGGATGCAACCACTGGCCCTTAAAGTTTCAATGTTATTCTTATGGTATTATTTTATTTATTTAATTAATCATCAGCTGTTAAAAAAATAAATGAAATAAAAACTCTTAAAACACATTAAGAGGACTTTTAATGTTCTCTTTGTTCTCTTGATTCTTATGTACCATGAGATTTTAGATAAGACTATGTTTATGGACTCCACTGCTCCAAAACCAAAATTCAATGTGGTACAGTCCAAGTGTCTCGGCGAGGCTGTAGGCCTAGTTTCCTCACGAGACCTCAGGCCGAGATCTACAAATGGGGCTGTACTGAGTGTCTTGGCGAGGCCGTAGTCCGAGCTTCCCCATGAGGCTGCAGTCCGAGTTCCCTAATAGGGCCTATAGTAAAGTGTCCTGGCGAGGCCGCAGGCCGACTTTCACTAAGGGGCTAAAGGCATAGTTCCCAGGCGTGGCTGCAGGCTGAGCTTCCCTTACAAGCATAGGGAGTGACCGAATTGGCACGTGAAGCTACCATAAATAAACTAAATCATATTTATATGTTAATCCCGTAGCAAAACACAGGTAAACAGCTAGTAATATACATTGGGTACATTAATTCCTCGCCTTATGCCCTAACCTCAAACAAATGTTTGGGAATTCCTCAAGGAAGGAAAGTACTCTTAATGTTTGCCTTATGGAGATGGCATGATGCGTAGACATTTTGCATTTTTTATTTAACCAGAAACACAGGAGAAATGTTCTTTATTTGTAGTTTTACTTGATTTATACAACAAGCTGTAACTTGTTGTAACACACATTTACTCTGTTATAAGTCTAAAAATAACATTCTTTCTGATATTTTAAAACCACATAAAAATCAGTTCTAATGAACAGTTGTTTTTTAATTCAATTAAAAATAATTTCAGTAACAAATGAAAAATTAGAGATGAAAACTATAACTCTTCCATATAGATGTGAACTATTCTAAAAGTAAATTATAGTTAGTTACATTTATTTAATAACTACCTGAACTGGTAGATTTGTTAGTTGGAAAGCTGCGTAATAGGTTCTCAGCTTGTACCAGTTGTTGAACTGCTCCTTCTTGATTATTCCCAGCTCCAAAGGAACTGAACAGAATTTAAAAACAGATTTATAACTAAGATGAAGTTTAAAATGTGTGTAAGTACAGAAGATGCAAAAATAAATGTCACTTCATTATAAGTGGGTTCAAAAAAATAATTCAGGACTATTACCAGTAAATAAAAAAAATATATCGATAGAATTGAAAAAAATACAAAAACTGTTGTGCATGAGGAATATTTATTTAATTATTGTATTTATAAATCAAGCATATAAAATATAAAGGGTTTAAAGTGCTGAGTAGAAATTTATTAAATAATTGTTAGTAAAAATAATTTTTCATTTTCTTTAAAAATAACCAACACAACCACAAAATATAGCAGAAATCAATATTTATTCTAATTTTAAATACAGCTGACAATGTGGCTTACATTTGAGAATAGCAGGCATAAGAGAGGTGTAGCTGAGGTAAACAACGGAAGTCATGAAGTAGCCAACATTGCTGATGGACTTTCCTCCGTCAATGCCACACTGTTGGAACAAGGCCCCAATCACCAGTCCTACCAGTAGATGGAGCACAAGTTTGAGGTATATAACCGTCTGTAACATTACAACACGGTAACTCATACTGGCATCAGTAGCTTACATTAATAAACTGTTGTGTGAAGGTAAATACTGCTTATCCCTACATCTAATGCTAATTTCATTTTAATTTAAATAATAAAATATATTAAAAGATTTTTCAAATGTTCACTTTTCATATATTTTAGGCGGCACGTCTACCCGGCACCAAATCTGACCACCGCTCTAAGGTTAATCAGGCGTTACTAATGTCACAACTTAACCCGGCACCGAGACAGTTTGAAGGTAGGGGAGCTGGGTTCCCCCTCCACAACACCAAACATACGCCCCTCATTCTCTTCTTTCCCTCCCTCGAACCCTAGGCATCTCATCGCCCTAACTCCTTTAACCTAACCTAACCTAACCTAACCTAACCTAACCTAACCTAACCTAACCTAACCTAACCTAACCTATTGAACAAAGCGTTGCCTTCATTTTACAAAGCTCACCCCCATTCATTTTAAAACCATCACACACCTTCGTTTAGTAAAGCTCGGTCCCCGGACATGGACAGCGCGAACCTACGGCACCTTACGAAAAGGGGAGGTGATTAGGGGAGGGGAAAAAGAAAGGAGGGGTTGGGAGGGGGTAGTGTAGGTGGAATGGGTAAGAGGGGTGGCTGGTGCCGGGTTGACATACTGTCATGGCGGCCAGTGAAAGGTCCAGTGCCGGGTTGACGTGTTTTTTTTATAACATGTAAAGCTTGGTGCCGGGTTGATGAACTCCCATATTTTATTGTACAAGATTTGTTT
This sequence comes from Stictocephala bisonia, assembly GCA_035578905.1. Taxonomy (NCBI): domain Eukaryota; kingdom Metazoa; phylum Arthropoda; class Insecta; order Hemiptera; family Membracidae; genus Stictocephala; species Stictocephala bisonia. The sequence continues at coordinate 431,699 of JAQJVL010000456.1, read as the reverse complement.
TAAGTGGTCTCTTAAGGTTGACCAATGTGAATAGATATATTGTTAAACGTTCTTTTAAGTATTTAGGGTAGGGGTCATCACTAGGATTTCATGACGAGCCTTATTACTTTTCTCAAAATAATCTAGGGGCTGCAAGTACATACACATACAATTTTTTTGTATGTTATCTAGCTTGCATTTCATATGTCTCTCTGCTACAAACAAAGACAAAGCATTCTGAGCAGTTTTAAGCCTTATAAATATGAAAGTGGTTGTCACTAATAAATTATTGCAGTTCTAAAAAATGTTAAGGGCCACAACAAAGTTTGTTAAAGGCTGCATGCGGCCCAAAGGCCAAGCAGGGAGCATTCCTGATTTAGAGCCTAAACTATTTAAGTCTTGATAAATAAAAACAAATATAATAATAAAAACAATTACTTTTTAAAAACTTGTTTGTAAAACTTATTCTGACTGGTTCAATTCAGTTCAATAAAACTTATTGATCAATTCAGATATTGATTTTCATAACTTCAACTAATTAGGAAAATAATGAAATAGTTATTCTTGCCTCCTCCACATTTTAATTCTTTTAAAACTATTTTATTTATAAGTTATTTGCCTTAAATCTGTTCCAACAGATTAATCTAATCAAGAAAATGTTATTTTAAAGCAATGGCTTTAGGTTGGCAACTAATTATGATTATGTTTATATATTATATTTTATTCTTAATGGTTGTTTCTTGACAAGTTAGCCACAGAGAAGAAAGAAACAGAGCTCGTATCTAATAGTGCTCTTAGTGTGTTTGAAGTTAGTGTCTTGAGTAGTTATTTCTCCAGTTTGCCATTCGATAGCAGGGCCAGCACCTTGTCAGTCCCTCTTCTCCCTCCTACCTCCCAAATCCTTAAGTGTAAACATAGTAACTATTACTACAGATGGATCAAAATGCACATTGGTTATAATCTATTAATAACTGCCCAAAAGAAAGCGACTTCAGTTTATTTTTTCTCTATGAGCTAAATTTTCTTCTCATTATTTATTAAAATTAACATATTATTTAATTAAATAACCTTGCTTTAATTTATTTCTAAAAACTATTTGTTTGCTGCGTAAAAGAAAGCATAGTTAGTAGACCTTAAAGGAACGTACCCAGTCTCTAAACATGAGTTTTATAGACCTGTTGATCAGCACACAGAATCTGTACCACTCTGACGGAGGGTTTTGGTGACTGACAGAGTTCTTTAGGTTATCACAGTTGAAGTTATTACCTGAAACAAATCCTATATGAGAAAGGTGTTTCCATTTATATGCTAAAGGAAAACCAATATGAAAACAATAATTGGCTAGGCCTTAAGAGTCTGCAGAGGCTGTCGGCCATGTTGGTTTAAGAAGAAATTTATTTTGCTTTAAAAGAAGAATGTTATTTTCTAACCTGACATACAATCACACATATCCAAACTAAACAGTTCTTTTTAAACAATTTTGTTCCAAACAAATTGCATTTGATCAAGAATGAATTTGTGCATTGAATTGCTTTGCAAATTCCTAATTAAATTTATAGGAAAAGATTAAAAAAATTAGTTTTAAATTTATATTTTCACCTAGTTTTCAAAACTAGGTGTACACATTAAAAATATCAAAACCAAACCCAATGCACAATATGATAACGTTTACAATGACACCTCATACACAAATGTTGGTCAATGAATAACAAAAAAATATGGATTCGCAAATAACATTGTTCTTATGGGATTAAAAACAACATGGCCGACAGCCTCTTCAGACTCTTAAGGCTCTATAAAGCTAAAAGTATATAGGTATGGGATGAAATGATAAGTTACAGGCATTTTCTAAGAATAAGCACAATAAAGTTTATAAAAACATGTTTAAAACAAAGTATTCCAAAAGTATGGACCATCTCTTTCACTTCTCAGGTGATTGAAGGATTACTTTGTCATGTTGTTTTTAGTTTAATATACGATGTAAACAAAACTGTTTTTGTAATTTTTTACGAAACATATGTTACATATACCTGAAAATATAAATATTTCATACAGGGAAGTTTTTTCCAGTGCTCTATTTTATATGCATGCTTTAATCTAAAGTTTTATATGAATTTGGAGGAAATACATTTTTTGTGCCATGTTTAAGTTTAATTGGGATAGTTTTTAGTCTAAGATATACGTATTGTAAATATGACTGTTTTGAGCAAGTAAATTTAATTGAAAAGGGAAACCTCAACACAGGCTTAGCCTTTGAGGCCCTAATTATTTTCCTTTAAAATTATATGCTGATGGAATCGTTACTACGTAATATTTAAGTATGAAAGCGGAGCTTGAAGCGAATTATGTACAAGTATTTGAATGAAAATAGTCATTGATTTATATAGGAAGGTATAAGAGAATGGATGTAATACGCAACAACATTGAAAAAAATAAGAAATACCATGTATGGTTAATTATTTTATTCACTTACTGTACTTGTACATTTTCAAGGTAAAACAATATAGTTTTCACTGTACGTGTATGGATGGACTGGTGGGTCATTTCCATTGTAAGTGTATGTGTGGGCAAGTGAGTGTCCTGCATGTATGTAATCCAGCCACCTCAAATAATTATGACAAATCCGATATTTACAGAATCAAATGTAATGAATGTCCCAAATTTTATATTTTCCAAACTGGGAGATCTTTCAAACAAAGATTTAAAGAGTATATACCAAAAAATTCCCAACACCAACAGTCCACTTACGCTGAACACTTAGTATCCGAATCCCATAGTAATACATCTATTGAAAATAATATGGACATTATTCAAGTCTTACCGAAAAGCCTTAAACTCGATGTCAAAGAAGAATTAGCCATCTACAAAGCAAAAAAGACAGATCCAAATAATTTACTTAATGACCAGATATCGTATTGAGTCTTATATACAAATGTGCTTTTGGGATCTTTTCCGTCATACGTATACCACTATTTAAATATATTGAATAATACATTTTAACCATTGTTTGGTATAAATAACGGAACACGGTATTCAATTTATTGATTTAAAACATGTTTTCCTCATTTTCAACCTTTAGAATCCCAATACATCGAGGCCGCCCATATACATCGCGCCGCGGCAGTTATGGTTAGGTTAGGTTATTATATTGTAGAATGAACCTGTAATTTGTAAAAACATTCTACAATAGTCTATGCTAACCTAACCTAACCATAACTGCCGTGGCGCGATGTATATGGAAATATTTTGGGATTGCTGACACATAACGGAAAAGATCCGACATTAAATAGTGGTATACGTATAACGGAAAAGATCCTGCTTTTGTATAGAAGACTTAAAATAAAATGACTTAAAAGCTTTCTCTCTCTTTTCTCTGAGACAATGTTTTGGAATCTCTTTCATTGTTTAGAAGATGGTTATGACTTTTTGACTTAAATATAATATTTGTATGTGAAGTCCAAGTACTCTATGAAGATTAAAACACTATCATACAAGTCGCTGCCGCTTTCATATTTTTGAACTTTTTTTAGGATGAAAATATAGAGTTAAAGTATATTTAGTAGTTTTATATAAATGCTAATTATTACACACAACCAAGATAGATGTTCTGGTGATGTTGCCCATAACGTAAAAGATGGCCCTGCCATTTGAGACCACCAAGGACTATAATTAGGACTTCTTTAGGACTTTATTTAGACCTACTCATTGATTTATTTGTGTAGTAATCATTCTTTAATTGCACGTACATATAAACAAGTACAAGTGTAAGTGTAAAGTGATGGTGCATTGCCAAAATATAAATAAAAATAAACTAAAGTAAAACTGATACAAGTAAACTGAAACAGGCTATAAATAATTTCTTGACGGAGGGTCAAGAACATTCTTGTTTTAGTTCCAAATGTCTTGAAAATATTTATCTACACTTCCTAAGAGTCGTAATATATTCTGATATTGATTGGTCTTCTTTTTGATAAGTTAATAAAATTCATGTTATACAACCATATTTTAAATAAATATGGTTGAATAACATCTTATCATAGGAACTCAGTTACAAATGAAATAAGAAGTGCAGACTGATGTGTTAGTTTGGATCAGACCATCGACCATTGAAACAAATAGACCAAAGCAAAGTATTTATTGTAGAGCCGCGCCTGTGCTGCTATCTAATGGTGAATGGTTTCAAATAAGTGCTTGGAAGCTTGTTTTGAGTACAGTTAGTTTAGCTATTAGTTACTTCAGTGTGTCCTGAAGAGATACAGAGAGAGTGATGAAGAGAGATGAACAGATGAAGAAAGAAGGATCAAGGGATGAATGAAGAGGAGGAATGAAGAGGGCAGAGAGTTTAAGAATGTTGGAACTACCTGTGAAGATAAGTAAATTTATAGGACAAGCAAACCAACTTCACCGGATCTTATAAGTGGACAGTCTCCTTGTTCTATAGTCAATGATCATTCCCAAGTCTCTGCTGATGATATACTGTAGAGAATTCATGAACAATCCAATGCTAATAAATAACTTTAAACAGTTGATTCTCAGTATGGAGCTGGAACTAGAAGTAAGATCAGGGCTTTAAGAATCCAATGCTTTGAAAGTGTTTGTTTCTTAAACACTCAAAGCATTGGAAATCTCCAAATATTATCTACATATCATGATATAATGTAGTTAGGTACTCACTACAGACTTTGGGTGGGTTGCCTCTCCAAATTGAGCTGGTAGCAGTGTCCACAAGCACTTGATTGTGGTCTCCAAACTCCCCACATATCACATCCATAACTGCACAAACAAGACTTCATTAAGTGATACTTTTTAAATACATAACCAAAGTCATCATTAAACCAGAATACATTTGTCTTATTTTTTTCTTTAATTCCCTCCTCTTTTAAAAAGCACAGTTTAAGATGCTCAAAAGCAAGAGAACGTTACACAACAAATTTTTTTTATATAAGGCTCATTGATTTCTGTAAACCACATTTACCACCCTCAGACCACAGGGGCTCGGAAAGAAATAATGAAGTTCATGTCCAATTAATACTCCTTATTTCTATTAATTTTTTGTATTACTTCACTTGCTAGTTCACATGGGCCTGCAGGCCTGTGCATAAATTTTATTCAAGGAATTAATTACCATCCGCTACCTCAGCTGGGGATTCAAACCTTGAATTTTGCTCTCCAAGTATGAAGCCTTAGCCACAAAGTTACCATGCCAAGATAATATTTCAACAGTCATCATTTTAACCAACCTTCATGAATTCCTCAACCCTGATAAGTGAAGGATGTTAAAGTAGCCTTAGTTGAACTCTAAATGTAATTCCTTTGTCATTCTAACTAGGTCTGAGAATGTTAACTTTCAAAATCGATTACTATTATAATATTTGTACATTTTTGTCCTTAATTTGTTTATTTTTGTGTGTTTCATTCATACACGTTGTACTTCTACCAATAAATTGAATGCTAGTTAAAAAAAGAAAGTAAAAACTGTACTATTTTTTACTTTGTTTACTGTTATTTATATTTTAGAATATCAACATCAGCAAGCAATTCAATTGCCTCTTACTATTACCTCTTAGGAATAACTGCAATTCAAGAATTCATTACATTTTCCAAAGAACCATTCCTAAACTTCCTGTGCTTATAGCTTTATTCCATTTAAAAAAAAAAATAGTTTGGTTAGTACTGGTTTTGTGGGCAGTGTAAGTGCACAATTGACATTATTTAAGACGAATTTAATGTAAATGTACAGTGAATTAATTATCAATTGAGAACATCATGTAAAAGGCCATTTTTTTTACACAGATCTAGAGTTCAACCAAACACTACCTGTATTGGCCAGTTGTACGTTACTATAGAGTCGTATGAGTATAAATAATACTATTTACATTATTTAAGCCAGACAGCAATTCATGTGGAATCCTAACAGTAACTTGAAGAAAAACAAATTTTTACATGAACAAACCTCCGGTTTAGTCCACTGCCATTGCCGTCTCATGATAGATCCAATCTCCAATTTGATAAATTGTTTGTAGTACAGTATCTTGTATGTTAACTCTTTAATACCCATAGATTTAGCATAGGTTCTGATATTTCCATTTTAACATTCCTTTTTCACCAAAACCAAGAAACAGATTCAGTTATATCCCAGAAACAGGAATTGTATATTAGGCAAAATGGCTTTGCCTGCTATCTTAAAATACCAAAAATACACTTGCAGAGTGTTTTCATTCATTGATTGAATATAGTAATGATTTTCTTGAATTTCAGGATTTATCACAAGTATTTTCTGATTTGTTATCTATGTCTAACTGAAAGCTTTTTTCTTTTCTTTTCCTTTTTTTTTTTTGAACCTTTGGTTTTATTGCCTAGTTTTGAATTGTATTTACTGTACTAAACTGTTGTTTCTGTTTTTAAAATTATATTTCATTGTTTTGGTTTTTCTATTTGCATTTATTGCTTCCTAACGTAGTAAAAAGAAATATTATAAGGATGTTTAAGCTTTTAACTTGGATAAAATAATATGATCACAGAACCTGTTAATTACTCGTATTTTCTATTTGAATCCTTTTTGTCCCTAGACCAATATTCTATGAGCTATCCAAATGGGATAGCTCATAGAATAAGGCTAGCAACTGGAGCCAATGTTAACTGGATATCCGTTCTTACATAAAATTTATGTAAGGATTTTAAGGGTAGGCTCATACTGTAGGGAATTCAAAGTAGAACTGA